>CM055190.1:19085514-19603014 GCA_029224185.1 Karalla daura
ATATAGGAGTGGTGAATGATGTCTATTGTCATCTCTAAACATTAATGTTCAGGGTGACACGTGGATTGAGTGCTTAGGACTTTAACCTCAAAGCGAGATGAGCCTGGGTTTGACTCTTGATCAGACTTAAGGCTTTTTGTGCAGAGTTTGCATGTTCTCCCCGTGTCTGTGTGTGTGTTTTCTATGGGTACTCCGGTTTCCTCCCACAACCCGCAAACATGCATGCTTAGGTCAAATGGGGACTCTAAATTGCCCTAAGGTGATTCCCTGAGATGGACTAGAGACCTGTCCAGGGTGTATTCCCTGCTTTCACCATATATGCACTGGAGATAGACACCCACAGAACCCTTCACCCATAAACCACTGCTCCATAACACTGCAAGATACCAAAAGACTATTCAGGGTACGCTTGAGTTTACTGGAGCTCTTACTGTGAGATCAGGCAGAATTTAAAGTGGATTCAGGAGTCTAGATGGTGGCATACAAAGTAAATGACAGGACTGACAATCACACAACTCCGCTCGAGGCACTGCAAGTCGAAAATGTCTTAACTTGAGCACAGGAGTAAATATCCCAGGGCTTCAAGATTCTGCTTCATCAACATAAGTGGAGAAAAGGAAACAATATGTGGGTAAAAAGCTGTGAGAGCTGAAGAGCAGGTTTACAGCTACTGTGCAGCTTTTCTCAGTTTCTGCACTCAGTTTGGATGTGAATTACAGCAAAGACAGAATAAAACAAGGGTCAATGTCATTCTTACACAGATACAACAATTCAAGTTTAAAATTCAGCTTTTGACCACCTCTCTCTCATCTCCAGTTTTACTAACTTAAAACTGCCAGTTTCTGTTTGAATCTTCTCGTTTCTCTGAAATTCGCACAAATACTGACCATAGCTTCACTGATATTGTTCCCAGGGTGCAGAGGCATTGGTAAACAACACAAGCCTGGATGTTTCACCTGCTGACACATCATCTGCAGTCTCTATATGAGAAAAAGGAGCTGTTGCTGTTTGGACAGCATGTTGTAACTTCAAAATAAAAGATGTTCACCACTTTGGGAATTTTGTCAAAGAGAGAAAAAAAAATCCCCTCCTGATACAATTTAAAGGGCGTATAGTGTTTGTCTGATTTTTACTATGCTGTCATCCCTGCCTGCCCTCTCCAGCATCGTCTCTGTTCATTATCAACAGGAAGATTCCCTTTCAAATAATCCTAAAAGCCTTCGAAGGTCTGTACTCTCCGCCTTCTGAATCCCAAGTTGTTTTTTTTTACTTCAGCAGCTCAGTTGCTTCACACTTCTGATCTTCGTCACTGTTTCACAAAGAAATTATTAGTTCCTGTCATCGCGACTTCACACAGGCACATGCATATGCTGTTTTTTTTTTTTTTTTACAAAACCAGGACAATCGAGAGGCTGATTGGACCAGCATTTCTGCTGTAGCAGTGACATTGTGTAGTGACAAAGCCCTGCTGAGAAAACCAGAGTGTGGGAGTAAATTACGCTCCCCGCTCTTCTCACTCACCACAGGCAGCTGCTGAATATTGTCAATTTGCTCTGGATCCACCAGACGTGTGAAAAAAGTTGCAAAATAAGAGTGAAAACTTCCTCTCTTTTACTTCTGTAGATCGTTACCTTTTCCAATAGTTTCCACCTCAAATACCAAACGTACACCATTGTCCCCTTCTCCTAAATGAGAAAAAAAAATCTAATAAACAGATTTACATTTGATTTACCCCTTCCTCCCCCCCTTCCCCTCGTTTTTGTGTCTCCCACTGTCTGTGTACGCATGTGTCGACGTGTGTACTTGCATGGCGGCAGCCCGCCAGGCTGAGACTGCTTCTGGTGATGGGGGACATTGATTTTTTTTCTCCCCCCTCTGTTTTCTCTGGGATTTTGACAGAATCATAGCACCATGGAAACAAAGAAACTGCTTTGTGACAGAGGAAAACCTTTCATTTCAGCTGGAGTGAATGGCGGCTCGCCGCTGATAACAGCATGGGTAATCACACACACACACACACCGACACACACTCACTCACAAAAAAAAAAACACACACCCATGTATGGAACTGCAAAGCATTCACATATAAGGTTAAAGTATGATTGTTGGACGTGATTGTGAAAATAAACAACTCAAAGGTCCCTTTTCACTAAGCTGAGGCTCAGACACACAATCGCAGTCATTATCAGCCCACGGAGGAATACATGTCAGTCGGAGGATTAATTCTCACTCTGTCACAAGTAGTATAGACAAATACATTACATTGTTTTGCACAAACTGATTGTTATGAAAAATCCTTTAAATGGCATCTAATTTATACTATATAACTGCAGTAATCATCTAGGAAAAAAACACAACTGCTGAAATTTTCAGCCCACAATTTAGAAAAAATTAAAAATGTCTAGTTGTCCATTTAGTAACAATTCAAAATGAATGTTTGTTTTCTTGCCACGTAGGCACAGGCCGGTTGTATTGATTACTAGTTTGGTTTCCTGGCAAGTTGTGTTAAAATGTGTCAATGAGGGAGTGAAAGCTGGTTTTGTTCTGACCCCTTTGTTTTCCGCTGAGGCCAGAGATTGAACCTTGAGGTTGAGTTCACCCCACTACAGTATGTGCCTCAAATGCAATTGTACTAAATTGTAAGACAATTTTGCAGCATTGTCTTAACCTAAAGCCTAATCCAAAACAGCATGTGGAAAAACAACATCCTGATAGATAGCACACAGTACAAACAGTGAAAGTCCAGAGTCAGATTGCTCTTCATTAAACGATTTGACCCCAAAATATTAGATTTCAGAGATTCTATTGCATTTAGCATCTTTTTTATCATTATTGAGATGACGAGGGATCAAATCGATTCTGTGTCAAATTAACTTGAGGAACACCAGACTGCCAGGCTTTCTTTGTGTGCCCTTGTGTGTGTGTGTGTGTGTACGTGTGCATGCTTCCAGATGTGTTTCAGTGCACTTAAATTAAATTAATGTCTATGTTCAGGCATGTGTGTCTTCATATACAGCATAGTGTAATTGTGCTGTATGTGTGTGTGTGTGTGTGTGTGTGTATGTATGTGCGTGGGTGGGTGGGTGCATGTGGGTGAATGTGCATGTGTGTGCGTGGCCTGCAGCGTGCTGAGTTTGTCTCTATTGAGCTGTTGGTGTAATCTGAACAGCTCTACTGAGAGGCTCCTAACCTGCACCAGAACAGACGGAGAGCAGCCAGTGGTCTCTGAGAGGGGACAGTTAAAGGGACAATCTGCTCTAAAAACATAACTCACCCTGCAGAGGTTACAGAGGTCGTAGGATCGGTGGTTAGAAGGCTCCTGGACCATCAGGCGCCCTCTGGAGAAAATCCCTTTTGGCAACAGTGTTTCACTGGAGATCACATTTGACTGCACAGACAAGTGTGTGGTGACACAATGGGAACTTACTGACCCATCTTTGAATTGTTGAAAAGATTAGCTAGCACCCAGACAAGACTCAGCAAAGTATATGAACATGGAAAAGTTACTGTCTTGTCTCACACATCAAACCATTCATGTTTATCCTGTATCCTGTATGAGCCATGTATCCTGTATGAGCCATGTATCCTGTATGGGCCATGAGACAAACAGCTGGAAACATTCACAGCTGTTTGTGACATTTAAATTCATGCACATGGACAAGATTTTTCAACTTTTTTTGGTGTCACCACACACTGGTGTTTTGTGGACCAATGTCTTCGTATGGAGACAAGGAGCATTTGATTCATGTCAGAAAAGCATATCCATCTGTCCATTATCTTACTTGCTTTGTACCTTAACAGTGTCACTGGGGGCCTGTTGGAGTCTATATAGAAACACAGAAACCAAGGACAATGACACCATTAACCACTCAGTCACTGAGTGGCCAGAAAACGTCAGTCGACATTGATTGTTTGAAAGAATTATATCATATTTTAGACCAGACCCTCTAGTTGTCAAATCTAGAAAGATCCCCCCCGGAAAAGACAAGAATATTACAAAAGGTATTCAAAAACAGGAAACATTTTAATTGAATTATGTTTTACATTTCCAAATACATTTCTGAACATGTGCGTGTGTGTGATTTTAACGCTCAAAACATCACCTACAGGAGCAATGACTTTAATTAAGCATAAATCTAATCTCAGTTATACAATGGCAAATCACCAAAATCTCCATGCAGATGAATGAATGTACCTCAGAATTCGGTGACTTCCGGATTCATGGTGAGGGAAGGTCTGGACAGCATTTGGTGTTTAGATGCGCACTCGCTGCTTCTCCCTGCCCTGGCCTTTCAAGGATGACTCGTCTCATCTGAAGCCACTCGCAGCTAAATGTCCCATCTGGTAACATTTCCACGTATCTCCGCCTTTAAATCAATAGTAATAATTTTCCTTAGACCCTGATGCACACACACACACACACACACACACACACACACGCTAACACAAGGACACATGCATGGGTCCGCTTCTCTTTGTTTCAGCTGCCATTTAATGTGATTGCCGTTTGTGTGGTTCTCCGTCCTTTGAGCGATTGGTTTTGAATGTGCACTTGCGCCCGTTCCACCGCATATCTTTCTCGTTTTCTCGTACGTCGATTGAATCCTTTTGATTGTCTCCCTGCCAATATTGCTGATTTGTGGTTCATTTTTTAAGCATTTTGGCTTTCCCTACAAATCCATACTCTGATGTTATGCTGCAGCAGCAGTGCAGAGGTGGACGGACTTCCATTTTAGCTCGCTCCAGCTGCACGTCAGGGCCGTGTGTGATGGCCGGCAATCTGCTTTCGAGGTGCAACTCCACAATGCATGCATGTGAACACTAGGAAAAATACACATACACACACACAAATACACACACTCCCTATTCTCCATGTCTTTTCTTTTTCCGTTCTCTTGCAAGCAAGACGCACACACACACACGCTCGAGCACTTTTCTCTGCTGCGATTGATCGAGGGGCCGGTGAGTGATGCTTCCTTATTAATGTATCCAAATTAGATAATTACTCGGCCCCTCTGCTCCTCGGCCGGTCAGCTAGTTAGTTAAACACGCGTCGGGGATTATGATGTCAGCCAGATTAAATGATCAATTACACACACGCGGCAGAGTGCATGCTCCCACTCCCTCACTCTGAAAGAAAATACACACGTATAAAAACACAATGTCTGTGTGTGTGTGTGTGTGTGTGTTGTGTACTGTATGTGTGTTGGTCAGTGGCCGGTTGGTCGGGGGCCCTGGCTTTTGACCTTGAGCTCAGGGGTCAGGCAGCAGACGGCCGGCCAGCTGGACATTTCCATCTCAAAGACCCCAAGGACCCCTTTGGCTCTCTCTTACACACACACACACACACACACACACACACACACACACACACACACACACACACAGAGTACCTCCAAGTTCCCCTCCCTCCTCTTACTTGTATCTCATTTTCTCCTGCTGTGGATGGTTGGATGGTTTATGAGTGCGGAGAAGCTGCAGCCATTCATTTCTCCCTAACTGGGGGTCTAATGGAGAGGTCTACGCTGGAAACCTGAGCTCGCCCTGAGTAATGAGCCGCCCTTTACTGTCCAGTGTGTGTGCGTGTAGCACGTCGTGTGTGTTTTTGTGTGTGTATGTGTGTGTGTGTGTGTGTGTGCACTGGCCAGCCGGCTCAGTGCGGCCAGGGTCTGACCCTGTAAATGATGTCTCTCCTCCCCTCATCCACTGTGGCTCTTTACTGCTAATAACCTCTGATCACATCTTCGATGGCGGAGCCCTCCGCTGGGCCTGGACTACCTCCAATCCAACAGCCCCGCTAATACGCTCCAATCAACCATGGTCTTCTCTATCGGAGGTTGATACGTGAGGATCCAAGACAGGGATGGGTCACGCCCAGCATCACCACTACCACCACCCCTCCTCCTCAGTAAAGCCCCACTACCTCTACCGTGTCTGAAGGAGCTGGCTGGGAGGAAGCGGGGTAGCAGCCGCGGTGTGTATGGGGGAGGGAAGGATAGCCAGCCACTTCTCCACAGTCTAATGTAGTTAGGGCAGGGCCGATCAGTCATCCCGACCAATACTAACTATGTCGCGGGGCCTCTCCTCCCATCTCCTCCACGCAGGAGCCGCAGAGAGCAGCGCTGTACATTTACCTGCAATTAGATTTGCCCAAGTATCCTGCTGGGAGTGATGGAGGCCCCTCGGACTCCGAGATGGCAACAACTCTCGCTCTTTGTGTGTGTGTGTGTGTGTGTGTGTGTGTGTGTGTGTGTGTGTGTGTGTGTGTGTGTGTGTGTGTGTGTGTATGCATGTGAACACATGAATGCTGGCAGGGATATTTGCTCCTTTTGGCTCATGTGAAGGCCAAGTGTTTAAGATGACATCGAATGTGTGGAGGGTTATCGATGATGTTTACATGTAAGCTATTTATTTAATCACAAATGCAAGTTATTTTACAAGCCCATTTTTTGTTTATTTGTTACGGCCAGAAGGAGGAAACTGAGGAAGAACCAGCAGCACATAAACTAGCTTTTCACCTGAAATTTCACAAAACTGCTGCCTCGCAGTTGTCTGCCTTCATTAACTTGCATACTTAAAGGAAGAGGATTTTGGAGTTACAAGGCGGCACTGTTTTTAGCTGCCATTTCACTATCAAAAAATTAATGAGGATGAATTTTTTTTTTTTGGACTTGCCACACATCTTTGGCCAGGTCGAGGCTAGTTGTCACACAACAAAGCAATTGGGTGTATGTGTGTACCTCCTGTATGAGTTCTTGTCTGTATGTGTGTTGCAGGGGGGTTGGGGGAGTTGGTTTGTGTGTGTCAGTAACATATTAAGGGCCAGTGCTGCAGGGTGACAGTGCAGTAGTGTTTACCTGGCCCTTCGCTGAGGTGCTGGATGGATAATGATTTAACCATTGAAGATTAGTGATCGGATGAATACAATGGAGCGGCTGATAGCTGCCTCTGTCTGTTTGCTCTGTCTTTACTCGGAACAAGGCAGCTCACACACGCGCTCTCTCTCTCTCTCTAGGCACACCTACGCACGCGCACACACACACAGTCACGTTAGTTTAATCCCCTGTCACCAGGCTCACTGCTAAACTCAATGTAAGCATGCACATGACACAGGAGCAGCCTAACTAGAGGGCTGTGTGTGTGTGTGTGTGTGGGCACGCTCAGGAGCGACTGTGTGAACCTGTGCTGTGTAAACACGCCTGCTAGTCAGAATGCACACACACAGATTCCATTCCCTCGTCCGTGAACCTCCTCTTCTCTCTCCCTCCCCCTTTTGTCTCCCCATCCTCTCCTTTCTTCACCTCCAATCCCCACCACCACCACCACCACCTTCCACACTCTCTGTTTCTCTGTGATTTACAGCTCCCAGCCCCTCCCCACACCTCGGCGGCACATTAAGAGCCTTTAAACTGTGGCCGTTACTAAACAGGGGTCTTTATGGAGCCGGTCCGCACATCTAAAGCCCATTACAGCTACATCAAAGTGGGATAACAATGACTAATGAACAATAGATATCATGAGAGACTGTGTCAAATCAGTATTCACTGTTACTAAGAGGGTCTGTATGTGTATGTACGTGTGTGTGTGTGTGTGTGTGGGACAATTGTAGCTTCATTCATTTCTTTCTCTCATGAAAGGTGTGTCTGTAAAGAAGTGTGTGTGTCGTGTGCTGTGAGGCAAATCTTTGTATCCATGTGTACATGTATGAATACCCATCAGGCATTTATTTATGTGATCCTGTACATACAGTGGGTCTAAATTGTGTTTTCCATCACTAGGTGTTGCATCCATGTCTGCACCTGTCATCTATCCATCCATTATCTTACCCACTCTATACCTTAATGGTGCAGAGCGATGGCAGGGACTACACCCTGGACAGGTCACTAGTCCATAGCAGGACACACACACACACACACACACACCAATCAGTCTTCATTGGTTGTCTGGATATGACACAGATAATAATAGCAGACAACTTCGACAGGTTATTTTGTATTGTTAGTGCAATCACACAATCTATTATTCAATTGAAATGTATATATCAACAAATATGTCAAGACCTGTCTAGGATTTTTAGTTCACTAAAAAGTTTACCCTTTTTGTTGAGAAAGACTGGAACTTGCAGCATTTGCTTTTTCTTCTAACCACGGAATAATGAATATACTGTACTCCATGACAGAAAATCATAAACAATTGCCTTTTATATACAGTATTTAAAATAAAAGTCATTAATGTACCGCAAATCTTGCCTTCACATTCATTAACATATTCAGGCATACACACACTAAAACCACTAAAAGAGAAATGTTCTTATAATTACGTCAAAATAGGTTTAATGTAAAGGATCTGTTGAATTCATTTATTGCTTTAACTACAACAACAATAGCAAATTCATCTCTCAACAAAATATAACAAAGGATATAGAAGATGATGGTGGTGGCCTTGGTTCTCTCTAGTGATTGTGGTGTTTTCATGCTATGTGTTATTTAATTGTTTTTAATTGTTAATTGTCTGTGTTGTGTATGTAGTATTGCCTTTGCAGCAATGCCATTCAATTTCCATGCAACAAACAGCCTTGTGCCCTTGCATTCCTATTCATAAATACAAGAGAAAAACAATTATTCAGCCTTACACATGAGAGACAATTCCCTTCGATCTATTTGGGAGACTGAACTTGTTTCAAGTACCTGCTATGCCACTAGCACTATAGTGGCCACATTCTTGTCAACTACAGTGTCTATGTATGTCCATGGTATTAACCACCGCAGGCAGCTTTGGCGGAGCTCTCTACCTGTGGACCCTAAGAGGACCATCCTGATCCTTCATGCGGTGAGTGTGGGGGCATCTGGAGGGCTTCGTCCTGCTCTGCAGTGGTGAATGGGGAAGGTGGAAGTGGCATCCGTAATCCCATAATGGCAGGTACATGATGACAGGGGGAACCTGTGTAATCCTCTTTGAGATGCAGCTATCATTGTCCTTATAGAGCAGACACTTTCCCTACTAATCCGTCTGCCCCCACCTTCACCCCCACCCAACACCTCCAACCCCCAAACACACACCCACACGCAGGAACACTCCTATGTGCACTGTACAAGCCATGCCTTGCATGTTTGCAAACTGTTCATGCAAGCCTCGACTTCACACCATCTATTTCCTGGTGTTGTAAGTGCGCATACACACACACACATCTGCACAGACTACACTGTATTGTACTCCTGCCTGTGAACTGCCTGACGAAGATCAATTCACATTAAATCTCTAAATGAAAATGAACTTGAATGGGCTGAAATATTCAATATTTCTACAGAAATGCATGTAAAGGTGATGACACAAAGGGAAATGGTCAATGCTAATACAATATCGATGCTGACAGACAAATTGGGCAGTCGTGGAAGGTGAATCTGAGAATAAGAGATACTGATGGCATTGTCGGTGTATTCTTGCTCTCCAATTCAAGCCTGGGAAACATATTTTTTTATCAAGATTAAGAAAGACACAGACTTGAACAAACAGATGATCCATTTTTTTAGGGACCGACATCCTGACATCCTGATATTTTTATTCGGATTGGTGGAAATCATTGGTCTTGTTTCTATAAAATAGGATGTCAAATGAAGAGCAAACATCACTTGCTGTCATGACGACACTCACCTGTATGAACAAAGGATCCCGTCCATTCGTTTATCTTACACACTTTGCATCTTAACAGTTTTATCCCACTACACATATGCGGTTGAAGGCAGGAAATACACCTTGGACAGGTCACCAGTCCTTCAATGGACACACACACACACCATTCACTCTCAAACTCATGCATGTAGTGGCAATTAAGAGTCTCCAATTGACCAGAGCATGCATGTTTTTGGATTGTGGGGGGAAAAATAGGAACGCCTACAGAGAACCAACACATACAGAGAAAAAATATGCAAACTCCATTTATAAAGTCCTGGAGTCTGACTCGGACTCTAAAAAGGGACCATCAATCTATAGAGGTGACAGCGGTAACCATACAGCCACTTGCAAACACTTCAAAGGCGCAGCTTATAACATACGCACACACTGACAGACACAGACACCTACAGTTTCACATCCTGGCAGATGCCTATAGTACACAATGGAAAGCCACTCGTCGTCCCACACACATACAGGCTACACACAAAGGTCTCTTGTTGACATAAAATATATAATCCTCCGTCTTTCTGAGATATAGATTTTCAAGGCACAAGTAAAAGACAGCAATCCTTGACCTAACCACTGAGCGCCTTGTTAAATCTTCACACATACACTGTGCACCGTGCACACATTACTTTGAGCAGACGGATCACTATTAATTATGGCAACTCCTAAGGTGTAAGTGGCTGAGGGGAATCTTAACAGATCAAGAGGGACTCTCATGGTCACAGTTATTAAAGTTTAAACAGGGACTCCTGAGTTTTTCATTTCAACGTGATACCATCCATGTGCAAAATATCAGGATTTTCCAATATTTGTTTGAGAATTTGCTCTCAGAAATCTATATTTACTGTGACTTTTCGATACTGCTACAGGTCTGTCAATCAGAAATACAAATGATCATTATATTTATCATTTTGAACTACTTAATTTTAAGGTCTTTAAAAATATATATGTATTATGAGTGCATGTATGTAAGTCTGTATATATAGGAAACATACCACAGTCATACATAACAGCAATCTACAACATCATTCACGCCACACTTTGTTTTATTAAAGAATTAACATACATTTTGTGAAACAAAAGAACATTCAGCTTTTGTCACTTTGTCATCAACTAGGAATAATAAGATGTTTGTCCACAAGAAAAATCTGTCTTTCAGTGATTGGGATGGTCACTGTGTGCAAAAGCAATACCTCCCCCTCCCTGTTTTATTTACCCAATAATCCTGTCCCCAGTGTGTGTACCTGCGAGCGCACTGACCACGGAGCCCTCAGGCCTCCGGGTCAGTGACCCCTGACCTCTGACCCCTGACACCCCCTCAGCTGGTCAAACTCTAACCCTGGGACAGATGGATAACGGACTCTGCTTTATCTCCTCCTGACCACACTCCCCTTCTCTCTGCTGTATTTTCACCCTCTGTCTTTCCCCTTCATCCTCTCTCTCTGTATTTGCTCCTTGTCCTCCACCACAGCACTCCTTCTTCCTGCCCCTTTCACACATTTCACCCCATCGCTTACTTTACATCACCCCCCCTTCTTCAATTTCCCCAACCAGGTGCTTCTCTTCTCTTCTCTTATTTTTTCTGCACTGCTGCTCTTGTGCTTCAGGAAAAGCAGATTGACCACATCTCCCGAAACTACCGTCAATTCACAAAGATAGATAGATAGATAGATAGATAGATAGATAGATAGATAGATAGATAGATAGATAGATAGATAGATAGATAGATAGATAGATAGATAGATAGATAGATAGATAGATAGATAGATAGATAGATAGATAGATAGATAGATAGATAGATAGATAGATAGTTCCTATCAGAAGATTATGGATTTTGAAACACAAATGCATGATTTGTCAAGTTTAATCATATTTTCTGCTTAATTCGGTATATATATATATATATATATATATATATATATATATATATATATATATAGCAGCAGCAGGATGTATATATATATATATATACATACATCCTTCAAATTAAATAAATTAAATATCAGGATGAATCATAGCCCAAAGGTTTAGTTTAGTGCCACTTTAGAGATGTTCTTTGTGTTTTATTTTTGTTAAATGTGGCTCTGCTCCACCACACACCTTTCTCCAAAAAAGCTAAAGTGACATTGTCTTCACCCTGCAAACGGGGTTTATCTACATCTTACAAATACTCGTGGCCGTGTGAGCGTGTGTGTGTGTGTGTGTGTGTTAATATATGGGATCATTATAAACATTTATGCAGCCGAGGAGCCTCTCGTGCCAAAGGGGCTGACGCTCATGCGGATCGAACCTTTCGATTGATACTGAAACAATTTGCATACTGATTCTCTTTCAGCGCGCAGCGGATCCATAACAGCACCGGCCACAGCAGCTCTTCAGATGCTGCTGCACCGGGGGAGAGGAGCGGAGACAGGCGAGAGAGCTGCGGCCGGGATACGGGCGAACAGCCCGCAGCCGCTCTGGATCTTTACCTCGGGAAGGATGTGGGACTTGAGCGGCCGAGGAAGGCTTGTAAAGGACTCGAAGCCGGAGGATGAAGAGGAGGAGGTGGAAGGAGGAGGGTGGGACGCACGGAGGAGGGGACGCTGCTGCGGAAGGAGACGACGGCTGCTGCTAAAAACCTGTTTTATTTCTCGCAGCTGCTGGAGTTAAAGAGTTTGCACACGGGTTCACGTCCTTGCGCGGAGCCGCTGTCAGAGACGCAGGACGGAGGAGGATCCTGCGGACCCCGCCGTGCGCGTGTTGGCGTGTGCGCGTGCGCAAGCGCGCGTGTGTATGTGTGTGTGCGTGTGTTTTCTTGAGGAAGATTTGGTGACCTGGCACCCCGTAGATAAGAAGAAACGTGGACGGGAACGCGTGCCTTGCCATGTCTCTGCACGCTGATGCATGCACGCACACATAGATACAGCACACTTAAACAACGTGCAATTGCGGCACAGTCACTATACAAAATCTGCGTGGCCAGGGCACCAGGTTTTGCCCCAACAGGTCTCCTCTGATGCAGACGTTTCCTAGTTAAATATACATTCCAGCCTCGTTAAACACTGCGTATTATATCACTGCGTCCCGAATGATTACTGACTAATTTCTGCAGAATGCATGTATCCGTGTAGACGCAGCTCCTTCCAAAGTCAGGTGTGAGCTTTAGTGTACACTTGTACACTGCATTGACGAGGTATACGTGCAACCGTAAATGTGCATGCGTCCGTGCAGACGCACATCTGAGAGTCGGATTTCGACAAATAAAAATGAATCAAGGTGACAGCGCAAAGTTGAAAAATGTCACGGATGTTTTCTGGGTCGCACCCTTTTTCCTGTTATCAGATGTGTGGAAAAATGTCATTGTAATTCAACTCAAACCCAGAAGAAAGAAGGAGATGTCTTTTTTATTCTTATTTTTAAAAAGGAAATACATGCATCATTAATATAGTTGTGAATAAAGAACACAGTGTGGAAATGGCAGTTTTGTGAATTTGCTGATTGCAGCCAACTCAAGTAACTTTAAATTACCGGACTGCCATAAAACCTCCTAATAAAAACTCCATCACTGTCTCTCTCTCGGCAATTACTGGTGCAGACAGGGTTAGGGAAGGAAAAATGCAGCCAAAAAAAATTATACACATGCAGCAGCGGGCAATATTTGTAATTTCTCTAAATGCACCGTTCCTGAACCCTCAGTGAGAAGTCATGTTGGGGTCTGAGGTGCCCGGTGGCTGTGGGTTTGGCTATCGTTGACACGGTTTTGTTGTCCTAATTGGAGTTAGAGGGAGTAATTGGGCGGCATATGGACACCTTAATGTAAAGTGATGCCCTGTTAATCGCACATGAGTGCGCGAATCAGAGCAAGTGACGCGGAATAACAGGAGGGAAGAGGCAGTTGATTTACCCCTGAGCAAGGCAGCAGGTCCGGCATCTGCCGCCAACTTAACGTGGCATGTATTTACAATTGGAGAGGAAAGAAAAGGTTCAAGAGGTGGATTCCTCAATCAATGCGCAGGAAACACAAGAAGCTCGGACTTTGCGTGTTTGCTGCTGTTTTGACTTGTGTAGATAACACACACACATACACACACCAGCTCGTCTTAAGTGTTTTAATGCGGATTTTTAAAACGACAGGGGCTTAAAAAGAAGATGATCCCCATTTATCTCTTAGTGTTATCTCGGCATGTCGCCTCCAGTCTGCCTCAAAGTGGTGTTGTTTTTTTTATTCACATTTCATTGGTTTTTACCTCCTTTAAAAACTTCAAAATGAGTAAAAACACCTTAAATCTGTACACCTTATTAGCATTTAAATTTGTGCGCGCAGGGCGGTAACTTTCCAATTTGAATAAACGCCTTATTTAAATAGAAAACAATTATAAGTCGCGCTTCTGCAGACTCTTTATATATATGGATACATTCTGTATTTTTTGGGCTTGTTTATTCTGAGAAATGAAAGGCCTCGGCCTGAGTTCCACCCGGAATTATAATTTTATTCAGTATTGATTGGGCGAGGGGTGGTATGTTTTCAAGGCCTATACTTCAGATGTGCTGTAAAGGCCAGCCGCAAACACTCTTGCACATTTCTGCAAAATGGCGCACATATAGACACGATCTCACATCTTCTGTAAACTATTTTAACTCTCAGTGCATTTCCATTTCCCTCTCAGCATCTTATTTATTTTGCGAGGACGTCGGGGGAAAATAAATAAATACATAAAAAAACAGGAGATGCAAAGCAGAAATATTCCTGAAAGATGGAAACGAGGCTGAAAATGATAAAAAGAAGAGCAATACGAGGGACTTATTCACAACACGGCAATTACTTGTATTATTACCTTCTAAATACTGATGTACTTACATGAACAGGTCAGGCGTACGCAGCCTCATTTGTACATGTGAAGTTTCACCATATGGCATTTTATCTCAGGCTTATTCCTAAACAAGCTGTAATTGTCATTTTGAGCATCTATAAGGCTGGCAGCGCTGTGTCACTTTGCAGAGCTGCAGAAATATTGATCCTCTCTCTCTCGCTCGCTCGCTCTCTCACTCGCTCTCTCTCTCTCTCTTTCTTATTATTTTTATTATTATTTTCTTCTCGGATGTGCAGCTGCTGCTAATGTTGGGCTTCAGGGGATCTACAGCCCTGATCTAATAAGCAGTATCAGTAATCAGCACCTTCAGGTATATAGCACCAGCGTGTGGCCTTTTCTCCGTCATATATGACAATATGCATAACCGCACACACGGCTGGCTCTGGGAGACTTGTCGGCGTGCCTCGCTCTCTTTTTTGCACTAATTGAATTGAATCCCGCTTGAAATGTATCCCCTTTCAGATAAAACCGCGTCCGCCCTTCTTTTCTATTCTCTGCAAAAGCAAATGTCACCAGGCTCATAGAAGAGCCAGCGCACATATAAACACACGCACACACACGCGAGGCTCAGGTCGTGCAGACATGGCAGGAAGCGATCGATCCGCATGAGAATGTGTAGATGAGGTTTGCTGCCATGTAAGGCCAAACCTTGGCCTTTCATACCCCTCTCTCTCCCTCTGTGTCATACAGTTTCAATGTGAGCTGCATGTGCAGCAAAATAGAAACTGGATCAAATTGGCCCAAGAGTGTCAAAATAAAAAAGAGAGAGGGTTAATGGATCTTTCAATTATGTAAATAGCACCAGCACATTCAGCTCCTTCATCTTATATATAGATGTTTCCAGTGCTTGCACTTGTACTGGTACTTACACCAACGCACTCTCATCCCCCAGGTATTTAATGTTACACTATGCTCTCTGTTGTTATGTAGCGTGAATGCTTTCCTCCTCCATTAGTCACTTTAGATAAAACAAAGCATCTGATGAATGAGTAAATGTAAATAGCACTACATTTTTATTTTAGTTCTACCAGGCTTCACTAAATTTGTAGTTACACTCACATCCATATCACTTTATACTCCATGGAGATTTACATCTTGTGTATGTACTCTCATATATCAGTTGTGAGCCACTTGTGAAAATTATAGAAGGGTCTTGGGCAGTTTTTAATTCATGTATGTTTGTTGTTTGTCTCATGTGTGGTCCTGACCAGGTCTCCATCTGTTAAAGATCTCAGTGGAACTAACCTGGTATAAAAAAATACTAAATAAGACTACATTTTAAAAAAGTATCTTCATATTCTCATTTAATTCTAACTCTTTGGTTTATGTTCAATTGTTCCAGGGGTCAAATTAAGTTGAAATTTGGATTTGAACAGAGCTGTTGAATTTTATATAACTATTAAATTCAAAGAACCTTTTTGCTTGTTTTGGAGCAATTGCAATTCACATCAAGCACAAGAGTGAGAAAAAAAAGAAAATAAAAAAATGCTGATTATGTAAAAAGTATACACACAAGGTGTAAATGTGCATCGACGTAAAGTGACATAGATGTGAATGCAGCAGCAAGGCTAGTGGAAGAAATTGGATGTGGAAACATATATAAATAAGCGTAAGACTAAAAATGTGCTGGAAGTACTTACATAAAGTGATAGGACGGCATAATAGTCATTTACATATATCAAAATTTACCTCTAAATTAGAAACCTAAAAATTATCCAAATTCGTTTTCATTGTTTTAAGGTGTAGGTGTGCCTGTGTGTACAAGTCCTAATGAGCATGTATGTGTGTAAATGTGTGTGTGTGTCCCTGTTGCAGCCCTCTAAAGTCTATTATGGCCACAGGGACTACACGGTTGGACAGCCACACTTGGAGGAATTAGTGTCCCTTTGTCTGGACACACGTCACACACACGCCATTGACATTGACTTCACATCAGAGACAGTTTAACTTCTTCTCTTTTTTTCTTCTCCTTTTATTTAACTCGTTCAACCGAGCTGTGGCTCTATTGTGGGGGCCCTGACAGATGCGGGGCCCCCCCAGCAGGTCCAGGACAGGGAAAAGTCTGAAAGGTTAATCTGTCCCCCCGCAGATGTTGGCTTTGGGAGTCTTGAAGCGTCACCTTTGACATGTCCCTCATTCAGCGGGGGGTCCAGCAGGACACTGACCGCTGCAAGCTGTCACCCCAGGCCGGCCGGAGGACGCCCAGAGCCCCCTGCTCTGTGATGGCCAAACGGCCCCTGACATGGAGGCAGGGGCCGGGGAAGTGTAACACAGGGAACAACAACACAGGGACAGCATGTCAGCATGTCATTTCCTCCTCACGTCCCTGAGATGAATGTGGATGTGTTTAATATGGAAGACTCTGTTAAGATACAAAACAATAAACATGTGAAAAAATAACATGTTGAAGTTTTGTTCATGTAATATGCAAACATAAGTTCATAGTGTGGAACAACTTCAGAGAGTTTACTGTGGATAAATAGGGGACAAACACACACACATATACAATTTGTTAAAACTTATTTTTATTGACTTAATTGATTATCTTAATTGTGACCAAATAGGACAGTGAGGCAGCACATGCATGCATACACAGAGGCACACACACACACACACACACACGCATACACAGACGCACGCATACACAGTGCTGGCACATTGTCTCATTTTAATTCTTAAGAAGTTTTTTTCAGTTATGTATTGTGCAAAGACAAGTTTTGCCTTTACCTTTAAATGATTCCGAAACTTGATTGAACTTGGTACAAAGACAGTTATATTCCCAGTAGGAATTAATTTCACTTGAACAAATACAATAATCAATACTAATCAATAGGTTACCTGAGTAGAATAGAATAGAATAGACTGTAGAATCGTACCACAACGGTGAAATTTGGCATTGATTATAGCTATGATCAATCTACAAAACTTAACTTTAAATATAAAATTTTAATAGAATTTTTAAGAAGTGATCAAACATCACTCACACAAACACAAATGCTTGAATACGTCCATATTGTGAATAAGTATTTATTTAATATGTAATGTCAACTTTGTATAGAGTTCAATGACTGTCAAACTTCAGAATTTAACGTGTTCAAATACACACACACACACACACTCGCACACACACAGTGCTGGGCTTGGTTCGTTAAGCCTAATGGATGAACAATAGACACATCTGCTCATCTTTTTCAGTCAAAAGAGAAGGTACTACAGTCTTCCTCGTTTGGTTAAACTGCCACATATTTGGCACAGGGTGGATGTGTGTGTGTGTGTGTGTGTGTGTGTGTGTGTGTGTGTGTGTGTGTGTGTGTGTGCGTGCGTGCGTGTGCGTGTGTGGAGTGGGGGGTGGGGGGCGCAGACCATTAATGAAAGAGTGGACCTCTGTGGTCTACATGTATGATCTAACCTTAGTGGCGGCTCTTCAGAAGCTAATTAAATCAAAATGCCTTGTTTCTAATCCCTGATGCCTCTTTTTTGCTCTTCTCCTTCAGGAGAATGAAGCAATGTTTTCATCGGAGGCTTTTGGAGACCTCACTAGTTAAAAATCAACTCCAAATGAACCCGGAAGTTTACTTCATTTGCACTGGGCAATTTAAGGAGGACTGGAGATTAAGCGTCATTAATGAATTAAATGTTTTCCCAAACAGCAACTTAAATATTATGGGGCTTTAAAGTTATGACTTCATTGACAGAATTTTGATGTATGAGGACTTGTTTTGGTGATTAAAGGAATTGCGCAAATTTGAATGTGGTTTATTAAGTGTGCAGAGCGAGCGTTTAGCAGGCGTTTGATACCTCCCTTCCTTAATAAGGTGACTGACGTCACAGGGAGAGAGAGGGAAAGAGAGGGAGAGGTAGAGCGAGGGAGGAGACGCGTGTGTCCAGTGCGCATGTGCGGACGGTGATGTGCGCTGCGGTGGAGGGAGCGTCGGAGACGCACAAGCAGAGAGATGGGCCGGCACCCGACCGGAGCGCAGGGACAGCTGGTAGGCGGAGGGGGGGCTTGAATCATCAGGAGAGGCAGAAAAAATAGAAAAAAATAAAATAATAAAATAAATATATAAGGAAAAATAAAAAAAGGATACCGGGAAAGAGCTCTGCCAAAAAAAAAAACCCAGACGCCCGAAGCAGGAGAAGAATCAGATCTATACGGAGGAGGCTGCTGCTGCTGCTGCCGCCGCTGCTGCTGCTGCAGGAGGGACAAACAGCAACAAAGAGCGGTGAACTTTCCCAGACTGTGTGGACTTCTGGACATCTGCTCCCTGCGGTAGGTCACATAGATGGTTTGTCCACAGCGCAGCCCGGACCATGAACGCACAGCTGTCGATGGAGAATATTGGCGACCTGCACGGAGTGAGCCATGAGTCCGTGTCCGGGCACGGAGAGCTGTTGAGCGGCCACAGCCCCCACCCCCGACCCCCTCCCGGCTCCCGGGCTCTAAGCCACCGGGCCATGGGCATGTCCACCCTGCTGGACAGCGGAGACTATCACCCCGGACACCCCGGACACCTGCACCCGGCCATCAGCATGTGTGAAGCTCCTCCCGGCATGAGCGCCAGCAGCACCTACACCACCCTCACCCCCCTGCAGCCCCTGCCCCCCATCTCCACCGTGTCTGAGAAGTTCCCCCCACATCACCACCATCACCACCACCACCACCCTCACCATCCCCACCCTCACCAAAGGATCCCGGGGAACGTCAGCGGCAGCTTCACCCTGATGAGGGAAGATCGCAGCCTGGCCCCCATGAATAGTCTGTACCCGGCCTACCACCACAAGGATCCCTGCATGGGACAGAGCCTGTCCCCGCTGTCCGGCTCCGGCCTGGCCAGCATACACACCACCCAGGCCGGGATCCCTCCCTACGCCCACCCCGGGGCAGCCATGCCCGGGGAGAAGATGCTCACGCCCTCCGGGTTCGAGGCGCACCACCCGGCCATGCTGGGTAGACACACGGAGCAGCACATGACCGGAGGGATGCTGCAGATCAACGGGCTGCACCATCACCCACATGCCCACCTGGGGGCCCAGGGCCACGGCCAGGGGCCTGTGGGCAGCAGGGAGCAGGCCTCAGGAGGAGGAGGAGGTGGAGGTGGTGGAGGAGGAGGTGGAGGAGGTGTTTCTGGGGGGCAGATGGAGGAGGTAAATACCAAAGAGGTGGCGCAGAGGATCACCACCGAGCTGAAGCGCTACAGCATCCCTCAGGCCATCTTCGCCCAGCGGGTGCTGTGCAGGTCCCAGGGAACCCTGTCCGACCTGCTGAGGAACCCCAAACCTTGGTCCAAGCTCAAGTCCGGCAGAGAGACCTTCCGCCGCATGTGGAAGTGGCTGCAGGAGCCTGAGTTCCAGCGCATGAGTGCGCTCAGGCTCGCAGGTGAGCGCAGCCTCGGTAAAAACCCCTTTTTGTTTTCATCCTCTTTAGACGTAGAAACTACACGGCCATAACCAGATCAGTGAGGTCCAGCTAGACACGTGCGAAGATGCAAGGCAACCTAGCTCTGATTGGATGGAAATAAACACGAATCAATAAGTTACAATACACCTGTGTTTATATTTTTAGGTGTTTTTAATTAACCAATCGATATTTGGTCAATGAGGTCCACGTGGGAGATATACATGAGAGAGGGATTTTATTTTGCAAAAATGCATGCATGCGATTTATCTCCGATTGGTTGGAATTAAAACTAATCCATTAAAATCTGAGTTAATGCAGTTAGGCAGCTTCATGTGCAGGTATTTTGATTTTTGCCTGTACTAATTTGTCTTACATACAATATACAAAAGCAATCTGGACCTCACTCATCTCTGGTTATGGCTCTGGTCAGGACCATTAGCCCTGAATGCAACCCCCACTTACTCCACACACACACACACACACACATTTAGCACTGGGCCAAAGTGGGGGGTGGGAACCAGACCTGGTGTGACGGAAGGGGAAGAAAACCCAAACAATCTGACAATCAGCAATCACACACACCGGGGTAGCATTCAGGACAAATGCTCCCTCTAGGCTGCTTATACTTCTTTATCACAGAAAAAGAGAATAATGTCATGAGTCCAGAGATGAAACCTGCCCCAGGGTTTGATGAAGCCTGCTTCCTTTAGATATGACTTGAGATTTAACCCCTGCGTGGAGGGACAAGGATGGAGCAAACAGCATCTTAAAAAACTTAAAGTTCTTACATCAGGATCGATCCTGATATCTGTGATATATATATCCCTCCATTTTGTGTCCCTGTTCGCTGATTTTGGGGGTTGTGTGAGACAAGTTGCTGCATGTCATTTCACCTCAAAGTATCGACCGCTGTGCGTAAACTGAGCCTGTGCCCAGAAATCGTTAGGAATGTGTTTATTTTGGTGTAGATGCAACCGATCAGCCTCTCTTTTTTTGGTGCCACTGCTGCTGTTGTTTCTGCTGCTGGGTGTAAACATGAAGATAGAGAGAGTGTGATGTTTATGTGTCCCCGTTAGTGTGTGAGGAGGGGCTTGTTTTGCATGTCAGGTCAAACTGAGGGTGCCTCAGTTGGGGACATTTCAGGGAAATTAGGAGAAATTATCGGCCTGCATTTGACAACAGGGAACCCACAGTTTGTGAGTGTGCGTTTTGTCGAGGCTGACCCTACTGCTCTATCTCTCTTTCTCTCCATCTCTCTCTTTCTGTCTCTCTCTCCCTCTCTCTCTAATTAACTGATGGATCTCTATATTCATTAGTCCCTGAGGTGCGTACGAGTCAATTAGGGGCCACAACGAAGCTCTGATATCAGACTCACACTTGCATATAATCCATATTCAGTGGAATATTTTTTAAATATCATGATTATTTAGTTAGCCGTTTTCAATCGTGTCCGAGCCTAATCAATGACCTACAAATGGTGTCTTTTGAAAAGTGAGGCTGCGCCTTCGTATAGTGGAAAGTGTGTGTATGTGTGTGTGTGTGTGTGTGTGTGTGTGTGTGTGTGTGTGTGTGTGTGTGTGTGCCTGCAGTGCATGCTCGAGAGAGTACACGTCCATGTAATCGCGATAGATTATTTTTCAGTTTTCCCATCTGCTCCTGCTGCAGCTGCTGTGTGCATGCGTGCGTGCGCGTTGTGATCGAACCACAACACATCTTCAACTTTTCCAGTGAGTTGTGTCCTCGTTTGATCCTGTCTGCGATCGATCTATCACTAATGTATACCAGAATCCGAACCAAAGTTTACTGATTATTATAGACTATTGTGTGTTATCGAGGGAGACATAGTGAATACTCTGGGTGAAAAAAAAAACAAACGAATTTCTCAGGCCTGCCACCGATGCCATTTTGCTCCTCACCTTTCTAACTCATAAAATATGAAATATGGATCATGCATAAAAAATATTAACAAATATACCCTAAAATGTGAATGTGCCTCGTAAAAAAAATTCTAATAAATTTCGAGTGAAACTTAATGGGGAAATGATTGCATTCATTCTGAAAACGCCATAAGGAAAGGCTTTAGCGAGAGGGATATTCCAGAGAAAATGGATTTGGGGGAGAACAGGCCGAGCGTCGTTTTATTGATCGGTTGGTTCCGTTGTGAACTGGATATGTGATCGTGTGCTGAAGTCGACGTGATATAGGCTACTTATCGATTTCTGGCTCCTTAAATTAATCTCGGGGCCTTTTCTTCTTTTCCCACGTATTCAATTAGCCGTCTGAATTTGCTTGAAGAGAAGTGGAGCAGCTTTGGACGGAGGCAGGGGGCAGATATTGAGGAATTTCACCTGTCACGGATCGAAGTGGGCTCAAAAAAAATCAGTTTAAACTTCAGGGGTAAAGCTGCACAGACTGGGTGTTGATTAATTTATATTACCATTATTATTATTGTTGTTGTCATTATTATCATTAATATTATTGTTATTATTATTTCGAAATATTAACCGGAGGTAGGTTAGTGAATATTTGTAGTATTTTATATTTGTAGTTTTTTTTATAAGTGGAGGTGGGACAACATTATCTTACAGTAAAAAATAAGACAGACTAATAATTTATTTTATTTTGAAGTTAAACTGGATTTGGGTGTTTTAGAGTAAAACAGGACTCAAGGAGAAATAGCGTTTGCCATATTTGTTTTGCTTTATTTGTAGCACTTCCTATTATTTAAAGTACAAGT
Source organism: Karalla daura (assembly GCA_029224185.1). Taxonomy (NCBI): domain Eukaryota; kingdom Metazoa; phylum Chordata; class Actinopteri; order Chaetodontiformes; family Leiognathidae; genus Karalla; species Karalla daura. Next base: position 19,108,181 of record CM055190.1, read on the forward strand.
GGAGAAACAGCATTTTACAGCAAATTAAGACCCATAAAAGAGTGAATCATTGTTTTAAATTCAAGGTTAAAGTGGGAATCCTTGTGTTAGAGTTGAGTAGGACACATTGAGGAATTGATATTTGTAGTATTTGCTTTTATTTAGAAACACAAGTGGGGAATTGGTATCTTAAAAAAATAGGACACCTAGAGAGGTGAATATTTGGTTTTATTTAAAAGAATACATGGAAATATATCTTATAGTAAATTGTAACACAAATGAGTGATTATTTGCTTTTATTCAGAGGTGTGAGTGGAACTCAATCTCTTATAGTAAATTGGAACATGCTGAGGAGTGAATATTGGCTGTATTTGCTTTAATATAGTAGTTTGAGTGGGAATCTGCATGTTATAGTAAATTGGGAGTCAATATTTGTTTTTATTTTGGAGCAGAGGTGTGGATCCACATATCAAAGTAAACAAGGACACAAAGAGGAGTGCGTATTTTTCAGTTTTTGCTGCTTGGAGCTCTGTTTGTTGTTCTCCTGTGAAACTATGGTGTCAGTAGGGCCACTGTGTGCAGTATGTGTGTGTGAGAGAGAGTGTGTGGAGTTATCTGTGTTTGTAATGATTAGCAGCAGCTCTGTGTGTGTGTGTGTGTGTGTGTGTGTGTGTGTGTGTGTGTGTGTGTGTGTGTGTGTGTGTGTGTGTGTGTGCGTGCGTGTGCGTGTGTGTGTGATCAGTATGATAACGAGGCCCTTGTTGTTGTGGCCTCCTCTGCTCCTGGGAAAAGCTGCCTCTCCAGCCGGGCCTCTCCCCCATGCACTGCTGCTCCGGGCCGGGCCGGGCTAGGCTGGGCTTGGCTGGGGCAGCATGGCTCCTGTTGTCTGAGTGGCCTTCACTGCCGCTGATTTATGGGCGCTCTTAGACGAGCAGCTCCGGCTTTCTGTTAATATTTACCAGCAGTGGAGACAGCAGGCTGCTCATACTCACAGTGATCCTGCAAGTTATGGTTCATGTGGACACTGTACTTTACCACATCTCAACCAGTTTCAGCTGAAGGGAGGGGCTGATTTATTGCTCATTTCAATCTTTGTCTTCATGGGGTTTTACTGCTACTCAACTGCACTTGAATTTGCATGACATTTCATCTTAAACTGTGTAAGTAGTGGAGGAGGAAAAACATTCAAGCTATAGCACAAAGGAGGTCATACATACTGCTCTGCAGTTCTAAATTGTGGATGATTTCATTGGCTCCTTCTTGTATCGCTGTGTGTGGAGGTTTTCTGGAATTTAATGTGCTATTCTCCCCAATATGCTGCTCAATGATGCCCCAGGTGCAGGGCCTGTCTCTGCTGCAGCTCACTGTTGCCCCCTCCTGGCCACTGAGCACCAGCTGACATCACCGTTGATTTTAAGGGGGTAGAGACAAAATAAAACAACAGTTACATCAGATGAAGCAAGCAGCGATTTGCCATTAAAATGCTCCAAAGGTTTTATTGTCAGTGCATCTGGAGGCCAGTTTGTCGGATGCTGTGGATACACCAGGTTCAACTGATTCAGCACCCTGGACAGTGCACAAAGCCCCATGGACCTGCAATGGTCCCATGCTCTGTGAGTTTGGTTTCAAGTGACAGTGCTGTTCCCACCGGCAGATAGCAGCAGATGGGGCAGACTCTTACCTGCAATTAAGGAATACTTTTACCTGAACATTGCATTTTACCTCAGGGTCAAATGCTGATGGCATTTTTTGTTTGGGTTGTACTGATGCACAAGACACTACAAATGCTGGAAAACTTAACAGTTCCAAGTGCTGGAACTTATATGTCATATGTTCTGTTCAGTCCAACATCTCACACTTGAAGTGCACCGCAGAATCTGCATTTTATTTTTATTTGTCTAACCTCTATTCGAATAGGTTAATCCAGGCAAGCTCAAAGATTCTTTAAAAAGGGAGACGTGGTCATGATAAATATTTGAAGATTGAATAAAAAATTATATAAAACACTTGTTAAAAGAGAAGATGGATTAATAAAAGAGGGATCTTACCTATTGGTGCTTTGTGGATAGGCACAAATCTGTGACTGAGCCCATGTGCACATAGGACGACTAGTTCACTTCAGAACTGTTTCAGAACTGAAGGTCACTGTTAATAACATTTATATATTTATAGTTTTGGCATGCAGGGTTCATCTTCACCACTCGGCAGATATGATCTCAGAGAAATATTTGAGAGGGATCCGGAAGTATCTATACTGGAATTATATGAGACATTAGTGTTACAGGCAAACAGAAAGTTTCATATCTCTCTCTAAAATCGATCCTAAAATTCCGACAGTGAGTGAAACATTGGTAGACCTGGACCTGTCTGCCTAAACCAGCTCCATTCTTGGTGCTAAATGACCATTTTGGGAAGATCTCCATCACTGCTGTTAGTTTTGCAGGATAGGCTATGTCACCAATTTGTGGTCCTTGTTTCCAGGATGACATTCAATACCTATTAACGTGAAAAGATCTGGACCTGTACAACTACTGCTTCTCCTTATATTGATCATATAGTTGCAGTGATGCTGGTCAACTCCATCTCTCTATCTGTCTAACTATCTATCCATCCATGCATCCATCCATTTGGGTCAAAATGGATTGGGGAATATCAGTTGTTGCTGTTGTGATTTTATATGGGTTTAAATCAACCAGATTAACAGCAAGAATTGAAGCTATCCTGTTCCTATGAAAATGGGCCAAGAAGATAATTTATGGGTCAGGGATTGAATCTGGTCTCTGTTCATGCCAGTTTTCTGTCATAACTCTTGTCTCTACACAATTAGAGTGCTACTCTCACAAACGCTCTCTCTTCCTATCTGCCCTCTGCACAGCATGCAAGCGTAAGGAACAAGACCATGGCAGGAGCGAGCGAGGGAACATGACCAAGAAGCCCCGGCTGGTGTTCACAGACGTGCAGCGGCGGACACTCCACGCCATCTTCAAGGAGAACAAGCGCCCATCCAAAGAGCTGCAGGTGACCATCGCCCAGCAGCTGGGCCTGGAGCTGGCCACAGTCAGCAACTTCTTCATGAACGCACGTCGCCGGAGCCTGGACAAGTGGGTGGACGACGGCTCTGGTCACCCGATCAATGCCGGCCCCAATGCTTGCACCAAAGCCTGAAGACGGACTGATATGACCAACTCATGGACTGACTCAACCTCGGTGGAAAAGCTTTAAAACTTATGAGAAACAAAGAGAAACTTAAAGACAAAGACCTTGAAGCAACATTTTGCCCTTAAACCTGTACTATATTGATATTTATAGTATCCAAAGATGAAAAAACAAACCAAAGACTTCTTGTTTGACCTGCTTTGAAATGTTTGTTTCAGCAACACATTTATGTGTAACATACTGCAAAAAGACTATAGTTTTAGCCCATCACCCCCCACCACCACAAACACCCCCCTCACACACACAGACACACACACAGACACATACACACAAACACACACACACACACTATCACTGGTCTATAGCTTTACTACACCTTCCCCCCTACACCTCCCCACCCAGTTTCAATCTGTCATTCGCCATCCTTGTCTTTAATCTGATGGTTGGTTTTAATGATGGGTCCCCCAAAATGGAGGTTCAATCAGCCTATTATTGGCAGTCTGATCTGCAGCTGTCCACACACCTGTGACACCAGAACATGGAGCGCCAGTGGGATTGGCCAATCAACTTTGAAGAGAAAAACAAAATCCTACAGGAGCAACTGGATTGTCGTTTTTGGATCTGCGGCTGTGGACTGAAGCTCTCACTCCAGCAGTCTGTCTCTCTATCAAGCATTCCAGACAGACGGTGGAAATGCCCGCATGTAGGCTGCTAACCCAAAAAAAATCCCCAACCTTCAAACCAAACCAGAAACCCCTCAACCTCAACCCACATGGTAGTGCTTTCTTCCAACATGCTGAAACGTTGAATTATTCAAACAAGAGAAACCAAAGCCTTCTACACCCCAAAGCCTCTCGTGCGGCTCAGACATAAAGCCACTTAAGAACCTGCTATGGCGTGATTTGACCAAAGAATATATTTTGTAGTTGATAATCTTAAGAGTCTGACTGTTAGTTCAAGAGTCACAAAGAAAAGGACAAGTTACTGTTCACAACAGATGATGTAGAAATTTAAATTCATGCTCCCTCCGAATCAAAATAATATAATAATGTATATATAAATATATGTGACACAACCCTGAAAACAAATGCCTTGTAGATAGATGCCTTCCTGAAACAACCCCTGGTTATAGCTTTAGAAATGGCCTGTTGTGAATGTTCCTGCAAATTGTGAAGATTAATCATCATCATTAACATTTAAGCAGATCAGAAACCAGCAGCTGGGAAACGCATGTGAATCCATTTTGTAGTGTATTCTGGCCCTTATTTATCAAGTGCTCATACACCAGAATTTAGATGTACGGACATTTTCCCATAAACCTTTTGTGAATTTGGTCAAGAATTTGTACATACAATCAAATCCTCAGATCAGATCTTGTGTTTGCCAATTTCAAATCTGTGCAGTGAGTGGCTTTTTCGGTGTAATTTTTCACACTTGGATTTGCAAGCTTTCCTGCGCTTGCTTGATAAATGAGGGCCATAGTGAGGAAGAGAGGAAGATAGGTGGCTTCTGATAGGGTTTCGTCCTTTTTTCCCCCCTCACCACTGTAATAATAATAGTAGTAGTCTGCATCTCCCAGGCATCCCTGTGACTTCTTACATATGTGATTTGATCCTCCTCATCAAACATGTTTGGTGGAGGGGATGATATCAATGATCGAATCACTCTCAGGCGCTTACACAGCAATGTCAGCTCATCACCTGAATACCAAAGCAACCCCAAGCCTCCGCCCATCCCCACCTCCACTCTCCTGGTAAGCTATGCATTTCAGCACTAGGAGGAAAGCACTACACAGGGGCCGGCCCAGGGGCGGCGCATCATTAAATATATTGAGCTGGCCCCTCGCCGTCATCCTCCTCCTCCTCCAGGGTTAGCAGCTCTACATTCATCAGAACAAACGCTAAAGAGAGGCGAGAGAAGGAGAGAGAGAGAGAGAGCTGCCTCTTTATCTCTGAGGGAGGAAAAAAAATGAAACAAAAATGTGTCAAGACCTGCTGATGTTTTATAGTGTGAACCAAAGATGCTACCTCACTCAAGTTCCATACGTGATTTCTATCACTTTGATGATACCAAAGATAACCAAAGATTTTTTCTCATTGCACGGCCTCTATGAGTGGTGTTAAAAGATGTTGTATGTCTCCCCCTCCCCCATCTCTTCTTTCTCTGTCTCTCTCGCTCACTGACTCTGTCTCTCTCCTCCTTTCTTCTCCCCTTTCCTCCCCTCCCACCTGCATTCAACCCATGCACCCCTGCTATGCGTGCTCTTGCTTCATCTGTGCTCTGATTACAGCTCCATAGGTAGTCATGCTGATGTAGCTATAGGCAGATATGCTGATCTAGCCATAGATACACACAAGCAGCCGCGCAGGTGCCTGCAGGGTACAGCCAACTTCCAGAGCGGCGCGATCGCGCTTTTCTTTGTGCTTGGTAGCAGAACCAAAGACTTTCATTCTAGCGCTTTTTTTCTTTTTCAGCAGAAAAGTCAAACACAAGCGTAAAAGCCAACACTGTGGCAATATGAAAAACAAACAAATTTCTTGCCCGTACCCCGCCCTGCCTCTTGGTGTGTATCTATAGGTCAATGATACTGATCCACCAAATAGGTCAGCAGACATGTGCACATGACAAACAGGCAGACAAGCTGACGTAGCCATGGGCAGACCTGTTGACTCAACTATAGGCAGACATGTTCCTGAAAGTAGAAGCAGACGTGTTGCAATCTTTCTAAAACTCCCAGGACGAGTGCCTTGCTTGAACCAAAGTGTTAAACCGCTGTTGACCTCTCACCTTTGACTCTGTGAATACCTCAGCCTGTAGAAGGGCCACTACTAAAGAAACATGGAAAAGGTTTTTTGTTGATATTATTATTATTATTATTACTCTTAAATCACACCGTGGTGCTTTCGCCAGCGCAACCATGCAATGAAAACATACCAAAGGAATTTTTGTTGTCCACTTCTACAGATTAAACCAAAGGTCTTTGTTTCCCCCCTGCCCCTCCTTGCCCCTCCTTTTACCCCTTCCTTACCCCCACCCTCCTTCGTCTCTCTGCTGTGTGTAGGAGGGTCCAGCACTCTGGCCGTGCATGTCTTTACCAATGTCTCTGAATACCTCATAGTAATAATTCCTTTGAGTTCTGCATTGAGACGTCTATCTGTGAGTAAGGCAGAACTCCACTCGTGTGGTTACTGTTATTGTTACTTCAAAAAAAAAATCTGTATGATTATCTATTTTGAAGTTTTGTTTTTGGCGGAAGTGCTCTGTTTCAAGGCACGGAGGACAAGTTTCAGGGTTGATGGAGGAAACTTAAGGGACGGAGGGAGAAGCGTATTTTTTATCAGACATTGGGTTATGCCAATATTATGATGTTAGACTATTACTTTTACAGGGTAAAACCAACTGCTGTGATATTGTGTTCATATTTTCCCTTTTTCTCTACTTCTGTGTTGTGACTTTAATTTAATTGCATTTTTGTAATGGTTAACCACTGCTTTAATTTATGCATTTGTAGAAACTTCTAGATTTGTACATAGTAGGTTTTTGGAAAAAAGAAAACAAACAAAAAAGACAATTTTACGTTACAGCCTTATTTCCCACGCTTAGATATAACAAAGGAGTAGTTTGTATTCTTCTTCTTCAGCTAAATCCTAGCCGGCATTTCAATGTGTGTTTCAAACACTGCCAGAAACCCAGACAGTTGATTTGCCAATGCAGACAAAGTTATACAGGAGCTACTTTGTTGAACAGCTGGCAAAAAGCAGTGTGTACGTGTGTGTGCGTGTTTTTTCTATTCTTTTGACTTTTTAAAAAAAACTGTTATTTTATGGGTATTACTGCACATCCAAAGATTTTTAAAACAAACCAAAAATTGGAAAAAAAATATGTATAATGTTGAAAAGCACTGGCATTTGTGAGGTAGACTTGTTGAGTTTTGATTTGCCATTCGCACGGGTATAGAATGTAGAAGGCGTAGGGCTGTGTAGACAAGCTTACTCTACCATGTGGGGAATCTCCTGTTCAATGTACAATCTGAAGCATTTGAATCGAGGGCTGCAAGTCCCGCTCACTTTGCCGTCTTCATACACAGAGTGAGGTGGAGTGGAGGCTGGGCAGCCGGTCTGCCAGGGGCCGTGTCGCGGAGCTGGGTCTGTTTTTATTGCCGTGGCACCGCCGCCTCGCTCCATCTAGTATCTGTTCTTTTGGTACGTACTCGTGTAATGATTTGGAGCAAAGTCTAATAAAACTGCAAAGAACCTTACCAAGGAATCAGTGTGTGAATGTGTGTGAGTGTGTGTGTGTGTGTGTGTGTGTGTGTGTGTGTGGGGACGATCACTCGGTTTATTTTTCCCTGTCCGTGGATGAGTGACTCAGAAGCACTGCTTAGGTGTGTGAGTTTGCATGTGTGGTCATTTACCTACATTTCGCTACAGTGGTACTGTGCATGAGTAACAATGTAGTGTTCGGATTGGGGCAAATCACAATAGATGGACTCCCCCCTAGTTGTCAGGGGCCTTACTGTGAGTGCTGCATCCTCTCTGCCATGCAGATGTTCAGGACTGAGATTCCAAGGACCTAAGTTCAAGTTCGTCCAAGTGTCCATGACAAGGGACAACATGGTAGCTTGGTGAATAGCGCCCTCACAGCAAGAAGGTCTTCAGTGAAGTCGGACCAATGGCATTTCAGTGCAGATTTTGCATGTTCTGCGTGGGTGTTCTCCAGGTTCTCTCATGTCCTCCCACAGTCCAAAAACATGCTTGGTTAGGCCAGTTGGAGACTCTTAACTGACCCTAGGTGTGATTGTGAGAGTAAGTTGTGTATGCGTGTGTGTGTCCTCTGTGATGGTCTGGTGATCTGGAGATAGCAGACTATGGGTAAAATAATGGGTGGATGGATGTCAATGACAGATCCCATCAGTGTATTTAATCACTCATTTTGCCTCAGATTTTAAAACGTTTGTTGTTCTTTTTCTCTCTTTTTTCAATGGATGATGCTGTGTGATTCTATTTTTCCCCCACTGTTATATTTTGTGTTATTTATTTCGTCCATAAGGAGTTCCCATATGATTGGTAGCTTGGCTACAAGTCTCATAACAATACTGCAGCGCCTAAGACAATCATCTGGATCTCTTACGCTGGGGAACTAGTTTCTCACCCGCAGAGGGGTGTCCTCCAGCTATTCATATACAAAGATGCTTGAAGGGTTTTGATAAACAAGCATATTTGTTGTCATAGGCATTTAGGAGTAGATTATAGTTGTAGATCATCTTGCACTTGCATTTCAGAATGAAATCTCATTGCTCTCAACAGCCTTGTGCTCTCGTCGACCTGGATCTCTTTCTTTTGATCTCAACTCACAATGCGTCCTCGGTTATTGGTATGTGTGCATTTGAGCGTACGCCTGTGTATGCATTTGTGTGTATGTGAGCGTGCATGTGGGTGCCAGAGAGACAATACTTGTGGGTGTTACTCTCAGATGTATAACTCCATGTCTCATGACTTGATTTGTCATTGCTGTTTCCCAGGCTTTGCTACTGCTTTCTCAGTGCCGTGCAATATCATCTGTTGTGATTGCTAAGCAAATGAAAAAAAAGAAAGAAAATTGAGAAGCAAGTGATGATGTCATCCAGCTTTTTTCAGTGTTCAAATGTTTCAACATTTCTGTAGTCACAAAAAAGTAGAAAATAAACAGTTGGTATTTCCAGCTTCTGAATTGTGCCTGTTGTTATTAATATTCTATTTTTGGTGTGTGTCTGTATGTATCTGTGTTTTGTCTTCTTTTTCCCCCATCAAACACTGAAATTGAATCAATAAAACATTGAATCAGACAAGGAACAGGTAAAATATGTAGGCTGCCTTGGATGGAAACCTGCATGACAAGTAGTTCCAGAGGATCACTGCATAGTTTATATCTTGTGTATCTCTTGTCTGAATTAGGAGCAATATGTAAGGACATCTCTAAAACATGTTTGCACTCATGCTCCTGCATCCTCATTAAATGTTCCTACTTAAGATGAAAAATACGTGTTTTGAAACATGTAGATGGGCCAACCAATTAAGTCTCAACTTAAGAAAATGTAAGAGACATTCACATACAAATTAAATTAAATTAAAATTAAATTAAAAACTGTGTTGGTATATATATATATATATATATATATGCATATATGTATGGGGTCATTTGAACAAAGTTATTTACTTTGCTCAAATATACAAAGTAATTTACTTCAGCAAAAACCTAAATGCAGGAGTATGTGATTCCACTGATTTTTTTTCGCTAATTTCCATCATCATCAGTGGTGAACCATTCTAATCCGCAGGTTCTTAATCTATCCACTGAAAGTGACATCAGTCACGCTGATTATGTCACATGCCTGATGTTAAACTGGATAATCTAAGATGTCCTGGACAAACTGAAAGAACATGATGATGAGAGTCAGACTTAATATGGAGAAACCATGTATTTCTTATTTGAAAGCCTGGGAATTTTTTGCTGCATTGTTCATTTTATGCCACTAGATGGGGTTATAATATTGTTGTTGAAGTTGTTGCTTGTATTCACAATGTTCTCAAAGGAAGACTGCATTCCCTGCCTTTGCCCCATGTGCAGTGGAGATAGGCACCAGCAGACCCCTGTGACACAGGTAAGTACTAAACAGGTAAGATAATGAATGGATGTAGGGGAACTGAATTCATTATTTTGCATGAAACAAATATTATTCAAATCACTTATAATTTAACTCCTGATAATATAACAATGTGGACAGATACATTAACATCTATAAAATTTGTGCGGAAGTAGACTCAGGCCTCAACTTTTCACCCACATTGAAAACTATTGTTGAGTATCAATATTTGTAGCGACACTGTGAATTTCCACATTGAGGGAAAGGAAAAGAAAGGAATATCTTATCTCATCTGACTTGAAACAATGAATATCATCTACATGCAACACTGAACTCCATGAATGCAGATCTCCCAGTGGAAATATGTCTTCAACTTCAGCCCAGGTGAATCATAACCTTCTAGGTGTTGCTACTGTTCGATTTGAGATAAATCTCTAAATGACACCACAACACTGATGGCAGCTCAGGGTTCCTTGCACACTTTTGCATCTCACTGCAAAGCATATCTGACAACTTCCCCTTCACACTCATGTCTGAAAGTGACACAGCTCTTTGTTCCAACTTGAAACAAAGAGCTATACATAAAAATACAAAGGTCTACTCACAATGGCTGATCTTCATTTTCACAAAACATGTACTTTCAAAGACAGGTGTCGATCTCAGAATTCTGGATATGCATTATAGGCCTTGGATCACTTTTTTTAATGAATTGGAGCATATTAAAAGCGTATTATATTGAAACATGTGGTGTTTTAATGAAGAATCCTTATTCAACTGTGTGTGGCATGTCATGTTAATCTGTTTGTCTGTGTTGTTGACAATTGAGCACACCCAGAAATGCTTTTTCAGTTCTTTTCCGACTGCTGAACAATGGCTAACATTTGACCCCTGTCATCATCCTCTCCATCCCTCAACCCAGCACCCTCCGCTCAGCTGTTCCTGAGCTGAAACCTAAGTGGGACACCACATGGTCTCTACCATGGGGGGGTTGTTTTGGTCATGTGCTGATCATGACTATCTGGGAGAGTCTAAACAGTTGTTTTTTTTTTTCACTTTAACACCACCCCAAACCAAGTTTTGCCCTCCAGCAATCACCTGGTCACCGCATTGCTATTGTGAACCCTTTACCCCTTTGAGCCACATGTTAATGGTGCCTGACAACAAAGGACTCAGTTGATTTCAATTCCAGTTGGCTTACTGTTAATAGGACCTTGGCAGTCGGTTCTTTGAAAAACAATACCAGAATATTATAGCCTGATTATCTTTATTTAACTCATGTCCACTCAGCAAAAGCAACAATAACACTCAAAGTGCAACTGCTGTTGCCAAACAGATTTATGACACAGAGTCTAGTGTCCCCATTTTGGCCTTTGCCTTTGTTTCAAGAGGTTTTAGCAAAGACAAGATCAAAACAAAGCTATCTCTCTCTCTCTCTTTTCCTAACTATCTATCTATAGATAGACATGTCATTTGTCATTGATCAAAATATGTTTTTTGTTCTTTATAACATTTTCCAAAGTTGACAGTTGTTTCACTTTGGTTTTGGAATATTGATTGATATCTAACAAAGAGGTAGCAAATATGAAGGATAGCACATAATAAGTGCAGAAGTGCAAAAACTGCACACATTTTTTCATTTAGTTTTATTTCCTCTGACAAAAATGTAGTCTTAATCCACATTTTCATGGATGTAGGCCTCTTGTATGCGTTTTCAGACTGATTAAATAGTGGTTTGTCATGCTTTGAATTTCTGTTTTGGACACCTCAGTCCTAATGCCTGGCATCTTTCGTTGAAATCTGCCTAATGTTTTTTTTTAATAAATACGAAATAACAAAACTGAACAAACACAACAAGAGCCAAACGTGTCGCCATATTGAAATAATGACCAGAAAAGACAGAAAACCTCAGAGCTTCGTCCTCCACACACGATCTTTGTCTTCAGACGGAACAAAATGTTCACAGCGGAAAAAAACGAAGCCTCACGTGCGCACGTGAGCGCGCACCCGAACCTCGCTGTCCAATCAGCTCCTCTGTCTACTCAAACACTCAGATATCAATTAAACCCAGCGCTGCGGAGGTGCTGCGGCGAGAAAATCGGTTTGCTTTCGGTTTATTTTTAATCTGTTTCCACTAAAACAAGCGGAGTTTTTTTTTTTTTCCTGTAACAAGCCGCAGCGCTGGCTGGCTTGCAGAGACGGTTGCTATGTCCGTCTACGGTTGCTATGGCTGCGAGTTCACGCGAGGCTGACGGAGAACAGGGAAGTGACGACTGTTGTTGGGACACGTGACTGGAGCTGCGCTGATCTGTTTTGACAAGCAGCGGAGGAGGAGGGAGAGGAGGAGTGAGGAGAGGGGTGAGGAGGCAGACTGGAAGCATCACGACCCAGGGAGGAGGACTCACTCACTGCTCCTCTCATCTGCATTTCACTCGAGTGTTACCAGCTCCGACCAGCTCCTCTATCTAGTCTCCAACCAGCCTGCAACGTCGTCCGCGGTTGTCTCGGTAGGGCTGCTCGATAGATGCTAACGTCGGGAGTCGAGGTACTGAGGAACCGGAACCAGGGGTCGGGACGATTTGTTTGTCGCTTTTAAAAAGTTTTAATGTTCGCAGAGAAAGGAGACAGCAGCGCAGGTGGCGTTGACTCTGTTGGAGACAAATAGGGAGAGCTAGTGGACCGTGTGGTATCACCTGTTTGCACTCTACAACATGTTGTCGTAGCTGTAACTGTGACATCGGTGTGTTCTGAGGTCGCTTAGCCGTGGCTACCTGCGCTCCTGTGGGGGTTGGGATGTTTCAGAGATCGTCGTCGTCGTCGTCGTCGTCTCCGTCTTTAAAAGCACGATCACGATAAAGTTGAAGAGTTGCTGCTGACGTTAGACGACAGACAGCGAAATGCGTCGCGACGTAAGTACGGTCCAGGTCCAGGTGGAGGAATCAGCTGGGAGTCAGCTGGAAGCCAGCTAAATTACAATCAATCAGTCCGATCGATCACCGGATCAGATTGACAGCCTTCCGTTACCGACGCGGTGACTGTTATCGCTGTTGTCTTTGTGTTTGGACAATACAGTGCGACTCGATGGAAGCGTACAGTAGGCTGCTAACAAAGCAACGCTTTGTTGTTGGATAGGATAGGGAGGAGGGGGCAGCTGGCACCAAACACACGGGCTTCACAGCTGATATTATTGCTTAGCTAACACAGCAGGTCTCAGTCACAGTGTGTTTGAAGGGGAGGGAGGGGTGGTGTGTGTGATCGTGAAAGAAGAAGAAGAAGGAGACCTCTGGAAGACACCCTGAAGACAACCTGATGACACTGGACAACATGAAGCCCGAGAGAGGTATGTGGAACATAAGTGTGTGGGCAAGCAAGCAAGCTGTACACAGGTCCAGCTTTAGTGGATTGACTGTACCCATTCCTCTGAGAGGAGAAGAATCAGGCCAGGGAATTATGTAACAGCTGGTCAGCCTGGTCATTGGTTATGTGAATTAACAAAGCTTGACCTGAGTCAACAGGACATACAATAGGCATGCACTGCTCTAAATTTGTTAAGGTGCAAACACGAGCGTCCTCCCTCTTTTTTTTTTCCTGCAGCTCTTGTTTTGGCAGCACGGAGCTGCTGCAAAATGTTCTTGACACCCACCCTGTTGTGGAAATTAAGGCTCGAGCCTTATGCTCTGCAACCTGTTTACATCTGCAGCAAGAAGTGAAACAGGGACAGGGCGGGGGGAGACCCCTGTTTGTTCCAGTGCGAGACTGCCACTTTTCACTGCCCCTGATACAATTAACATGTGGTATTGTATAATCAGCTTTCATGTTTAAGCTATATGATCCAAGTGTCATCAATTTGTAGGTGGTTGTTTGTCATGCAGGCCCAGCTGGTGACTTGATCTGTTGTGAGCAAAGACAATTGGACTGTACTTGGAAAAACAGAGACAAGGACCACTGTTCTCAGTCCTGATGAGATTAGTTGCAGTCAATCAGGGATAGATAAGTCTGGTTTGTGTGTGTGTGTGTGTGTGTGTGTGTGTGTGTGTGTGTGTGTGTGTGTGTGTGTGTGTGTGTGTGTGTGTGTGTGTGTGTGTGTGTGTGTGTGTGTGTGTGTGTGTGTGTGTGTCATGTGTGTGGTTATGAAACTGCTTTGACAACCTGAGTGAGATATTGCTGGTTCAGGAACTTAACAACAAACTAAACATAAACATGCACCCTACATGGACCTGGACTTTTAACCCTAGCCTTGCCTTGCTTGGCCTGGTCTGTAGGAACCCTAAGGCTTTATATAGCAGCACCAAGCCAGGCATCTGTGTGATGTGACTGGCCCGAAGTGAAGGGCACACTGACTGGCCCTCTATAGTGTAATTATAGCCCTAATAATGCAGCACAGCATGGGCTGGGTCATCTGAGATGAGCAAATGGCAGCAATGCAACTGGAATATTTTAGTTTGTTTATGTTTTTTTGTTTTTGTTCTTTTTTTTTCAAACCAGACATCATTATACAAATTGGACTGTTCCTTAATGCCTCCTTACACAACTTACTGTGTTGACATCTCAGGAAATACCTACACAACAAATACTTCATGATTTTAAGCAATTAGAACTGTAAATAAAAGCACATAAGGAGAAACAAAAAAGGCGAGTTTTAGAGTTATCGAATTACACTCATAACAGATTTGTCATTTCTGACCGGCTGATGAAGAATAACCAGGATTTAACCTGGTTAGAAATCTAGTTATATACAAAGTTCAAAGCAAATTGATGTGTAGCAGTATCTGAAAGTCCTTTCAAATGAGTGAAACAAGTATCTGTAGCCAACAAATGTCCAGATCAAACACAAAAAATGTTAAACATGTTCAAACAACTTGACAAAAGCAACATCATAACTCAGGCATATGTGACAAAATGTTACACTGACTGACACTGTTGCTGAAGTATGTGTCATGACTAAGTAAATATTTATTTATTTTGATTGATTTTGTATGAGCAATGTTGGACTTTTTCGTGCTCCTTTTTAGGCACAAGTTCTGTATGCACACTCCAGACTTGGGTGACACAGTGGACGGGTGGATGGCACTGTTGCCTCACAGCTAGAAGGTCCCTGGATTTATGATTATGGTGTTTGCATGGTCTCCCTTTGTCTTAGTGGGTTTCCTCCGGGTACTCTAGTTTCCTCCTACTGTCCAAAAACATGCCTGTTTTGGTCGTTTGGAAACTCCAAATTTCCACTCCATGCAAGTTTGTCTGCCCTCCGATTATCTGCCTTTACACTATGTGTGCTGTAGATTGGCACCAGCAGCCTCTCTTTATATTATTAAGGTACAGAGTGGGAAAGATGACGGGTGGATAGATGGATGGATAAAGCATGTGATACAACATCATTCATTCATTAATAAACATCTGTTGTTTTGTTTGAGACAGTGATATATTTAGATCCAAATACTCAAATTCTCTGACTAAATATTGTACAAATGCCAACCAAAACAAGAAGAAGGCTTGGCCTTAGGCGCCTCATAAAGCAGGTCTGTTGCTCACCCACTACTGGGTTGTCACCATGTCAGGTTGGCTCGCTCACCGTCATGTTCTAATTATGAAAACCTTGTGCCAGCAGAAGCTGCTCCACAACAGCAGCTCGCAGTTTGACTGGCAGACACTCTTGGGCTATTGTTATTTGGAACATACTGTACCATTCCTGTGGTGGAGATACCAGATTGCTTATAGCCCTTAGACGCCTTCCCTTCTTTCGCTCGTCTCCCTGCTCTGGGAGAGAAGAGGGACTGCAGTAGGGAAGAGAAGCTGTTTACTTAGTAGCCTGGACCACAGAAAAGGTCGAGTCGAGCTCAGAGCCAGTCAGTTTCCCTGCCCTGTTGTGGGATTCAGGGTTCTCACGAGAGAGCCCTGCGCTGTGTAGTTTAAAGGGGAGCACAGGACAAGTCCAGACATGTGCCACTAACACTAAAGCTCCTCCGGCAAGTCTCGCTGGCCGTGACCTCCTCGTCAGGTGGGTGTGAAAAGTCAAGCCACAGCTTTGGGTGGATGATGAGGTGGTGAAGCAGGCCGTGCCCTGCAACCTCACTCCACATGCCCAAATCCAATAATATTGGATGAGTCTTTGCACCGATTGATTTAAAATAAACAGGTCCGGTAGCAGTCTGATGTCAAAGCCAAATTAAGTGAGGCTGCTTTGTCCACTCTACAGCGGTACCACTCAGAGACCCTGCGTCCAAGATAAGTTAGGGATGGTGCAGTTGTGAAGTGACATTGTGCCTCTGAAAGCTTTCTATTGGACAATGAGGTAAACAGTTGTGCCATGGTGTTGTCAACCAAGTTTTGACAACCTTCTCGCATTGTGGCAACAGTGCTATTCACCAAGCAAAGTAAATGAAATGGCAGCTGCTTAGGTGCTCAAAGACCTCAGTGGCTGTTACGAAACAAAGGATCGTAACTTCAGATGAGCAGAACTTTCTCCCATGTCCATGTGACATCTCTTTGTGGCACTGAACCATTCTTTCATTATAAAAGGAGAGAAGCACTTATGTTCTGCTCAGGGGCCTAACCAGAGTCATCTGACCCCCTTGTTTTTGTGTGAGTTGAGCTGTGAGTCAGGATGGCGTGTGTGTGTGAGTGTATGCGGGTGTGAACAGAGACTGAGCGTGGCAGCGAGTACGCGACAGATTGCTTTTGACCCTAATAAGTACTGTACCGTTGAACCATGTGGCTCAACGGACAGCCTTTGGAGAACTCCTGCTTCTGGACCTGTTGACACTAGTCTGGCTAAGCACAGCCTGTTATGTCAGGTTTCAGGGATGCTGTGCTTATTTGTTTTCTTAAAGGTACAATGGGTAATATGTGACCAGAGTCTTAGTTTGAAATGTTACGAAATGAACAAGAGCGTTAATAATTTACACTTTCAACAAAACGCAAACAAGTGCCCGTTTCAATGGCTTATCAAACGCATCAGTGTTCATTTTAGTGTCTTAAAGTTAGACAAGAAAATATCCATCCTGGGAACACGATGGTTGAGGTTAACACCATCACCTCGCAGCGAAACCGGAGCTTCTTTTGAAGTGCATTTCCTCCTTGTACCGTATTAACCAATGACGACAGAAAAGGAACTTCTGATTGGAAAATGTGGTTCAGATCACACTCTGCATATTCTCCCAATGTCTGGGTACTTTAGTTTCCCACCACAGTCCAAAAACATACATGTGTAGGTCGATGGGAGACTCTTAACGATCCCTAAGTGTGACAGCTGGTGACTTCTCCATAGTGCAAATTTCCTACACATCAGGACGTGAACGTTCGCCCGGTTTATTCCCAAACCTCACTGGATTTATTTGACACAATAAAAATAGTCTCCTCCATCACTTTCGCAACCAAACCTCTGATGGCGGGGAGGGCTTTATAAATAAGAAAGACTGTGCTTCAAAGATGCTGCTGTGAAGCACTGTGGCGAAATGCGCAAGCAAAGAACTGAGACTTGAGCTCCACCGACCATCGCTCTCATTCCCGCCCCGTGTTTCGACAGACGCCCATTAGACAGCAGCACACACAGAGATGAGCTCAGAGGTAGTCACGTTGGACAGCCCCAGTCATCTGGCAAGGCTCGGCACTGTAATGTTTGTATGGTGACGCTTGCTGTATGAAGCCTAAAGGAAGACTCGAATACAAACCCCACCTCACCACCCCCCCCTTCCCTCCCCCTTTAACTTACTCCCCTGCCTGCCTTCTGCCACTGTGCACTCAGCCAGATTACAGCTGCCCTCAGACGTGCCGGCCACATGCCAGAGGATCAGAATATACACTCTCACTGACGAGAGACCCAGATAACACAGAGAGACGTACACTCTTGTCCCTGCACAACACCTGTCCGCTCCTGTGTTGTCTTTGTCCTGCTCGCAGTGATTTACCCCCGTAGCAGGAGGCAGCCACAACAGGTGTCCTCTTCTGTTTTACTCATCGTGCGCAGCTGGAGTCCATCTGCATGTTTCCCTTTTTTTCCCTCCAGTGACTCGTTTATTTACTGGCTCTGGGTTCTTATTAGCTGCATTCACAAAGCATATTTACAGTATCAGATTTATTGCCAGGTCGTTATACAACTTGGTTATACAGCAATGAGGAATCAGCCACGGTGATGGGTACAAAAACAGACAAGGTAGAGGACATAGGTTTGCATCACAGAAGTACAGTATCAATCAGATTAGGATACAGAATATGGATTAGGATATATGAATGTGTTGTAGCCATGACCTCAGTTCCAGAAACTACTGGCAGGGAGAGTTCCCAGGAACTGTACAACCCAGTGGTGTTTTTATTGCTTCCAATCAAATGCTTAAGTGATGTCATGCTGCAGGTCCAATGTTTTGAATACAGTAACTCCACGCAAATTATTCTTGTAGACCTTTATCGTTAGCATTAAAGCATTAAAGCTATGTATTCCAGTCTTTAGTGGCTGCATCAGTGGTGTATCTGTTGCGAGTCCTCAAGATTCCGTCACTTTGGTTGTTTTGGTCTTTGTTTTTCATCTTGTGGTGATTTAGCTGCTATAACTTCCTCCAGCACTGTTTCAGTGAGTAGTGGACACCTGGCTACGAGCTATCAAATGGTGAAAATCTTTATATGTGTCTTTTAAAGCTGTAGGTATGTGTCCAGCTTAGTGTTAGCAGAGCAGGTTAGTGTTAACCTGCTCTGCTGGGGTACTAGAAACTAGACACATTGCATGCAACTGTCTTTCTTTATATTTAGTAAGCTATACTTACTGTATGTAGTATATTGAGTGTCAAAGACAGATACATGAATAACCACAACCTTGTGTCTGAGACCCTTTTCAATTTGCACACACACACACGATCAAACAGTAGGTTTTCCTTTTATCACCTGGTTAAGGTCGACATAGGTGTTTTCAATGCAGCCCCACTTCCATTTGCTGACCCAGCTGCGCTGAACATGGATATTGGACTCTCCATTGTACAGCGTGATTCAGAGCCTGCCTTTTGCAATGAATACCAATACTGGCCAGGCATTCATCTGTGAGTTACTACCCAGGCCTCCCAAACCAATCAGCCTAAATCAATGCTGTTGTGACAGGTTTGACTTTAAGTGGCCTAGCCTATAGCTGCCTCGTGCGACCGGGCGCCCAGTTGTCCCAGTCCAGCTTACATAATACTTAAAGTCACAGTGAGCTTTATCCCCACGCTCGTGGAGGAGCGCCACGGACATTCAGAAATATCCCATCCAGTTCAGGTGCTGGACTTTGTGGAGCTGAGAGTAGCAGCATGGGTCATGTTACCACTGCCAGGGTGCCACTGAGCGAGTGATGTCATTTGCTTGCACGTTCGTCACATCCTCCCGGCCCAGTGGCTCCTCGTAGCCAACCAGCAGCGAGCTCCACAGGAACAGGAAGAGCCATCTGGACCTGGTGCTTTTCTCATAGGGGTGGTGCTGGAGTGGGAGAGATGTCTTATCTCGCTTTGTGTTTATTTCTATCTGTTCTCATATTTATTTAGGCATTCCATTTATTTCCATGGTATCTGTCAGTCCTACAAAGTTATTCCACGTAACTGCTGGTGAGCTTTTAAATATACAGGCTCCATCTATTATAATAGAGCTTGTAGATGTCTTTTTTATGTTAAGACATTAGCTGATAAATTCATAGTCTAAGGACTTTAGTACCATTATTAATAAAACTATGGCTTCCTTTGTGGCACATCCATCCTTGTAGAATATAAACCACTGATGAAATGTGAAATTACTGTAAGTGCTCATTGGAAAATTTGGTTCAGATCGCACACAATTCTTTATCATGCTTCCTCTAGGGGCACATGATGGATCAGTGGTTGCCACTGTACCCTTGTGGCAAGAAGGTCTTGGGTTTGATTCCCAGTCATTCCAGTTTCAACCCACAGTCCAATGACATACATACAACATATAATCCAACAGACATGTTCAAGCTGATTGGACAGTCTCAATTGCGATGTGATGGACTGGTGACTTGTGCAGAGTGCCCTAGGCTCCAGCAGACTCCCATAGCAAAGTTAAGGAAAAATGGTGGAAAGACAATGGATGGATTCCTTCATATCCAGGATTTTTCTTGGTGAGAAACCAAAATGGCAGGTGTGTTAACACAAGCATACATTAAGGATGTATGATTTTTGTTATTCTGAAAGATTTTCTGTCTTGGAAGACCTTGGGCAGGCAATTTTCTCTGACCTTGTTATGAATCAACTCTCCCACTACTCGCTCCACTGGTCTCCTTTTACCCATCATCTCCCTCTTCTACTACCCCCACCCCCATCTTAGACCCCTGCTTCTCCACTCTCCTCTGAGTCACATTTAACAGCTCAGCACTTAACACCTCCACCACCACTGTCTGCTCATATTCTCTACACAGGAAGCATATTGACGGAAATAAAGCTTGCTTCAATTACTCAGTAATATCAGGAGTACGTGGGCTTAACAAATGTATCAGTGTGCTTGCATTGACTGATCGTTAAAGACATTTTACAGATATATTTCTATTGAAGTACATATTCATGTTGTGTTTGTGTATGGCAGGTTCACACATACCGGTGTTAATTGTATTAGAGTCCCCATCAGGCATGACAAATGCACATGTGACTGTAGAAGGTGTGAAGTCATGTTTGCTCACATTAAATGTATTACAGATATAAACACGAGGCAATCTAATGCAAACTGTCTTTTCAACAGAGAGAGCAGTGCACAAAAATAGGCACATACAGGTTAATCATAGACAGGCTTACAAACAGTCACGGACACAGAGGTACCATTTCACATCGAGAGAAACAAGTGTGTCCAGAAATAGACGAGTACATCACTTTAAAATGTCCCGATGAAAAGAAGGAATGCAACTTGTTTAGTGTGCACAGCATAATATCTGAAACCAAATACTTTCCAAAATGCATTTGAAAACGATTTTTACATTTTCAATTCAGTATAAGCCCCGATACCTTTTTTCCGATACAAATGAAATAAATGTTATTAAAAGGTTCTTCATTTGCAAATGCTGCCTGCTCCAGATATTGTAGTACCTCAGAGTTGCTGAAGAGTGTCTTTTTCTGTAATCAAATTAAAAATGTCAGAGCTTCTTCAGATAGGCCAAAGTATAAAATAGTGTGCGCTGTCAGTCGTGCTTAGAGTATAGCAGCAACAATTCATTTGGAGGAATTAAAGAAGCTAGTTCTTTTGACTTGCCACAGATGGTTAGTGTTACTATAGACTCTGAGGGTGGACTCCTTTTTCATTTTCAGGTCTGTTAGCGGACGCCACACAGTGTCATGCAAATCTTTTTTTTTTTTTAATCCACTTCGTACGCAAGACTGACTGACAACACTTAGCTCATCCTGTGTTAATGAGGCGTCGTGGTGTTTCGCTGCTAAAAGCAGAAAGATGTTTTTCTGTGAATCCATGTTCCAGGCTATCACATACTGATTAATCAATAAAAATCTAATAGTCAGCTGGTCACTATCCATTACACGATGAGTAATCTTTCTCTAATGTGAATTTTTTTCCTTCAAACTAATAGAATCATGGCTGAACCCAGGCAAACACATGTGCTCCCAGTCTTGGTTAATGGAAGGCGCCTCGGGGGCTCATTGCGGAGGCGTTAAGCACATTGTTTATTAACAACAGCGTGAGGTTAAGTTAATTTGAGACTCATCACAACTATCCCCTTTCCTTCTCTCCATTGTCTCATCTCTATATGCTCAGACCGGCTTCAGTATCGAGTGAGGTCGTTCCCCCATCACCCATAGCGACGCCTCCCTCTCTGAACCAAACAGCTGACACTCAGTCTCTCCTCTTCTCTAAATGGGTTAATGTTCTTTTTCCCTTCGACTCAGCTGATTTTCAGTGGCTAGATCTTTGCATTTGATGTGTTATGAAATGAATTTTGCAAAGGAGCTGGAGCCTAAAATTTCCAACAGTCAAAAGGGCAAAAAGCACCAAAGTCTTTGTCGGCCTGTTGTGGCAGATTAATCATTGACTACTACTTTATCAAGATATGTTGAATTTATTGAATCTGAATCTTTGTCCCAGGCTGGTACATTCCAGTCCACAACCACCCAGATCCGCCTGTGCCAGAATTGACACACTTTTCATGATATGCAACTGCTCAGGTTGCTCAACTTGGACTCGCGTTTCTAGAAACTGGCATGTGCAGCAGAAGGATAGGTCAAAGTGCCCGTGCATTCATGTCAGACAAGGTGGCTCTGGTTACAGAGACCTGGCTTGTCCCACTGCCCCAGTGTCCTGTAGCTACCAGGAGTCAGTTTGCTGAAATCCAAGCTACTCTGGTAAAGATTTCATGTCAGATGGTGCCTTTTAGAGGGACTGCAAGTTGGTCAAGTAGACTCTAGTCGACCGAGCAGTAGGGGATGAGGTGATACTTGCTGCTGCTAGTAATTCATTATAGCATTCTTAATACACCCTGGCCAGGTTGATTTGCACCAAGGGGGGCAATTTCTATCGACATGGACCGTTTTGTGGGAGACTGTGGGAGGAAACCGGAGTAATCCAGAGAAAACCTGCACAGGCAACATGCAACGTCAGACAGAAACCCCTTTGGCCTTTTGAACTATGGACCTTCTCTCTGTGAGGCCACAGTGCTACCCACCAAGCCCACTATGTAGACTTGAAGTTCTGAGAAAGTCAAAAACACATTTTTCGCATTTACATGTCACCAGGAATGATGTAGGTCACATGACCAGTTCACTACTCAAAAATGGGGCAGTATATATGTGCACAAAGGAGAAGAGTTAACTTTTTCTAAAACAGTTTCAAGATCTATTAATCTGTGTAAAAGTGAAATGTTTAGAATGGCATCTTCAGGGTGGAGTTGCGCCAGATGAGATTAAACCAAAATTATTTGATGTCATAAGACTAGGCTGCGAGAGTTGTTGCTCGTGTGCAAAACACCCTTCAATGGAAACACTTGCAAGTAGCAGTTGGACTCAGTCAAACCAAAGACATATCACTTTCAACTGGAAAATAGTAGAATGGAAAGACAACTCTGAAATCTTTACATTGAAGCACAATTTGTGTACTTTGTAACAAACCTTCCCTCGCAAGAATGCCTGTGCAAAGAAATGATTAAGTTAATTTTAACATCTGTTTTATAGGACATGATCTTAGATCTCTTAATTTCCCAGAAAACATGTTAGATTTAGCACTATAGGTTCTTTGAATTTTGATTAATTTAATTCCTCTGCAAATTCCAGTTCAACATCCGATGCGTGGAGCCAATAAAACTCAAACTCCAGCTTATGAATTGAGTGAAGACCAATTGAAAATTTCTGAATTGGGCAAAGCCTAGATGTACCTTTTCAGATTCAGAGTCTCTAAAATGGCCGCAGGTACATTATCGTAGCAAGGTTAGGTAGGAAAGCACGATTGTTGGCTCTACTGGGATTTAGTAATTCCCCACTTTGCCCACCTTGTCCAGTACTGCTTTCATTCTCCCCTCTCCACATTACATAACAGGTATTAGTTTAGACAATGAGTTTGCAAAGGACCACTCTTGCCTGAGTAACAGGGGCTTAGGGGGCCCGGATACAGTGTGCATATGAGTAAGGTCGGAAAGGGCACAGTGAACCTTAGGTCATCGCTTCTGAAGATAATCACCCTAGATTTTCAGGAAGGATAAGATGAACATTAAGCAAGAGGCATGATTAATTCTCATTAACGAGTAACTGTCAAACACACCCGAGTACACCCACCTCTTTGCTTTAGTGTTTGCAGCTCCTAATAATGGTATTCATTGGTCCTCTTTAAATTCAGGAAAATTTAGAGTAGGCCAACATATTAAATTCCTCTCTGTCTGGCATTTACTCAGCCTAATGCATTTACACCAGGAAGCTGCCCAGCGCAGCCAATCTTATTCTTCCAGCAAGCCGAGCAACAGCACTGAATAATGGCCTTGTTTTAAGTACCTCACTCAAGGACTTCATGGCTGTTGAAGACGAAGAGAGCATATTGTATCTCATCTCCTCGCGGGGAACATCCTGGCATGGTTGGCATTTGAATTTACATCTTTGCTGTCAGTAGCTGGCACAGAATATCAGGTTTTCATCCAGTTCAAAGATAACGCTGTCTGATTCAGAAATCCCACCTGCTTAAAAGGGGAACTACTCTGAAATCATCTGGCATAATACCGCTCAATTAATGTATATGAGAATATATATATATATATATATATATATATATATATATATATATATATATATATATATATATATATATATATATATATATATATATATATATATATATATATATATATATATATATATATATATGAATATATACGCATATGAGAATTTTGGTTGTACGCACATTTTCCTTTATCTGAAATTCAACTTTCTTAAAGGGGCAGTACTCTGAAAGCATTTGTCCTAATAGTCGTCTTTCCTCAACTGTGCATACATCATAAATTTTGGTGTATTCACATTTTCCTGTATCTCAGTGCATCTCCTTTATCTCAACTTTTTTAAAGGGACAGGAGGAGCTGGTTTAATGGTCCTTATTTATCAAGTGTGAAAGTGTGTACTAGGTCAGGCTGCAAACTCCAAATCTACTTGTGCAATATCATGGATTTATACATTTAATTAAGCTCAAGCCTCGCAGCTATTGTGACTTCCTTCCTCATTAACTTCCTTTATCAGAACTAACTTGCATTCGTTGTTTTTGATTTCTTGAAGGTCTCTTTTCTTGGCTTTGCATGTCACAAAATCCAGTGTCCACACTGTGAATGTTGAGGTTGCAGTGAAATCCTGCAGACCCTTTGGCTTTGTCTGGACCATTGTTACCTAACCGTGATAGGCTGCTGCTTTCATTCAACAGCATTGACCTCATAGTGCAAGGAACCTGAACAGCACAAGTCATTTAAGGGGATTTGTGTGCATGAACTCAACAAAAGTTTACTCTGGGGTTAAATAAAAATGCTTTAGCATACAGTGCTTCATTGGAAAATATTATGTGCTGCCCAGGATTGTGTAACTTACATGGAGACAAGAGCATGTCAACAAGAAAAGAAGTGAAAACCAGAAGTGATAGACCCCAGCTGTGCAGGTCCGAGGTCAGAGAGAGCCTTTGTCCCCATCAGCGGACTCGTGTTTTGTCTCTTAAGTGCTTACACCTCATGATGAAAAGTTTTTTCCAGGGGCGCAGAGTTTGTTTACCATGTGACTTCACTAGTATGCGAGTTGCTGGGCTTCTAAACAGAACAGCTCTGTTTATGACTAACAATAATGGGTGTGAGGGAGAGGGCAAGGTGGTGTGTCAGTCTGGGTCGAGTGTGTGCTTGTGCGTGTTGTTTGTTGGCAGAGGGAGAATAATAGCTGAGTTCACAAAACAGAAGAAGGGTTCTCCTCAGCTGGAACTACACTGAAACTGCTCAGCCAATCAGAGCCTGTTGCTAAGTGTGCCGAGAATCTGCCCCCATGTGCTCTGGAGCGAGAGGCAGGCACACGCACACACATGTCATAAATTCAAAGTCCATTGTTTTATAGAAACGTGAGTTGTTGGACAAGTGCAAGGAAGCTGTAAAAGTTTTAGATAGACTCTTGACTTGACCAAAACACAACACTTTTAACAAAACTCTCTGGCACTGAGTAGGTTTTGATACACTTTAAAAATTTCCACAACTTCATACACTTAATTATTTTACAAATAATAATCTTTGGCACCCAATGCAGCATCGGTTGCTTGAAGTTGAGTTTTGGATCAACTCTGCCTCTTAATGTCAACCCGATCCTAATCATACTTTACAGTCGTTTGGCAAAAACACGGCACTCTCTTGGCAGCCCTCGCTGCCACCACTTCCAGTGTATTTTAAAAGCTGCCGACCGAGGCAGACAAAAACAGGAAAGGTGAGCTGGCAGCGGCAACGTGTGATTCATGTTATAAAAGCTCTGTGTAATAACACAGCTGACCCTGTTATTACAGTTAAAATTTAGCCCCAGCTCACTGCTGCGTTGCCACAGTGAGAGGGAGAACAAAAGATACAACAGAAACATAAACACTCTCACACACTTGGAATAACATACACATATACACACACACACTCACATACACACACACAGCGAGCACAATCGCATATACAGCTGAACAGATACAACAGACGGTCTCAGTGTGGAGTACAAGGACATGGTGGTCCCCAGCCTTTTTTTTTTTTGCACCGTGGACTGGTTCATTTAATTACACGTATCATTAACATAATTATTACATTCTATATCCATCCATTATCTAACGCGCTTAGTAGCCAATGGTGTCACGGGTGTCTGCTGGTACATAGCGCGCGCACACACACACATCACACATTACACGTCACATAGGACGAAGGCAGTGAATTCACCCTGAATGCAGTCACACACACACACACACACACACACACCCACACACAACATTCACTCTCTCACCCAGTCCCCTAGAGGCAATTTAGAGTCTCCTATCGACCTTAACGTGCATGTTTTTAGCCTGAGGAATGAAACAGGAGCATACCCAGAGAAAACACACAGTCAGACCAAGGGAGAATATGCAGTCCCCACACAGGAAGGCCCAGGTCTGTCTGACCGGGATTTGAGCTGTGGACTTTCTTGCTGTGCTCAAGGCACATGTTCCCAGCAACATAAATGCTGAAGAAAAGCCTTTGTTGTCACTGTGCAGCCCAGTACCGGTCCATGAATCAGTGATTGGGGATCCTGGGTAGACAGACGGGCTTGCACAAAACAAAACAGCTATATGCTAGTGCCTGACACACACACACGCACACACATACATACACTGTCTCTCTGTGTCACTCTCTCACAGCAGCAGCATTAATTGTCTTCAGACACTTGTCAAGCTGCAGTTCAGTGTCACACACAAAGAAGCATATTGCTGCAGCTCGTTCCAACACACAGACACTCCTCAATCACCGTGACGGGAATGTTTAACGCTAGGTCCCCGTTGCCGTGGTAACACATGCCCCCACCACCTCCACCCGCCCTGTCTTCCCCCTGGTCAACTGCTGGGATTGTTGATCACTGCACCCCCCCCTTCCCGACAGTCCCAGGTCACTATGCTCAACTCCTCATTTTACAGCACAACTTGAAAGGGAAACTATGTGCCGTCGATGTGCTATGCCACAGGGCTTCTGTTTTCATCTGAAATTTAGAAATACTGAAACATTTCCGAATTCATTTCAAACAAGGATGTCACACAACGGGTTCCTGAAAGTAAGCGTTTTCTGCTTTTCTTGATCATTTAAGAGAATAGATGAAGAGTCTTTTGGTTTGGGACTGAAGAATCAGTTTATTCATAAATCAAGTGATGATAAAAAATAAAGGAAAACGATAAACTTCAGAGTATAGTAAGTAAGTGTAAGATACAAATATAAAAACTAGATGGGCTATGAACAATTAAATGGGATGTGAAATTATTGCACAGTATTACGTAACTAAAATTAATAAAGTGACAAATAAATTGACGGATAAACGATGAAAAACAAAGATTCAGTTAGGTGCTGCCACTAAAAGCCATTTAACATTGCTTGACTCCTGACTACACAAATAAGAGACGTCTCGGCCTGATTTGAATTTTCCGCGACAAAATTGCCCTTCTTTGCAGACAAAAAGTGTAATTTAACCTCAGAAGTAGCAGAATTTGCACTTCCATCGTAACCTGTAATGAAAACCTACATTCTGGCACAAACACCGTATTTGCACTTGAAAAGTGAGCTGTTCGAATCTGCAGCAACCACACGGCTCGATTCAAGGTGCTATTATTCAGGTACAAAATCCAATGCTAGGAAAATGCAAGAGCTTTTTTCTTTTTCTTAAAACAATGTTATGTAAGAAGGTTAGGTCCCGAAGGAGGTGAAGTGGTGAATGCGTGACAGCATTATAGCTGCTCTCTACATACATACATACATGCATACATACATACAGTCGTGTACAGAGCACACCTGGGGCAACGAGTGTTTTCACTCAGATGTCCTTGCTCTGAAGGCGTCCTGTCACCTCGGTGTTTTGCATATTTCAGGACGTGCTGCATGTTTGGAACAACGTGCCGCGTTGTGAAGCACTCTCAGGAACGGAAGGAATGTGCTCCTTTAAACACGATGTGCAAGCTCTCAGATGCACGAGAAGAAAGATTCATATATTGTCGATCAGACTGACTGCAGAACGGGCCGCGGGGAGTGGGGTTGGGGAAAGGAAAACCAAAAAAAAAAAACCCCAAAAAAACGACAGCATCACAGTCAATCCCCAAGGTGGTGAAATGCAGTCACCAGAGTTGCTGATACATCAAATCTGCCACCTGCTTTGCCACCATTGCGTTTGAATACTTAAAAAACTCTGTTTGCCTGGGGAAAGCCACAAAGTTGATACCAGACAGCCCAGCCCAGTGGTACGTTCTGGGAACATGCCCTTCTCTGACATTTTCATTCATTTCATTTAAGACCTGTCCTTTCAGAGGAGGGAAGCACCTGCACATCAAAGACTAGTTAATGTAATAACTACTCTATTTGCATAGAAGTGGTACTGCAGGCTGACAGATTTTCCAGTCATGTAAAGCACATGGAAAATCAGAGAAAAAGTCAATTGTTCTAAGAGGA
Organism: Karalla daura; assembly: GCA_029224185.1. NCBI lineage: Eukaryota > Metazoa > Chordata > Actinopteri > Chaetodontiformes > Leiognathidae > Karalla > Karalla daura. Next base: position 19,136,539 of record CM055190.1, read on the forward strand.
AAAATGTTGAGTTGCCCAGGAAAATGATCTCTTCTCTGCCCTGTGAGTAAACACAGGTGGTTTAGAAGCTTTGCTGCAAATTTGTCATCACAAAGTCTGAATTAAAAGCACAACTCTGAGTCAGACTTCTGATATCAGGCTAAAACTGTAGACTGTGCCATATATTCAAAGCATGGAGGACTGTATGGGCTGACAAGTCGTTTATCATACTGTAGCAGCTGAACATGTCCCGGACAAGTCCTGGAGGCCTGCTGGAACCTACACAGCCCCCCCACAACCTTGCACTTATTTTTCTGCTCCATTAGTGAGTGACGCCATTTTTAACCATGGATGCTGCCGGTAGACACCACCGCAGTCACCAAATATGTGATTGTAGGAGCCTACACTTTGAAATCAGACAGAGAGAGAGAGAGCGAGTGAGAGAGAGATAAACATAAAACGAGAGCTACCAACTTGTGTCTATATTTATCTCACCGGGGGCTGCAGTAAGGAGATTTAGCATGGAAGTACTGTCAGTGTAATCTCGCATTCAGCCTCTGTACATTCATTACAGAACCGCAGCATGTACGTTCAAATGTGTGTATGTGTGTGGTGGTTACATGACTGTTGAGAAAATAAGATCTGACTATCCCCCTCACTATTCGTAGGGGGATAGTCAGGGAGTAGGGGGATAGTCATAGTCAGCCATTTGAAAATAGCATTGCCTCTGTAGTCATCTACAGTGTCAAACGAGCACAAATGTCCTCATATGGTATCCTTTTATTCGGTTCCTATCGCCCGATCCAGATATGACTGGGAAGTATGCACACGCACGCATACATCTGAGTGCTTTTGACCCTTTTCATCTGCACAACAAAGTCCCACACGACAGAATATATGACCCTCTTTTCAGTCTGAGCACAACAGAGCCGATGTTAAATTTAGATTCCTTTCAGTTTCTGCTTCTTCTGCCTCTGCTCAGCTCAAGAGATGCTACACTGTCTGGTCGTGATGAGGAACTTGGATGAGGAAATTTGAAGCACTTTGCTTGACGCCATCGTGCATTTGCATTATCAGAAGTGTAGATCTCTGATCTCATTGAAATGGCACAGCCCTGGTGTGTATAGGCACTTTTGCACTGACAGGGACTTTTCACACTACCTGAACCTTTTGGGGAGAGTTATGCCTTTTTTGGGACTTTTTTTTTTGGTTACTTTTTGGTCGCACCTGTGCTTTTGTATCGGAGTAGGCACTTTTTAAGCAGAGCACAAACCATCAGTGACGCAGGTTGTCGCTGATTGGTCTTACGTATGCTGACCGCAGACTTTGTTAAGTCATAGAACTGCTGTTAAAAGGTTTATCTGGACTCGAAGCTACCTTAGATGTCACCCAAGTAGTGTAGGGAGAGCCTGGAAGAAGCTAGGGCAAGATCATTAAAAAACAAACACAACAACAATAACTGAAGAGATGCAAACCAGAGGACTGGCAATATTATCACAGCCACATTCCCAACCAGAGAGCACCTTATGGCATTACATGATTGAATTGCATGTGTATTTTTTTTGTATTTTTTGCATAAAGGCTTTTTAAACTTCCAAGTTTTCAAACAAAAGTTTTTTTTAGATAGAAGTTTACAAACATCACTTATTTATTTATTTATTATGTACCCTACCTCAAAACATTAGTTGTATAAACAGATCATCTGCCTGGGAAATACTTCCAGCAGTCACTGAATGCATGTGTAGCCATTAGCTCCCATCGTGTTGTCATAACAAAGGTCTGCGTCTAGACATTGTTTAAAATATAATTTCCCAAATGGTCCCTATCACAGAAACAAACGGTCTGAACTGATGATAAAACTGCTGCAGAGTTCCTGGTGTAAATGTATGTAAACTTGATTAAAAAAAAAAAAACTGATACTGAGACAAGTTCGATTGTTGGTGTGAAAGCAAACTAGAAAAAGCTCCCTGGGTTGGATAGTTCCCGACGTCTTTCCCCAGCTGGATATGAGTCCCTGTAAATATCCTGCTCTGTTGCTTATGTACATATGTCCGTGGCCAGTGTCTGGCTCTTATAACATCAACATGGGCTTTGGTTTTGTATTTCCTACGTTCAGCATAGAGGAGAGTGTGGGGGCATCGGGGAAAGAGCTGTTGCTGCTGTGGACATCAGGTGCTGTCCTTGCTCAGACTGTGGAACTGGCACGTCTTTGGTTCCCCCCAGAAGGAGCGAGATATCATTATGTGTTAAGCCGACACACCTCAGCGGGCTCAGCGGCAGACTGCTGCCGCTTCTGCTGCTGCCGCTGCACTGAATCTGTCTGAAGGAGCGTGGAACAAACAGCCTTCCTGCGGGCCGGTTATCGAGAGTCGGCAGGTTCCTAAAAATACAACTGAAAAGCGTCTTTTTAAGTCTCCAAAATGTTCCGCCCTCGTCTCCCCGCTGTGTTGTTTTACAAGCCAGTGGTCCAGTTTTTTTTTTTCCCCTCCTCAGACCTTTGTTCCCAGAGCTGTATTATTTATTCATCTCGAGAAATGTGCCCCGGCCCCACAGGAGCAGTTTGGACGTTTAATATCTCACTCAGGGGGAACCTTTACCTCCACTCCAGCAGCAGTCGACGGTTGTTTACTTCCCCGTGGTGGCGTTTGAGCAGCAGGAGAAGTGGCGACAGATTCCTGCGCAGCTCCAGCCATCCTTTAAACTGCTCATTTGTGCCACTCGTTGAGGCTAATGTGAATGTTCTGACAGGAAGTCACGTACTGCGTGTCCTTAGCACTGCCAGCTTTAATTTTTCAGTCAGTCATTCACTCACAAGTAACCATGGAGCATAGAAGTCCTTTCAGGTGATCTTTTACTCCTTTTTTTTTTGATCGAGACTGCACTTGTGCACACAAGATGATTCTCTTTTGCGCACCAATTGGTCTTGTTCGCACAAGATAATCCGCTACAAATCCATACTATAGATGCTGTGCGCACAACATAACCTCACAGTCTCCGCACTATAAGACTATGGAGTTCATTAAGTTCTTAACTGCAGAGTGCCCCTGAATGTTTGTCGGTGTTAAAGAGGTGATGAAGTCCCTGGATTATTCTCGTTTTTTTATTTGAGGTGTTTTGACATCACTATATTTTACATCAAGCCCACTGATGCAACTGTTTCTGTTTTCTGAAATCCTCCTGACAGACACTTTCACAGGAAGCGGTGTCATTATGACTTCCTGCCTTTTGAACTGACACTGCGTGTTTCCTATCTGCCCCTCAGAGCCTGCGTCTGTTGCGTCTCGCCTCCCTCCCAAATGCCGGCCTGCGGTATATTATCTCACGCTGCCTTTGATAACCAGTTACCCGGCTATAGGTGACCTCATCGCTGCTCCGTCTGATCCGTTCCTCGCTTTCGTCTGCAGTCCTCCCCGACACAGGCGCATCGCTAATGAGGGAAGAGCGGCGGAGCCTCTCGCAGAGCCTCCCTGCTTCATTATCATGAAACATAGCGGTAAACAAATGGCACATACAGAGCACCGCACTGGCTGAGGAGCAGAGGAGGATGGGAGTGGTTTTTTTTTTTTTTGCCATATGGGTACTCGCACAGCATTCAGATTAGCTGGTGAGTGTCTGCGTATGAATGAGTGTGCGTGTCGAGAGCAGAGCAGCCTTTCGCTATAGGATTGTGCGGCCACAGAGCACTTATTAATGGGCATCTGAATCTCTGCAGACCAGCACCAGGCCTGGATCGTTTGGTACCAGGATGGCACGAGAGCTGTTTTTTTTTCCCCCAGTTGATATTTATGTTTACATTTTGTTCACCATGGCAATTGATCTGAGCCTTTTTTCTGCTCTCTGTCTTAACTGCAACATATTTCATGTGTGGTAAATTAAAGTCAGTGGTTGTTTTCCAAGCAGGGCTGAAATTATAAGGACAGCGAGAGAATATTACCACATACTGGGGCGTTCACTTTGAGCACTTTTCAGATCTCCAAAAAGTGTGAACCCTGAACTGTAAAGGAATAGATCCCATTTTGTTTTTTGCATTTGACAGTGGCTTTAAATGCTCTGGATTGAAGTCGAGGTGGAATATCTGGAGATTGTGAGTGAAAACCACACATCTGTTTCCAATATTCCTGACTTTGTCTAATCTCTGAAAAAACAGCAACAGAAAAGTAGTAGTTGTAGTTGTGGACATAAAGAACACATTTTGGATGTATAAATTCCCACTCATTCTTCATTGTATTATGTTATACACATATTTCCCAATGTCATAGTAATGAAGAGCATGCTATAAAAGTTGCATTCACAGTAGTACACTTCCCAGTACTATTCCTGGTCAGTTTGAGCACCTATCTGCACACGTTCTCCCCATCTTTGCATTGGTTTGTAACACTGTATGTGTTGTATTCTGCCAAAAAAAAGGGGGTCACGCAGCATGTTTTTGATTCCGAACATTTTAGCGAGTAGCTGAGCCTGACGTCTCTCTGGCAGGACTGGGTTAGTGATGAATCACACTTTAGTGTGTGTCACCTCTCCGCGTGTTTACTCTGAACACACACACTGTGTTGGCTGTTGAGGCCGGCCGCTCCGCTCTCGTCCTGGAGGCCGCCCCCCCTCCCTCTCTTCCTTTCTTTTTTTTTTTCCACCCCACATGACTTTATCCTGATCTCCTGGCTGGAGGCCACGGAGACAGCTGAGAGGTGCGTGTTACAGTCCGAACCTGCCCGCCGATCCGTGGGCGGGGCCCCAGCTGCACTTCGTAGCAGGCGGTCACAGGTCTAATAATAAGACGCCTGAATCTAAATCCGACCTGTTACATAATTCACATCACACATTATCGGGAGCGGGAGGAGAGGTCACGCTCATGGAAACGGGAAAGATCAGCGTTCCATTGTGTGCTAGGCGTTGGGGTTCTGGTCGGGAAAACTGCGAACCCGTGCAAAGCTTCTTATTAAAACATCGGGGCCCAAACCTGACTGCATTTCCCTGATTGAAGCGTGTTTTGCATTTGCGTGTCTGAAGCAGTGGGAGCAGTTGCTATGGTACTCCTCCGACTGGATGCAAGGTCGCCTGCCGAGTTTACACACAGGTTTGACAGGCCTGACAGAGAGCGGAAAAATAAATAGAGGAAAGCGCGAGAGAGAGAGAAGGCGTCTTACATCCATTAATACATGTAAATTGATGACTTAAAGGAGACGAAGAGGCAGCGATAAATTGGTCACGCTCGAGTTGGGAGAGAGGAGAGGAGGAGCGGAAGCAGGCGGTAGGCTTGAACCCTGCTCGTGAGGTTTAATAAGTGGTAAACAACACAGGCTGTTACATAAATTCCCTAATGTGAACTGTTTGTATCAAGCAAACTTCACAGGAGGATTTCACCGTTATCTTGCGGCAAGCTGAAGAGCCACCTCTTCTTTTTGTTTGGGACCGAGCCTATGCAACAAAGGATTATTTTTGTAGCTGATTAATCTGCCGACTGTGTTCTCTATTACTCTGGTCTGTAAAATATGAGGAAAGACGGTGAAAAGTGTTGATCCTCGATTCCGGACCTCGAATCCCTTGTTTTGTCAACACCTCAAAAAAATATCAGTCATGGAGATAAAAGTAACCAGAGAATATTCTCATTTAAGAAGCTGATGTCAGAGAATTTCCTCTCAGAAACATTTTACAAAATGCTCAAATCGTCTTTTCTGCCTTTTTTTTCACCCCCCTCCATCTAGGCTTGTGTGTGTGTGTGTGTGTGTGTGTGTGTGTGTGTGTGTGTGTGTGTGTGTGTGTGTGTGTGTGTGTGTGTGTGTGTGTGTGTGTGTGTGTAGGCTTCGTAGGAATGCTCTATTCAGGCACGACGCCCTAAAGAATGACAGCTCTCATCTATACATATGCAGGCTGGGCCCCTTAACCAAAGCCTCCATCACTGGTCCTTTGTCCTGCACTGCACATGTCTGTTACTGTGTGTGTGTGTGTGTTACTGTGTGTGTGTGGGGGGGAGAGGGGGGGGGGGGGCTGTGTGTGCTGCCTCTGTGTTCATGTGTGTTTTTGTTATGTATGTGTGCCATAGGAGGGGTACGCATGTGTTCCTGGGCTTTGGCTTTCCTAGAAAGCAGCCATCCGACACCCTCAGTGTGTATACGTTTAGTGAGTGTATGTACGGGAGGTTGGGGGTGGGGGTCGTCACCAGAGCACCACATCCCAGAGGCTGTTTTCTATGGGTCCCTTTAATCACTCTTTCACTTCCCTGCCTTGAAACGGGCTTCCTGTCTGTTTTGCTCCTCACTGAGTGTCACCTTTAGCCCAATTTTCCCCGATAGGACCATGAACTAGAAGCTTCCATATGCCTCCACCCTTAAACCCCCCCCCCCTTCTCCTCTCCAGTACTCAATATCCAGTGCAGCCAATCTACAGGAAAGGTGATGGCATCTGTGACCTTGGATCTTGACTTCAGTCGTATATTTCTCCCTCTGTTCTGCCTCCCGAACCCCTTTTGTTCAAGCCTTTTTTCCGATCGCAGCCCATAAAGAAAAGGAGATTGTCTCTGAATATAGCCTCCCTCTCCATCTCTTTCACCCTGCGCTTATTCAGCCTACAGCTGGCTAACAGACCCCCCCTCCATCCCTCCATCCCTCCCTCCCTCCCTCCCTCATGTTTTGTGTTGGACTGCGCCTCTCTCCACGTGCAGCAGCAGCAGCTTAAAGGCATGTAGGAGGAGTTCCCTGGGAGGAATGTGCGTGACTGGCTGCCTGACTGCAATACGTACGCAGACACACACATACACACACACACACACACACACACACAGACACACACACACACACAGGCAGCAGCAGCAGCAGCCTCTGTAGCTCACACTTCTGCAGAGCCAGCTGACAGCCACTCGGCTGTGGTGGGAGGAGGAGGAGGAGGACAGGCTGCCTGCCTGCGTGTTTGTGCCTGTATGTTTGTACCTCGAAACGGTTTAATAATACAAAACATCCACAGTAAATGCGACCTGATATTCGCCGAAGCGGGCGGCGGCGGCGGCTGTGCCCGTGCTTGTGTTTTGTGTCTCGTGCGCGGTAAAAATAAGAAAGCTGTGACTCTCAGGGCTGCTGTGTATCAGCTGACCTCCTGCGGGATTCAGGGAGTTTTCTCCTGAGGAGCGCAGGAGACGGAGCTAAGACGGGCTCTGCTAAAAATACACCCTACTTTTGGTCTAAGTGTCAATTGCGACGCAAACAGACTTTGATTCTCGTCAATTTAGTCGTGGCAGGAGACGAAGAGACGAGCCCCAGCTACCGTTTAGCGCTGGCAGCAGCCTCCTTTTTTTTTTCTTTTAATACTCACTGTTAATTTGGTTGTTGTGAAGAATAACGCACCGCAGCCGCCCAGCACGAGCTGCGATGTGAAGGCGACCTCCAGCCGAGCGCTGCGCGTCAGTAGCGGCTGATTTCAACACAGTCTTGCTGTTGATTCAGAAGGGGATGTTCTGGTTTCTGAATGGTTGAAAGGTTCAGTCGGCTCAGCCCGGGGCCCCACCCTGGTCAAACCGGTGGAGTGCCGGCTTTTTTTGCATGATTGTGATTGTTGTTATTACTCTGGTTTTTTTAATGATCCTGTTGGCTGGCAGACGCTGTGCCAGCGAGTGTGAATGACGTCACTGCAGAGTGCGTGTTTCGGCGAGAGAGCAGCTTCACCCCTGAGCTCAGCTGACACGGGAAGGTCTAAATATATTCCTTTGATGCAGCCAAACTGGAAAAGTTGTGTCACTCACGCTGCCTTTTTTTTTTCCTTTCTTTCTTCTCCACACCCAGTCTCTAAAGATGTCTCTCCTGCTAAACTCAAATCACCACATCCTCCTAAATAAAATCCCAAACAAAGACCCGCGGCTATTCAAGGGCTTATCACAACAGCACCGGCGGCTTTTCCGATTGTGTGTCTGCTCCGGTGCCTGAAACAGGATGAACGGATGAGTTTGTTTTCCCGCGAACTTCCTCCGATCGTTTCCTCCTCTCCCGCGCGTTGACCTTCTTGTTTCTCCACCTTATTCCAGATGCCACGGAGGAGTTTTTCGAGTACGACGCAGAGGAGTTCCTGGTGTTCCTGACCTTGCTCATCACCGAGGGCAGGACGCCGGAATATTCTGTGAAAGGCAGGACCGAGGGGCTGCACTGTCCGCCGGCCCAGTCGGCCATGCCGCCGCTTCACAAGCACGAATGCAGCGACAAACTGCCTCAGGTGACACATTTTAGTTGCCCATGTAAATACATGCTGTATTGATATTCAGTTCAAGTCGGCCTCATTTAAACGTTATCTCAAGACGGTTCACACAGACACACAGACAGACGAGATAGAAACAAAGCGGAGCGCTCGACAGATCTCGCGTAGGAGCGAGAAAAAAATGTCATAAATGTTGAGAAACCTTGAGCAGAACCTGATATTAAAACTCAAGAGTGACTGAAGGTGAAGGAGGGGAACACATCCTGGTCAGGTCTCCAATCCATCACAGGGCACATGCACACTATTCACTCACACTCACACCATGCAGTCTCCAGTTGACCCGAACAGGCCTTGACAGAGAGACCCTCAGTCTGACCCTGGAGTCGAACCCACATTCTTCCTACTAGTGAAACAGTGCTATCCACCGGCACACCGTGCTATATTTAGTGCTAATGTGTTTCCCCTAATCCTCTCTGTAAAACATGACTCAAGTAGAAGCACTGGAGTTCAGCCCTGCGTGCGGCCCTTTCAGGTCCTACCCGTTTGGCCCCTTACATTTAAGCTCCCGGCGTTGACATTCACTAATGAGCGCTAACCCCGCACCTCTGTCCGCGGACGCACGTGTCCAGTGTCGGCAGGCCAGGCGAACCCGCTCGGAGGTGATCCTGCTTTGGAGGAACAGCATCCCCATCATGATCGAGGTCATGCTCCTGCCAGACTGTTGCTACGGTGACGAGTGCCCCCCGAGCGACCCCATCAGCGACCCGGTCATCAAACAAGATGCTCTGCTGCTGGAGAGATGGACCCTGCAGCCAGTTCCAAGACAGTAAGCACATACACACACACACACACACACACACTAAAACTCACACAAAAACACATGATCTTACTATTTATACACGGGCAGTGCCAGAAAAGCGCACATTAATCAGTTTGCTTAAGGTTTGTGGTTCAGTCGGGGCGGCACAAAGGGAGCTATGTCTGCAATTTACGAGCGAAATGCTGTACGTAGTATTTCCAAGGTCGCTGCTTCTTCCCATCGTCTCCTGCTGCTGTTTATCCTTACCGTTTCGACAACTAACGCTGTCAAATCTGCTCCGGACTGGAAAGAAACGGAAAGAAACGGCAAAAACATAGCTATACATGGACTGAATATAGCGAATCTCAGCCAAGCGAGTGTAACTATGTCTTATTAAAGTTGATCACCTGCCTCATATGTACTGACTGTGACCGAGGAACATATATACATACTGAAGTATCCTTGGGCAAGAGTATGCACCTGAAACTGCCCACGATATCTAGAAAAGCTGTAAAAGAATTTGAGAAAAAAAAATGGCTGGAAAGTGTTGCAACCGTTCTTTGAAAACCCTTCAGACATGAATTTGAGTACAAGGGACTGATTGGATGGCCGTCTCACAATTTAGTTGTCTGAGTGGTTGTATATTGGTGCTTCAGGAAGACCTTCAGTCCACTTGGCAGATGATTTTGCCCTAATTCGTCGCCTGTGGCCCCATGACTTTACACACAGAAAACACACGTAGCGCTCGCCAGCTATTTGTTTAGTCCACGCCAAGAGAAGAAACCAGCTTGGGTCTCCGGTGTTTCTGTAATGTATGGCGATACATTTATAGATAGATGGAAATAGATCCCTGACTTCTATCTTCTTCTGGAGCCGGAGAGACTCCCAACCTATAATTAGTTTGATTAAAATATACAATATGAAATAGAATTAATCATTGCTTCGGCACTCAAAGGGTTAATTAGCCTGACAGATTGTCCCACTTTCCTACTCACATGTGCAAGAACAGAGAGCGCTGTGTTTGAAAAACACACACACACACACACACACACACACACAGACATCCTTGAACTGTTTTCTCATTAACCTGACACGCTGGCACACTTCCATCTCTTTTTTGACGGTGTTTTTTTGTTTTTTTTGTTACGCAGAAGCGGCGATCGCTTCATTGAGGAGAAGACGCTGCTGCTGGCCGTGCGCTCGTACGTGTTCTTCTCGCAGCTCAGCGCCTGGCTCAGCGCCTCGCATGGCATCGTCCCCAGAAACATCCTGTACAGGTCAGACATAACACTCACCCAGGACTCTGACACCGGGAGGCGTTTCGCCTGATCAGATTATCAGAGCTGCAGGGAACCGGACTGTAAGCCTCCATGTCTTGAAATTTAAAGCGAAAATCTTGTGCGTCATGTGTAAAATATACACACACACACACGCACGTATATGTTAATGTAATGATGTAATTAATTAAATAATGCATGAAGGTATTTGAAAAACCGGACCGTATCCATTAAATGAATTGTTTCATTTCAATTGAAAAAGGTTAAAATAGCTTGAGTCTCCCCTTTCTTACCTTCACACACTGTACCAGAGCTTTAACATTTCAAGATCCAACACGTTGACGTTCACGTAGATGACTGTAAAGGCAAGAAAATAGACTCTAAAACACCGTCGAGTTGGAACCCATTGATGTCAGTTACAGCTCTGCATCTGGATGAGGCCGCGTCCCGGGCTGGACCCGGCTCATGGTCTGCGTAAATCAGGCATGTTGCAGTTCATTCCACGAAGGGCCAGTGTGGCCAGTGTGGCTGCATGTTTTTGTTCCAACTCATCAAGAGCACGCGGATAGACCAGTCGACTGTCTGAACTCAGATCAGTTGATTAAATGAACTACCGCTTCGTTGGAACAACAACCTGCAGCCACACCCACCTGGCACATTCCTGGCCTAAAATTGATAGATTCCTAATGCCGTCCACACGATTTGGGGCATCATTTAATAAAAATAAAAAATAGCCTCTACTTTGTGCTGAATGGGAGAGAGAGAAATCTGTGGAAGCTCAGCCAATCTGTGAATATTTTAAGGGGTAACAGCAAACAATCTCTCCCTGTCACACAGGATCAGTGCTGCGGATGAGGAGCTGGTGTGGCAGTTCTCCCAGCCGCCCTCCGAGCACATCTTCCCCGTCCCCAACGTGTCCCAGAGTGTTGCCCTGCAGGTCCGCGTCCAGTCGCTGCCCCGCCAGCCCACCTACCCCACCCTGGCCTGCAGCATCCACACGGGGCTGCCTCCTCTCTACAGCAAGACCCCCAGCCTGAGCCCCAACCTCAACAGCCATGGTGGCCTGCCCACCCTCAAGAAGAGCCAAGACCCCAGCAAGGACGCCCTCCACCAGAACTCCAACCTGTACAGCAAGAGCCCCAACCCCATGTCCGGCCTCCTGCTCAACGGGTTACCCATCCCCAACCTGCCCATCAACAACATCCCCATCAACAGCCTCCCCCACACCACCATGGCCCCTCCCTTCAGCAAGAAGAGCCAGGAGCCCCCGGAGGAGCACGCCTACCAGAACGGAGAGCTGCCGCAGGTCGTCCCCCAGCGGCAGAGCTCTCCACTGTTCCACCGCCCCGCTCACTCCCCCACGCCGCCCCGCTCCCACTCCCCCTCCCCGCTCCCGACAAGCAAGGCAGGCAAGTGGCTGTACTCGGCTCTCAACGGCTCGTCCGACCCCGCGCAGGTGGACGACTTCGGCTGCGGCACCAACAGCGGCGACAGGTCCAAGGGCCCCCTCCCCGACACCCTGAGAGCGTTCAAGAACTTCTCGCTGGCGGAGCCGCCCCGCTGCCCGTCCCCTCGCCCCTCCGCCTCCGAGACCAACCCCCTGATCGGCTCGCTGCTTCAGGAGAGGCAGGAAGTTATCGCCCGCATCGCACAGAGGCTCAACTTCTGCGACCCCACAGCGCCGCCGCTCCCCCCCGGCCTTTTCTCCCAGGACAACCCCCCCAAAGCCATGTGGGGCAGTAACCACGACGACCTAACTGCCAGCAAGACCAAAGAGCCCGAGCTGCCCCCCTACGAGTCCGTGGGGCGGGTGTGGCCCAGCGCGTTCAACACGCCCGTGGGCGACGCGCCTCTCAAGCGGGACAGCTCCTCCCCCAAACCGGCGGCGTGCAGGAAGCTGAAGATGACGGAGGCGCGGGAGTGCGAGGAGGAGAGGAACGGGGTGAGGCAGAGGGAGAAAGAGCGGGACAAGGAGAGGGGGCGCGACAGCTCCCTGATCGCCCAGGCGGTGCAAGACATCACCAGGCTGATCCAGGAGAGGCTGTCCGTGCCCTCGCTGTCCCCGCAGCACAGCCGGAGCGGCAGCCCGCTGCACCACACGCACACCACCACGGTCACGCACACGGTCCGCACCTACACACACACCCCGCACGTCCCCCAAGCCTCCTCACTGCACACTGCCACCAACGGCTACACCAACGGCCACGCGGCCGGCCACGAGCCTCACCGAGGCAGCCCCCCGCACACGCCCATTTGCACAGACAAGCCCCGACCCGACTCGGGGAGCGAGCGTCATCCTCCCCCAGCCCAAAACGGTGCTTTCCACTCGACACTTGAAGAACCCTCGTTCAACGGCCAGTTTCACGCCCAGGCCGCTCGGCGTTTACGAACTCACGAACAGGAAAAGCTCAGAGTCAGGACTCCCAGCAGCCATGGACCGCCCCTTGCCTCCTCCCCGTCCTCCTCCTCCTCCTCCTCCTCCTCCTCCTCCCATGTGCTGGAGAACAGCCCGAGGCACGGTCAGATCTTCACCAGGACTTGCAACGATGCCAGCCCAGCCATGAACTGTAACACAAGCCACAACCACAGCAAGCCTCAACAGTCCCAGCACCAGTACCTGACACAGAACTGTGTGGTGGAGCAGGCCTCGTCCCTGCAGGACGAGAACCAGGCGCCCCCGGAGTCCGGATGTTCCAGCAGTCCAGACATGACGCCCCCCTCCACCGTCCTGGTGAGGGACACTCTCTAAAGGGTAGCAGTAATAACGCTGAGGTCGTGAGAGGCGGATACAGTTGCCGTGGCTGTGTCCGAATCAGAACACTTAATTGATCAACAGGGGGGAAATCGTGTTTGTCACGGTTGCTGCATCAAAAACAGAAATATAATGAAATGGAAAAATAAGGCCATTAGAAAAGATAAGTGTAGATATACAGGACAAGATGACAAATATGAACATGCTCACATCAATATGTTAGACAGCGCAGATGCACAGCTGAATCAGCGTTGTATGGTGAACATGAACCTGCAGCCAGTTAGCTTACCACGAGCACTGAAAACATAAGCAGAGATTAGCTTGGCTCTGTCGAGCTTAACAACATCCCCCTCCCTGTCCTCGTATTCAATACTTCATTCGTAAAATCTTTCTTTATTTATTCCTTGCTACTTTTTACAAAGGTTTTTATACTATGGGCTTTTTTGGTGGCGTTTAGTGACTTTTTTTCCGACATTATGGTAAACTAAGCTAAGCTAAGCTAACCAGTTGCGTACACACAGTGGAAGTGATCATCTAGCTCTGGGGGAATACACAGGAGCATAACTACATTTAGCAACTATTATTAGATAAGTTGAGACTTTATTTATCTCTCCACGGGGAAATGCATGTGTTGCCTGCAGCGTTAAAGCGTTATTTATATGTATAAAATATAAGCATAGAGAGAGGAGAGGAGGCTATGGATATCATCTACACAAGCTTTTATCTGTGCATATAACATGATGTCACACATCAGTTCTCTGATGCCAGAGCCGGCCACTCAAATGACTCTTTCCATTACACAACAGTAAGTGTCCCAGCTATATTAAGTGACAACGCATCATTTCAGGTATTATTACAGTGACCCGTATCACATTTAGCATCTCAGACTGGAAGGGACTTCCTTGTTTTCTCGACTTGGGTTTTAATCAGAGTTGTGTCAGCCGCGGCCCGGCTTTCTGGAGTACTAATCAGGATGTGATTTAGCAGAACACGATTTGCGGCTAAACACAGGTGATATCGGTTCACATCCTAATCTGCCTCCATCTCTCTCTCTCTCTCTCTCTGTGCGCCTCAGCGAGCACACAGCCCCTCCCCCCTGCGTCCCTGCAACAGCTGGAAGAAACAGAATCGCCACTCGTTAGACGCCACCGCGACCAAGGCCTTCCACCCCTGCACTGGCCTGCCTCTGCTCTCCAGCCCTGTAAGACACACACACACACACACACACACACACACATATTTTCCCACAGTAGCACAAAACCATCTCACTGACTCAGCCGTCATCTGCATCCAGGCAGTTCTGTTTGTCATAACAACACACTCGCTGCCCTTTATCTCAGTCCGTCTCGAGCGTTACTCACACACTGTCACAGTGTAAGAAGTGGGCTCGTCTTTGTTTGCCAGGAAGAGACTTTGAGTATCTGGCGTGCATGTGTGTGTGTGTGTGTGTGTGTGTGTGTGTGTTTTATTGCTGCCCGGCTGTGGAGTTTGTTAGCCAAGGTTAATGTACACACACGCTCACACACACAGACACAAGGGCAGTGCACGTGAGCAGCTTGCCTCATCAGCTTTAACATGTTGTTTTAACAAGTTTGCCAGATTACCTCACTGTTTGATCATCAAGGTTTCCTGCTCTCTCACTCACACGCACACAAAGGAGCACACTCATCTAACAAGCTTGCATCGTTTGTCACAGGTCAGGCATTAATATTTTGCTATTTAGGTCAAGTTAATGATTGTCATATTTGGAAATTAAGCCAACGGTGAGAACCTCCAGTTTAATGTGGGTCAACAGGGTTTAATAGGGGAAGCAGCAGCAACATTAACATGACATTTTTGTGCAAGTTCCACTTCAGTTGTGAGCTTTAAGCACAGGTTTTGGGTTGTCTGTTGTGACTGGCTCTCAAGCCCGATCAGAAACGAGTGGTCTCCCCTACTGGCTTTTAATGGAGTCTTCACTCCACATCAAAGCAACAGAGAGACCCTCTTGTATCTGAATGTTTGAGTGAGTCATTTATCTCACAGGTATTCATCACTCATATCCAAGTTCATTTTTACTGTCACAATTCTTACCATGCGCATCACAACGCATCACAAAAACAAAAGTGAGTGTGAGTACAGAATATGCCTATATCAAATTATAAAACATAAAAACCTAAAACCTTGAGCAGAAAACACAACTTATTCTGTGGCATCAGTTCCTGTGGCAGCTGCTATGTTTTAATCATGTGCTATGCGTCTGCGGCAGGTTCCTCAGAGGAAAAATCAAACAGGCTACTTTGACCTGGACACCTCTCTGGCTGGCTGTAAGGGTTTGCCTTGGGCCTCTGGGAAAAGGTACGTACTCACACGCCTGGGATCTCCTGTCAGTGTGGTTATGACTCCTGGCCTGGATCGGGTCAGGAGGACACACGCTCACAGGTTTCACCGCAATCTGAAAAGCTCCTGCAGGACAAAGAATATTTTGTGTTACAGTCGCCTCCCACATCATCTTCTCATTATGGTACCATCTGGATCAAGTTACTCATACTTAGCATCACCAGACCTGTTAGTTACTCTCACTCTGCAGCATTTTAGATGCCGCTATTTTGGAGCTTCTATCCAGTTTCATATTTTGATAGCTTTTTTGTCTGAATTGTTTAGTTTTACCAACTTATTTAGGTTTTTAAACAGAAATAAATGCATGTACAACATGAACATGGGATGCGAGACAAAAAAGAAACCTGATGATGTATACTTTCCATTCCCTCCAAATGGCACCGCGTCCAGATTCCACATAAATATTTTGATTGAGCATTTCAAGTTCCCAAAAAGGGAGCGGGTTGCCAGTAGGAACGTAAATGTCCGTTTCAAATATTATCTCTAGTTCTGAATAAATCTATCGCCAGAAGATGTTTACTTTTGGACAAGCCCAAAGTAGGCGGTAATGATTGGCTTCCTGGGAAGCACACATCCTGCAGCAGCTGCTGGAAGCGGCCCGAGTGGCAACAGCTCCGAGCAGGTGTAAAATGAAACTTTGATAGTTTTGTGAGTTGACTTGATTCGAGACCAGTTCACAACAAGGATTGGTCAGTCATAGCTGCCATTTTTTAAACTCTCGTCAGCTCCGGGTTCCTAGAAGTATCGCCTGAGTGTGTTTTCTGCTCCTCACGCTGCCACCTGCTGAAGCTGCGCTGTACTGTGACTGCAGCTCGAATCACACACACACACGTTCCGCTCAAAATGGCAGACAGATCTGAACCAGCTTCACACACACACACACACACACACAGGCAGAGCTTCACAGTGCTGCCCACATGCAGCAGCAGATGTGGGTGGTAGCTCAGTGCAGCTAGCGGTAAAGCAGATGTTTCAAGGGTGAAGAGTTCAGCGTAGCCACCAGAGCACAGTCCTGTCTGGTCAGGACGTTATCATGCACACACGATGCCCGACACACAATTAAAACAACAGGTCGCTCAAGTGAATGCGTGTTGGGTTTTTTTTACGCTCCAGGGTGTGTCCGAAGAGAGAGGGGTACACGGATGAGTCACAACAGCTGTTCAGTGCCAGCGCTCCACCTGCCAGTCTCAGTCTGCTGGGAAACTTTGAGGTACGTTTAACGCCGCAAACACTCACAGGCTTGTCTGTTTCACCCAACCTTCTTTTTTTTTTTTTTAAATGTTGTTTTGCAAGTGCCGCGCCATCGCCCATGCCAGGTCTCATCCCTAAATAATTCCAGCGAAACGGAGAAGCTCACAAAGGGAATCGATTCAAATGTCAGACTTTCTTTTTTGAAGCAAAAACCTGGACTCGGCATCATAAAGCACCCTCGTACGCATTCTTGGCCCGTTGTTCCCATTTCAAAAGAATCGCTTAGTCAGTAGAAATACTGAGCCCCACTGTCCTGGCTGGATGGTAGGAAGGAGTCAAAATGTGAAACGATAATAGTGTGACATTTGCGAGGGAAAAGTAATGAGAGAAAGTCTCTCCCCAGGAATGTGTGCTGAACTACCGCCTGGAGCCTTTAGGGTTAGTGGAGGGCTTCACAGCCGAGGTTGGAGCCAGCGGGTCCTTTTGCCCCAGTCACCTGACCTTACCTGTGGACGTGTCCTTCTACAGCGTCTCCGATGACAACGCTCCGTCACCATATATGGTGAGATTACTTTTTTACCCCCTTAGTCAATCAATAATTCAGCCTGGTTGTTTTTCAGCCTGAAAGATTGAGCCTTGAGCTGAGGGCTGTGACTGCAGCGATCCAAGTGTGT
Source organism: Karalla daura (assembly GCA_029224185.1). NCBI lineage: Eukaryota > Metazoa > Chordata > Actinopteri > Chaetodontiformes > Leiognathidae > Karalla > Karalla daura. The sequence goes on from CM055190.1 coordinate 19,153,765, forward strand.
GTGTGTGTGTGTGTGCGCGTGTGTGTGCGTGTGTGTGTGTGTGTGTACGTGTACGTGTACGTGCGTGAGGAAGAGTGTTAACTTTGCCAGTTGGTGACACGGTGGTTGTGTTTCCACACAGGGTGTGATCAACCTGGAATCCCTGGGAAAAAGGGGCTACCGTGTACCTCCATCAGGAACCATTCAAGTGGTGAGGAAACTTTTCCGGTTTCTAATGACACATAATGCATCATGGCACACACACACTCACACACAGAGCTGAGAACAAAGAACAAATCACACTATGCAGCAAAGGGAAAGGGAGACCCCTAGTGGTTCCTGGCGATTACAGAAAATAAACATCCAGCATGTAGCAAATGGATTTAAAGGCGCATGTTTAATCATTTATGGTGCTTGATTCAGAATCCACTTCCCTGTGCACGCTTTAACCGAATTACATGTTACATGCTCCTTCTCTCTAACATCTGTATAAATCTGAGAAATTAGGTCACATACACATGCACAAACTGGGAGAGGCAGACCTTAATCATTCCCCCCGCCCCCCGCTCTCCCTCAGACCTTATTCAACCCCAACAAGACGGTGGTGAAGATGTTTGTTGTGATGTACGACCTACGAGCCATGCCAGCCGGACACCAGACCTTCCTACGCCAGAGGACCTTCTCCGTTCCCGTCCGCCGTGACGCCAACAATCACAATAGCAGGAAACCCCTCGGCCACGGGCGCACCCTGCGCTACCTCGTTCACCTGAGGTGAGTGTGGTGAGATCATCACGTATCTACACTCTCACTCTGTGGCCACCTGTAGCATGTAGAGTGTAAGCACTAGTTAAGAGGTGGCAGCAGTAGGAGGACAATGACGAGAAGGAAACAGTAAGGTAAGTCCAAGTTAGGAGAGGAGACACTCCAAGGCCAGTGGGCTCTTCTAGAGCTCCTTCACCTACATTGGGTCTGTTGAAGTGGTAATAGTTAAAAAAAAAGTGTTACACATTTGTGATAAACTTCTATATTGATACTTCCTAAAAACGACCTCATGAGAGCTTTAAAATGTTTTACTGGTACATGAGACGTTTTTCCATCAGCACTATTTTTTTTATTGCCATATCTGGGGCTTAGTACATTTCTGGGTGTAATGGAAACTACATCAGCCAGTCCATCTTGACACTAGGGCTCCCGTGCAGCATTAGTATTGAGTTTCACGGCAACGTTTTATTCCTCCATTACTCACCGTCCCCCTTGCTTTCCATCTCGACCAGGTTCCAGAGTTCCAAGTCTGGAAAGATCTACCTCCATCGGGACATCCGCCTGCTGTTTTCCAGGAAGTCCATGGAGGTGGACAGCGGTGCTGCCTACGAGCTCCAGTCCTTCACAGAGTCCCCCATCGACCCGCCTTTCTCTCCCCGCTGCTGAAGTCCGCCCCCCTTCCCTCCCCTCCCCTCCCCTCACCCCCGCCCCCGCCCCAAGCTTCAGTCACACCTGGATGCCAGCGACAGACTCAGCCCAGTCGAGGCGACTTTGGAGAGCAGATTGAAGGATGTCAGTCAACAAGACTCAGCTGGCCTGTGCCCAACACCCTGAGCGTCAGCCGCTCTGCGGCCGCGTGCTCAGACACCGGGAGACTCGTCACAGATGAAACCTTGTTCCCTGCTATTGGTTGATGATCGGAGCGAACCGAGTCAGAGACGATGGTTATAGTATTTTTAAGGCCTTACCAGATACGATGGGTTACTTTTTGTTTCTGCTGTTGTGTGTGTGTCGCCTCCAGCGTCTGGCAGGAGAGCTCTAGAGACCAGTGATTGTCTACCGACAGACACTTGAAGTATCTCGGCAGAGTTTGATTTACTGCACTCTTGTTTACCCACATGAAAATGTAAATTGGGCCTTTACTTTACAAATAAATGAAATTATAACTGTCCCTCTGTACAAGTGCAGTACACGGCCCTTTTAGAAGTTGAACATTTTTCTAAAGAAAAAAAAAAAGTCAAAGACGAGAATGATTGATGAATTAAAACTTTTTTTGACCCCGTGATTCTGGAGCTCAGAACAGAAGGACATGGATGAGAGGAAGAGGTGTACGGAAGAGGAAGAACGAGGCAGACTGTGGTGCAACGCCATTCCCTCATCCAAACAAACACACACGCACACACACACACACTTACACACACATATTGCCATGGACCACTGAAGAAGTCGAACAAGCAATCAGGCTTCAGATTCATCTGAAAGCATCACAGCAGAACATCAGAAGTGCACTGTGGATTTTTTTTTCTCATTATAACTGGAAATGAAACAGAAAATAGTAATATTCTAATACTTTTGTACTGTTACAGAACCACTTTATTGGAAGTGTTGCAATAGAAAAGAGTAACCTTAGTTTAGTGTTTACACATTCACTTTCAGTTTACTTTAACCACAGTTTATTTAATATTTAAATTAATATTTCAGTTACTACTTGTGACGTCTGTCATGCTAAGATGATGTAGTGCAAACTGTATATCATAGTTTGTATTTTTGACATAAATATTCAAATCTGAAAAAATATATCTATATATCTTCTAAAGCAATCTCGAAAGCTGCTCTGTCTCCTTGTGTTCATTGTTTTTTGTTTGTTTTTTTGACACCTGCAGACCGTCACACATACAGGGTAGTTTTGCTGCCATTTGGAGATGAAATTTCCAAAATGATACGTTCCCTTTGCAAATAACAAGAGTGTCTCCTCTCACATGAAGATTAGGAGAGTGGCTAAAGTGCAAGTGAGGAATCAGGGGAGAAGAGGATGGAATATTTTCCACAACCACAAGATAGCTGATTCTCCATCAGTGTGCTCTGCTCAGTCACTGGACCACTAGTAGAAAACATCACAATATATACACCATTCTAGATCCTTTAGTCAAGCCACAATTAGCACAATGAGCTCCAAAGAGTACATCATGAAGCATTACATGTCTATTATGTTAGACTTCATATTCATTACAAGAAAAGAAAGGATCATGCACATGTAATAGGAACAGTCCTCTAATCTGGTTTTACTTGAATGATATGTCTAAACTCTGGAAGTATTAATAATAAGTGTGAGCATAAGAAAGTGTATGATTCAAGGGTTCCAATGTTACAAAACATTTCAAGATGACTTTACATGTCCTAAACTGCAGGGCATGAAGCACAGATGTGAGTTTTTGGAAATTATTAACTGGCAACAGGTCCCTAGTTCGTACATCTCACAACTCATCCATCCTTATTTGATATTTTTGTTGACAAAAATATGAGTTAATCAATAAGGCTTCATCCGTGAAGCACTTTTTGTCAAAGATGTAGCACAAAGAGCTTTACATAATAAAAGACAAGTAAAAGCAAAATCTCCCTCACCCACACACACTTAGTCATAACGCATACATATGCAGAATATTTTATTAATACCCAGAAGAAAACTGTGTTTGTTACAGTTTCTCCATCAAGAATGGAAAAGTAATCAAATAGAAAAGAAGAAAAACAGAGCATTTGAAAATATAACAATATGGATGAGAGAAGGACAAATATAATATCAAACATGCTACCTCAACACATGGAAAACTGCAAAAAATCAAACTTGCATAAATATAATGACCTATTTATAAATGTATACATAGTGAAGAGATTACATGTTAGACTTGATAATCAATGCTAGAGAACAAATGACTACACAGATCATAGCTTTCAGCTTTTCATGGAAATGAACCGTGGACATGTATTAATACTCTTATGTAATCTGGTTGTTCTCAAACAAGAAGCCTGTAATACTTTTTTCAAACTTTGTGGGATTAGTAAATGTGAACAAAAACAGATTATTAAAACAAAGGCTCCAAATGAATTAAAATTATATTCAGTTGGTTTGAGTTGATCTTAAATTGCAGTACAGTGATTAAAAAACAGGCTCAGACATGGCGTGATTATATCAAGTAAATTCTGTTACTATTATTCTGTTATTGTTATTGCCCGTTATTCGTTACTCGTTCAGACTGTATTTATATAGCACTTTTCACACAAGTTGTAGCATGCAAGTGCGGAAAAAAATGTTTTTTTATAGATTGATAGTGTAAATACAACATACATAGGGTTAATAAGTGCTGGTCAACTTTCTGCCCAAAAGGAGTGATGAGTTGGAGATACAGGTTCCCTTTTTTTCATATCATGACAATGGTTGTGTACCTCCCACCCAAGGCGACTTCCATTTGAAGTTCTCCATGAAGTTGTTGCTAGGACACAGACTAAATATCCTGACGCTCTGTCATTAATATCTGGAGAGTTCAGTCATGTTTTCCTGATGGATTCACTGGGGGTGTGTTGGAAAGATGCACTGAAGATAGTAGTGGCCACTCTGGACATCCACCTCTCAAACACCTTGTTGGACCAAAAAATGGCGGTGGTGAACAGCTAGAAGATCCTTTGGGTCTCCCCTGCTGATCCTAGCTATCAGGCTTCTTAACTCTACAATTGTTGGATGAGATGCCACACAAATGAGTTTCCCCATTGGGGATCAAGAAAGTATTCCTAGTCCAAAAACAGGTGGACCTTGGGGGGAGCCTCCGCCATCAGTGTATGAATGGGAGTGAGTGGGTGAATGTGACCTGTGTCGATAGAAACACTGAGATTTGACTGGAAAACAACGACAACGAAAAAATACATCTACAGTACAGCAAGATGAGGTAGAGGTAAAGTAGAGGTCTCCAGCTGACCTCACTGTCATTTGTGATCGTAGGTGATGCTGAAAAGGGCGGCCGCCTGGAGCACTGCAGCTTGCCTCAAAACAAAGAACAGAGAGGATTGGAGTGGTGGGCACATCAGAGCACCACCACCACCACCACCTCTCTCCCCTATCTGCGGATTACTCCACTGGAACCTGGATTTGTGCTTCAACACATGGCTCCAACAGCTGATCGCCCTGTTACGCAATGTAAATCCGATCCTGCTCTTGTGGGTGTGCGCGGGCACGCACGCGCGCGCCCCGCCGTCCGTTATCGGGAGGAAGACGCGCGGGAGCGCGCGTGGTGTCTCCGCACCAGTGACGTAGGAACATCAAGCCTCGCGCGCGCGCCTCCGCGAGGACTCGGATGGTTACGGAGAGAGCGGGCGGGAGCGAGCGAGCGAGCATAGGGGGAGCAGAGAGTAGCAGCCGCACAGAGACGGATCGCCGAGAAATAAGACATGTCCGGGGAGAACGAAGACCCGCAGACGGCGGAGGAGGCCCCAGTAGAGGAGAAGGTACCGGAGGATCCGCGGGGTAGCCGTTGAAGCGGGGCTATTTCCACGGCTGGCAGCTCCTAGCTTAGCCTCGCCGTCCGGAGTCATTGTTGACATATGAACCAGGAGGCCCTGCTCGGATTACTTCTCTGTCTTTTATTATATTGATACTAGACTGTTGTTAGACGGGCCCCCGGTGTCTGTACACAGGCTGTTTCTGTCCGGGTTGGTGTGAATGTCACAGGCTAATGTTAGCAGCTAACTGTCATGACACTGGCTGTGGGGGTGTTAGCTTCGATGCTAACACGCTAACAGCTCAGAGTAGCACTGAGCTGCTCTCCTGGCTCCAAACCTTCAGCTTCGATGTCTTAAAATGACGCCCTTAAGTAGTTCTCCGAGTTGGTAATGTTGCCAAATGTCCGCTTTAGCTGTGAAACTACGGGATTTATGTTGCAACGCGGTTAATCCAGCCCACACAGCAGCAGTAGGTGACTGTAGGAAGGAGAATATGTCCTTTAGATTGATCTATGGAGCAAAAATGCATCGATTAATCGACCAATGATAGAGCCGTGTACTGATGATCGACTTGTTGGGACAGGTTCTTGAAAAACTTGTCAGTCAGCTTCTTAAATTCAAGCATTTTCTGGTGCCGTCTGTTCAGTCAGGAAACTGGATATTGTTGAGGTGTGGACAAAGAGGGGACTGTGAAGACTACATCTGTCTAATCTTTATCAAATCGATGCTGATGATCAGCAGATTAAGCCACCACGGAAAGAAGTGTTGCATCCCCAGTACTCTGCATGATGTACTTTTACACCATTTCACCTACTGTCAACTGGTCATTTGATAATATATCCTTCTAGCTTGATGCACAAGCACTGCACATCGCTACAAGAGTCAAGTGCCAATCCTGGAATGATGAGACATAGTATGTTTAGGTTTTTTTTTATGTTCTTTTTATTAAGAACCGTCTATTAAAATTAGATATTTTCTGGTTTCCCGTGTCTACTATGACAGAAAATGTAATAATTTTAAGGTGTGATCAAAATAAGGCATTCAAGCACTTAAACCTGGTCTTCATGAAACAAATCCACATATATGTCACCATTTATCTGGCACTGTGTAAACTGTAAACACGTTGTAAACACATAATCATATAAAATAATGTTGACACTTCAACTCCAACAACTGACCAGTAAAATGAAAACTACTTTAATGATTCACAGGGTACAATATGCCTTTGTTTTTGCTTTTATGGTCCATGAGCTCCTAACATTTGCTTTGGTGTGGGCAAATATTAGATATTTGGGGAGGACTATAAACTGGTGAAACATAAAGCGACATTGTCATCTTTTGTGTGGCACGGATTACAGATTTAACAACTGATAAATGAATTGAGAAGATAATTGACAGGAGAGCTGCTTAAGTGTTGTTGATCTTCATTTTAGTGTGTTTCAGTCAGCAAATGTGTCACCTACGCACAGTCAGAGTGGTTTAACCACAGAAGCATCAGGTGACATTGTGATGCTGATCTCTGTGGACGCCTGGATGCCCCTTGTTGTGTGGGAACTTGTCGTGTGGCTTCTGGTGGGATCTCGTAAATACAATGTCTCCTCCTCCTTTTTGTGTCTCACACTGTGTGCTTTTTTTCCACTCGTAGGAGATCCAGGACAAGGTGATCAGTCCTGAGAAGGCAGAGGAGGCCAAGCTGAAGGCCAGATACCCAAATTTAGGAAACAAGCCCGGGGGCTCTGATCTGCTGCGCAAACGGCTGCAGAAGGGGGTGAGTTACCTCCGCTGTTTGTTTTCACAATACACACCGGTCCAGTGTGCCGGCATCCCTGAACTCTCTCATTTAATTACACTAAACCTCCACGCATTGATGCAGCATTATTTAGTCAAAGTCTCACTAGAGTCTGGCAGTGTTAAAGAGGCTGAAACCTGAACCTGTGTCATAGATGGGTTAAAAGGAAACTTTATTCATACCTCAAGGAGGTTCAGGTTGTGGTTATTTATGATTGCTTATTTGTTACAGTGATGTCATGGGATTGTCAGTGAGATCCAGTCAGGGTTGAATCATACGAGAGAGTGCATCCTCCTCCCCTGCTCCACCTATAAAATAACAAAATGGCCTCACCCATAAAGCCTTCAAAACATTACTCCTCAAGCCACAGCGTGACATCAGGGAGGGTTTGACCTACAGCAGGTCTGACAGGACACCGCAAACTGCAGGCTCCAGGTAGCGACTGTAAAGGTCACCTAAACTTTATAAACAGGCTTTAACCCCCTGATATTTGTAGACCATCTCTTCGGTCTGAACCTCTCTCACGTAAACCGGCAGCCAAGCGTCTCATCACATTATCTTCGTATATCCTATCGTTTCTAATGGTTTAGTCAACATGAGGTCGGAGTGTCATGCGAGGTGCATGTGTGACGCAGGGCTCCCAGAGGTAAACCCCTCCCCGAGTTCTGTTTTGAAGTCATTTTCCACAGGTGCTATACACAAGCTGTAGTTGGTGTGTAGAAGAGCGTTCAGTTCTGATCTCAGAGTATTAAGGAGGAGGAGGAGGAGATGCTGTTGCTGCTGTTTGAACTGCAGTGCTGAGGCTTTGCCCTGTGTTTGTGCTGCATTGTGTGTTTCATCCTCACACAGCAGCAGCAGCAGCAGCTCTCCTCAGGCCACAGTTTTACTTCCAAGTAATCATGAGTGAGTCATCAGTGCCGGAGGAGTGCTAGAGGAAACTGTGGAGGAAATAACTCCTCAGCTTTTTCCATTAAACATATTTCCAGTGCGGCTCCTCATGAGGAGTTCAGACCAGGCTTTGAGGGAAGAAAGCTCTTTCGGAGGAGGGTGCCACGATGATTCGACAGTCATTCGTGTGGTTGAAATGAAAGTTAACAGATAATCATAACATTTATTACAGTAGATAAACCAAAGTTAAATTACCTGGAAGGGCAGATAGAGAGACAGGTCAATAGATACTGCAGGCCGAAGAGCTGTTAGGTGGCATACAGTACAGGATTTACAAAGTCATTTTTTCATTGCTGCACTAATTTGGTGAAACAGAAACCAAGCCAGTGAAGCTAAAGAGGTGTCACAGCCTTCAATATATTTATCCTGCCCGTGAGCTTAAACTCTGCAGCTTAAAGACGCCCCGTGGAGCGTTCTGACAAACAAACACGTCTCGGTGATTCTCGACCTTTTGCACCACAGCGCACTGGGCTTCATCTATTAAGCAAGAGTTGCAATTGCAACATGAATGTCAAGAAGTACACAAAAACAAGGTTATATATCGTTAATGTTGCACAGATGTCATTAAGTATTTAAAAGCCCAGAGTAGATATCCATATTTAGGGCAAACTGATCTGGATATGTTTGGACAATGTCTTAAAAGGCCCCATTTGTACCTCAAATTGATAATATAGCTTCAGGTTATGTCTCTTTTTCTTGTTTTAGTGTTTTTTTTTTCTTGTTTTGTTTTCTCCTTCCACTTCATAATACAGTGGTTAAAGCAAGAATGTATTTGTTAGCATGAAAAGCTGTCCGGCAGGATATTATGCTACCTGTGACAACAGTAGTTCTTAACATTGTCCTGTTCTTACCTCAGATTGAAACATTCAAGTATCCCAAGTTTTTTTCCCATCCAAACCAAACATTATTACATGTTGTAGTAAATGTATGTGGGGAATAGGCTGCGTTTTATGAGCTTCATTTGCGGGAATTCGTTGAGTTATGCTTGATACCCTCAAACCGGCAGTGAATTTCAGGCCCCGTCGAATAAGGTCCTTTTGTCTGTGTCTTTGAAGTGTAAGCATTTCTAAAGACCTATTTCAGCACAATTTGTCATAGCTCTGGTCATTTTTTTGTTAAACGTTCACCTTGTGTCCCTCCGCAGCAAAAGTACTTTGACTCTGGCGACTACAACATGGCCAAAGCCAAGATCAAGAACAAGCAGCTGCCGACGGCGGCGCCGGAGAAGACGGAGATCACGGGGGACCACATCCCCACCCCCCAGGACCTTCCTCAGAGGAAACCTTCTCTGGTGGCCAGTAAACTGGCAGGCTGATGGCCGCACAGCCTCCACAGACCCCCCCGCCCCCGCAGCCTCCACCTCCAGCCCTCAATCCTCTTCACTCTCTCAAGTCTCAGAGCTGTAACATGACCACCCCCCCCCCCCCATTACCCCCCCCCCCCCTCTCTCTCTCTCACAGCATCACCTCATCCCTCTCCCCCGCCCCACCTCCCCCCATCAGGAGGCCACACCTAGCAGCAGCAGCAGCAGCAACATCCTGGCTGGCCGGCACCTTCAGAAACTCCCCTTTGTTTCCTCTCCATCTGTCTTCACTACCTCCTCTTCTCTTCTTTTTTTTGTCCCCTCCCTCTCTTCTGTCTCTTCTGACTGCTCTGTCTGTCTGTCTGTCACGGTCCTCTCTACATTTTCATGTTCCTCTTTCTGTTTTCTCTTTTTACATCCATGTAAGATATGTTAAAAAATACCGGACATCCAAGTATGAGCGCGACAAGCAGACCGCACGGACAACTGATATCCCCGGTGTTTACTAGCTGAAGAGCAGCACAAGCTGCTTACGGTCGGAGGGCTTTAGTACGGTCATCAGAATTCCTAAGTTTGGAAGTATATATAAATATATATATTATATATATTTCCTTTTGTTTGGCACAGGGACAGACATCAGCCTTTTAGAGCATTTTACAACCCCGATACTAAGAGAAGTTGGGATGTCGTGTACAATAAACAGATCCTACTAACTCAGTAACGCTTTTTCTGACGTGTACTCGATTTAAAGTACCAAGACAATATAGCCATTGTTTTACCTCGACAATTGTGTTTCTGAAATAAAGTGTCGTCGATGAGGATCAAAGAAATCACAGGAAGGTTTGAAGCTCCATACTTCAACCGGTTTATTGGTAACGGGTACGATGATATGGCAGAAACTATTACCCAACAATCTAAATGGACAACAAACACTACGGGAAAATGTGTGGACTGGTTCAATGGCCAGTCAGACTCGGGGCCTTTCTGTGCAGAGTTTGCATGTTTCACTACCACAGTCCCAAAAAAAAACATGTTTAGGTCAATTAGAGACTCTTAAATTGCCCCTAGGTCTGAGTATGAGAGTCGGTGGTCCGTGTGGGTGTGTGTCCTATGTGTGGACCCCAGTGACACTGTTGAGATACAAGATGATGGATGAGGGGAAAGGGTAAAGAAATGGGAGAAAAGTTGTGGAACGCTCCATGGACACCTGTTTGGAGAGTTCCATCGTTAAGTCGATTGTACCAGGTGTGATGATGGGACATGAGAGTCGTAGAAAGTTTCAGAACGTTGGGGCGTAAAGATGGGACAGGGGTTCGCTAATTATTTCCACGTCGTCACAAACACTTTTTAATCCCGATTGTACTTTCCGGTTTGTTCATTTTACTCGACATCCCAACTTTTTTTTCCTTTTTGTTGGCGTTCGGGTCTCATCAGATTTGTATTATATCCTCATTCTAAATTGTGCTGTCAATAATGCTTGAGTAATTGACCGAATATAGTAATCCGGAGCTCAACTTTCTATCTTTTTCGTTAACATTCGCTCGAATACGGGGGTGGGAGGTTGGGAGGGGGCGTACCAGAGGACCACGCAGCGAAAGCTATATGAAACGTGCATGTGTGACGCAGGGCTCCTCGCCGAGCCCCCCCGCCCCCACCCCCCTTTCCATTTTTAATTCATCGAGGTGCATCGAGACACAGACATTTAACGCAGGTGCTGGGAAGCTCGGGTGCAGTGACGGAGCAGATGTAGACGGTGCGTTCAAGACACGCTGAAAGTGGGAAATGTCCGGCTTTGAGAGTGACGCTGCTTCAGTTGGGAATGCAGTGCGGACAGATTGCTTGTTGTGTTTGTGGTGTGCCATTTGCTCCAGCCTCAGAAGACAGTCGCGCTCGCTCTCTCTCTCTCTCTCTCTCTCTCTCTCTCTCTTTCTTTCTCTCCTCAGACCGACATTTCTACTTCTCAAACTGTCATGAATGAACCATTAAAAAAAGGAGCAAATGGGACCTGAAAGCTTAATTTCCTGTCAGTAGGGACCAGTCTTTGTGTCCTGTATGCTGTGTGAGTAGACTTAATTCATGGTATAAGATAAATAAATGTACAGGGAAGCCGCCCTTGGCACTGGGAAAAGTGTTATGAATCGTGTTCAGGCCTGGAAAACAAATCTTCTATATACATGAGTTTGATGTAGTTTTATCTTTAAGGAAAAAAAAAGAAATAAAATCTCCTCGGCCCTGTAAGATGCTTCTTCAGGGTCCTTACTGACTGGATGAAGTTTACCCGCAGTCCAAGCAAACACTACATCCGTCTGAGCTGTGCATGTATATGGCTGCCCTGCTGTCACTTTGTGCCATTTTGTTTTGTAAATAAAATAGTTTTGCACAAATGTTTAATCGTTGTGTCCAGTGTGTCTTATGTTGACATCACAGTGAGAAAGTTCTCGCCTTTTCAGTCTGTAAGTTCCTGGTATACGTAACTTTTTTTCCCCCATTTTTTATATATATATATGCTGATACTATTGGAGTGAATAGCTTACATATTCATCATTATCATAAAGGAAAACTAAATTGGATTTACAATTAACCTGTTGTTACCAATCTTACCAAAGTTTAATACAGTTTTAGCTAGATGGTTTTGTATAAGCTGCTTGTAAAGTTAAACTGCCTCCAGTATTTACCTTAAGGACAGATTCAGTCCCAGCCTCGTCCCACAGAGCTGCTAAAGAGGAAGCCACTTCTGTCTGTGGTCGTCAAAGTTACAACTTCTTCCTGGGAAAGTCTGACTGTTGGGACATTTTTACATCGTGTTTTATGATGGCAATCATCGGTTATTATGTATGTGCAATAACCGCTGCAACACACAGTGGTGGAGAAAGAGCTCAAGGTCAGCACTAAAGTGGAAGTGCAAATTACCAGGAAAAAATGGACTATAATCAAAGTAGATTTTAAGAAAAGTAGCATCAACCACAGATTAAATAGGAGTATTTTCTATTTTTTCAATTTACTTTATGTATTGAGTAAAAGAACTTACCCTGTTTAAATGGTGTATGTCCTGTAGATAATTCATCTACATGAGTTACATTTCTAAGATTCATATTTTTCTTTCCTATTTTGCACAGCACGGTCCGCTGCATTTACATTTCACTGTCAGTGTTTTGTACATTTGCATGTTACAAATCATAAAAATATGGATTCCTTACAGACTGTCATATTACACGATTTTTTTTACAATATTTGATTTTTAAAGTCCCTGTTAAGTACCATCTCTGGGGTGTTTCTGATGTTTCTGACCAATGCTCCACAGCTTCTATGTTAAGAACAGAGATCAAGGACAACCATTCAGCTATTCGGGGTCACCTTTAAACTGTTTGTTTTGTTTTGTTTTGAAACTGTATTTACACAATAGAGTGTGCAAGGCATTCCAACAGCAGCAACCAGGACCAGGAAATGCTCCAGGTAGTGCATGGCTAAAGAAAACAGACAGAGAAAAGTAAATGAAAAGAAGAATAGAATAGAATATGCCTTCATTCATCCCAGACCAAAAAAACTTGAACAAAGAGCAGCAAAGCTGACAAATAAAGAAAGACATTAAAGAAAGAATACAAAGTCAAGCCAAACTCATTACATAAGGCCCTAGTTTTGAAAGCTTTTGAGCATAGCAGCAATGTTTTCATGTGTCCAGGTATGACTGAAAAAAGATTAAGTACTGTGAGATTTACTAGTTTATATATGAAATTTAGCTAATGAGGCAGTTGAGGTCACACCAATAGATCTGATTGAAGTGACCAACCTAGAAAAGATGCTACAGTGACTCAACTGCATGTGGAATAACGAACAGAGAGGGCCAACATCTATTCTATACTTTACTGTAGTTAAACTAACCAGATCCAGGACCCACTACGTGCCCAACAGCTACTGTAGTCTGTATCAGCACTGCTGGATCATGCTCCATTTTCCTCTCCATCATCTCAGAACTACCTACATTCTGCACTAGACTCAGAGCCTGTTTCATGGACCTGCCCAACACCCACTACTACTGCTGCTGCCTTGTTATTACATAAACCTCTCCCAAGTCAATCCGGCCGGCCGGCCGGCCGAGGCAGATGGCCGCCCTCCCTGAGCCTCTGCTCAGCGTTTCAGACAGTTAAAGGCAGTTAAGGCTTTTCCTCTGGAGAGTCACTTGCAACTTGCTCATAAGTGGGATTTCCTTCAAACCCAGTTTATTCCTCTAGCTGTATCTCAATTACAGTTTTTTTCTAAATGAAAGCACTATTTCTACAGTGTTGACAAATTATTAAACACCTACATTTTTGCACTGAATTGTGTTTTTCATCATGATTCTTGTAAAATCTTTTCCTGCAAAATCCTGTAATTTCCCTATAACCTTGTCCTGTGAGACTTAATTCTGAGGAAGATGAATGCTAAACCATTGTTTTATCCAACTGTTTAAAAATTAGATTCAGATTCAGTTTGGTATTGCTTTGTACCTTACCATCTTGTTTGAAGTGAACTATTCATGCAACAGCTTACATCATGGCTTGTGTAAATGTCTGTTTCTGTCAGGCCCAAACTCAGGCGCAGAGGTGGTCAGAGCAAGGTCGTTTATTAATCAAGCAACCTCGAACAGAGAGAAATCAAAAGGCTATGAAAACCTGAAAAACTACTCTAAGCTGTGAAACTAAAACTAAACTGAAGGCGCTCCAAAAGGGAGGAGAAAGCTCTAAGAAGGAATTACAAAATTATTGAAATCAAAATCACTCTCGAGGAGGAAAAACAAAAGGCTATAAAACTTTTAAACTAAAGTCACTCCAATGGAGGTACAGGAACGAACAAACAGAGAAAGCAGGAATGAAACAAAAAACTCTCCTAACAAACTGGAGGCTAGACTAAAGCTAAGAAATCAATGAAAACTGAAAATCACTCCAAAAGGGAGGAAACAACTCTAGGACTATGAGAAATATTTAACTGAGAAGTTACAACAAAAAATCACTCTGACGAGGCAAAAACAAGACTTACAATAACCGACTTGGACTGTGAACTGTGGGCTGTGAAGCAGGCTTGGGTGTTCGGACAGAGATGAAACACTTCTGCATCAGACAAAGGGAGACACAGACTATTTGAGCACATGGGGGTAATAGGGAACAGGTGGACACAATCACAAAAGGACACAAAAGGAAGGGCAAGTGACCTGACACGAGAGGAGGATTAGACTTTCAAAATAAAACAGGAAATGACAAGACAAAAACCCCAAGACAGGACGACCTCACCACGGTGTGACAGTTTCCATTACACTTTTGCATAAACATACACTTTTAAAAAAAAAATTGTAAAATTTAGTATTTTAGATTTCTGGTGTTCCCTTTGCCATATTTTAAGCTTTTAGAGAATTCTACAGGGATTCTTTTTTATTATTTACACAAAGTTTAATTGCAATTGTGAGAAAATACAAAACACAAGACATTAGCACTCTGAAAATATTAAATGAAATAAATAAATCAAGTGAGGAGCTATTTGAGAAGATTCTCTAGGGTGCATTCAATTCCAAACATAGCTCTCTAAAGAAAGTGAATTAAACGTACTCATTATTATGATGATTATTATTATTATCATTTAAGTTTTAAAGATTTATGTGTGTGAGATTGTAGAGGCAGTGATGTTAGCTTACATCCTCTTCCCGCTTGACAATTAACTCATATCCCTATGCTTGTTACGACAGTTTATTTAGACATAAACATGAGTCTATTTTTGCATGTATGGATTGGATGATATGAGAATAAGTAATAAGTAATAATTCGTTTGCAATGATTATTTGAATATTTATATTTTTGTGATTTTGTATAGTTTCACAAAGAGAAAGGAAAGAAAAATCAAAAGTGGATTTCTGTGAAGATTACTGAATAATATGAAAGATAACCATGGACTCTGTCTTTCTCGGAAATTTTTAACTATCAGCCTGTTTCCTTGGAAATTGTTAACTGTCAGCCTGTCTACATCACAATACAGACAAGTGTGACTGATTATGGAGTTTTGGAAGGGGTTTGGAAAACTTTGCTTTGTGAATGTGAAATTTCCCCACCAGAATCAAAAGACTGGTTATAACGCCTAATCAGTCGTTTAATCTCATTATATTCAAATTTAGAGACATTATCTTTCGGAGTGATTGAAATTGGTGAGTACTCGCGCATTGTGGCTCTGGTCTGGGAGACCATGGCAACAGCGGTTGTATTTGTTGGTGTAGTCCCCAGTCTCCGCCACCAGGGGTCACTGTCCTCCAGGAGGCGCTGCAGCAGCATCATTAGCATTAGCAGCGCTAGCGGCGGCGGCGGCGGCTCGCTGTATTTGGATGAATCACTTCTCTCCGAGCGGCTGCTCTCACCCCGCCGAGGCTCCATCCATGACCGAAGCTCCCCTCCTCCTCTCCCGGCTGTCGTGGCGCTGAAGCGGCCCCTCTTGCTGCCCTCCTTCCCTCTCCCTCCCGTCCTTCCTCCCTTCCACCTGGAGCCCGGAGCCCCTCCCCGCTACATGAAACACCCTCCCCGGGACTGATGCACCCTGCAGCCCCGGAGCTCTAGCCCCGGACCGGAGAGACCGAGAGCGGCCACAGCAGCGAGGGAGGAGCGGCTGGAAGAGCCATGGCAGCGTCCGAGCTGTACACCAAGGTAACACGAAAACACCGCGTTTATCACCCTGATTGCACGCAGACTCACTGTTTTTCACTGACTAATGAATGAAAAGCATCTTAAGTGGGTCGTGTTTGCTTGGTGAAATACAGATGTAAGAGGGTGCTGCTGCAACTCAAGGTGTCTTCCTTTTTTAAAAATCAGATTTCATCATATTTGCTTCGTCATTTATCAGCTTGTTTTTCCACCCTAAGCAACCTCTCCCCCCAGCATCCTCCTCCTCCTCCTCCTCCACCCAGTGGAGGCTGAGGGAGCTGGGATGATGATAATGATGATGATGCAGCCATCACGGAGGATTTAAACCACACACTCACAAAACAAAACATCCACGTTCACGGTGTTTTATCAGGGACGATGGGCCTCAGCCTGGGCTGAGTACCACAGAGGTGCTGCATCCTTTAGCATCCTTTAGCATCCTCTAGATGCAGGCAGGAGGAGGAGGAGGGGGAGGAGGAGAGGCCCTGCAGCCTCTGTGTAGCTCTATAGATCCAAATGCTAAGTGAGGAGACAATAACTGAGAGGCCTGGCACTCTCCACACTCACAAGGTCATGAGTGCTGCTGTTCTATTCCTGTGATCGCAACGTCTGAAACAAAGACAAGAAAGTGTGTGCGCATGTATGTGTGTGTATTTAAGTGAGGCGGAGGGGTATAAAGATGAGTCACCCATCCCCCCCTCTTCTTAGTGAGCTGTTGTGTTCATTTAATAGCAAGGTTGTGTCGGGGGGGAGACGTCACTCTGTGTCTGTCTGTGTGTTTGCGATCGTTATCATTGAAATGTATTTATATGTCAGAGTATTTCTGTCTCTTATGGTTGTACGGTGCTTTCAGTGGTTAACACTGCTGCCTCATAGCAAGGAAGTCAACGGCTCAGCTGGGTTTTTTCTGGTTACTTTTGTTTCCTCCCTCAGTCTAGAAACCTACATGTTTAGGTCAATAGGAGACTCTAAATTGCCCCTCGGTGTGAATGTGAGACTGAATGGCGTGTATGCCCGTCCTGTGGTGGACATACATGCCACCTGCCCAGAGTGTGTTCCCAAAGAGGCACTGTTATGGTTCACCGTGAAATGAGTAACGTAATGGATTGCATTTACTTTCCGAGTGCGTTTGTACATCACAGACTCTGCTTCCCCTTGGATCTGTCCCACCGAGGGCAGATTTTTACTCCTGTCACAGTTAGGTGAGTTAGATCAGTGCACACAAATGGTCAGACAGTCTCTCTGGACCAGGTGATACAGATCTGAACCCGATGTCAGCAAACACACAAGGCAGGGAGGCCCTGACCTCTGAGAGGAAAAATAAAAGAGTTCAATAACTGCTAAGCTTGTTGACCCTAGTCTTCGGTAGACAAAGCAGCATCTTCTTGTATTTGTTGGTAGTTGTAATAAGTAATTGTTGTTGCTTTTGAATATAAAGTGATTTGTGGTAACGTGGCTTTTTTTCCCCACGTTCTGACCAAACAGATGAATCGTGAAACTGCTAGAAGCTGCACACAAATCTAAAAGAAGAACGTCTCTACATCCTCACAGTGGGGGTTGGAGCAGGTGGGCTGTGCTTTACCACCCCATCATTAAATGTCCAATTTGTACAATCACTGTCCTGCAAATTACTCTGCAGCGTTCACTGCAAGTCAGATTCGAGATTCTTAACCCGAACGCACAGCAGAGTATATGTAACGATTGTAGCCATGCAATGCATGAGAGAAGAAAACCATTCACGGCACACATTCGGACTAAATGCACATTTAGCTGTGTGCTGATGACAGCATATGCTTCCAGGAGTCTGTTTTGTGAATGAAAGCCAAACATATAAGCATATAAAATTAGTGAGGTAAATACCAAATTGGGTTTGCTGGTAGTTTCCTTCTTGGAAACCACATGAGTGACGCTTCTGTCTGAAGTGGAGGAGCCTTAGTTGCATTACAACTTCAGGAGCCTGTAAAGGGTTTCCGGCTGGTTTCACTCTTTTTTTAGGCAACGTGTGCTGGGTGTGTTTTAGACGCACTTGGGTGTGAAATTACAGCCGGACGCAGAACAACATACCGGTAGATTTCTGGCTGAGGCTGCTCGATGCATCTCCTCTGCCAGCGGGACTGGCCTCCGGCCAGCCTGAATTCATCCTGTCCCCAAGAATCCGATAGAGCGTCGATGCTTTCTGATCGCAAAGTCATGTGGGAAACTCTGAGAGCCGGCCTCGGCGTGGCAGCAGGGAAACGCCGGTGTGGGTCGCTGCTTTGAATGGCGCGGCCTGTTTTTCAAAGTCCTGTCTGTGATTTACTTTTCCAACACAAACCGGGAAAACACTCCGCTCTTTGTGTGTATGAGTCAGCCTTATAGAGGCTTATTGAGCGGGTCTGAGCTGACCGGTGTACATGCTCACACACACACACACACACACACACACACACACACACACACACACACACATACACACACACACACACACACACACACACACACACACACACACACACTCCTCATCAGATTCTGCTCTGCTTGGCTCCTGTCTGACCCGGCCGTCTGTATGATGAGAGGTGAGTCAGAGGTGATGGGACAGAGCAACAGATGATCAGTGAATAATCGTTATCGCGGTGTAAATTGACCATTTGAGTTATGAATTAGATTCAGTTCAACTTGTTCCATCTGTTTGAGCCATAAGTTAACCCAATCAGGATGCTCAGCTGAAAAGAAATGCATCTGGAGAATTGTTTTCTACACTGTGGCTCTCATTTATCAACCATGCGTATGAATGGGTGCAGATCCAGGTGTGAAATTCACAGTGAAAAAGCCACTCAGATTTGACCAGGCGGTTAACTTGAATCTAAAGGGATGAAAAGATGTATTCTGTATGTACTTACATTTGATAAATAAGCGCCACAAATTCAACCCTGGACCAGACTCCAGTCCATCGTAGGACACACACAGTTCACTCTCACACTTCGAGGCAATTCAAGTCTTCAGTCGACTGAAACGTGTATGCGTTTGGACTGTGGAAAGAAACTGGAGTAGCCGGATTGCTTGGGAAGAACAATTCCTCACAGAAAGGTCCGACCTGGGAGTTGAACCCAGGACCTTCTTGTTGTGAGGAGATGGTGATAACCGCTCAAGCACCACGCTGCTTCCTCCGTAACAGATGACTCAACACACAGTCTCTTTCATAATGCTGGAGCCATTCATGCTCTGTATATGTGTTTGTGGTGCTCTCCGGTCACATTATACAGACCTCATTGATAAAGTAGCATGTGACAGAGTGTGTTTTCAAAGAGCCTTTGCTTCTTTAGGTCACTCCCATACACTATTTTGGCCCTTTATGAGTTCAGCGTCTTCAAAGCGGAACGGGAAGGTTCGGTATCGCAGGAAGTGTGCACTGCGGAGAAAGTGCACTGCAGAGTTTTCCCAGCTGTCCAGGTTTCGGGCCAACGGCTCGTCTGAGTCCCGAGATAAAAGAGCTGGAGCAGGGACGTGACGTGATGTGATGGGAGGCCTCGTATGGGTCAGGAACTTCCAGACATGTTTCTCACATGGCCACGCGGCGCTCAGTGATGCGAGAGCGTGTGTTGTCATGAACAGCTGATGGAGGAGAGAGAGTGAGAGAGAGCGAGAGAGAGAGGTTGCTGTTTGATGATGTTTGTGTGTTCTGGTAAGTTGGAGCAGAGCAGCTGTAGTTTATCGATGATCACCTTGCATTTAGAGTTTTAGCCTCAGTTGGAGCCAGGCGGTCCGGTCAAACACTGCGGTTCCGACTGAAGTCTGCTCTGGCCGTGCTCAGTAATATCAGTCTGTGCTCGGCCAAAAATACCGTCGTGCCACTATTGTAATTAGTCTTGTCTCTTTGCTCCCATCTCGCCTGCTTTGTAGAATAGAATAGCCTCTGTTTATCCCTCCATCTGGAAATGTGCGTGGTTGGTAGTCGCAATAAAAAAAGCCCGATAAAAGACAGTATTAGAAAAACAGTACGGCTTTATAGGTTATAAAAATGGGCTGAAAGCTGACTGTGGACAATGTCAAGGCGGGCTGTGCCCGGTGTTGTGGTAATGTCACACTGGTGTTTATGAATGTTGGGATGAATGACCTCTGGTCGTACGTTTCCCTTTCCCTCAGTCTGCAGCTGGAGGAGCTGCTCGGGCCACCTACAGCCTTCTAGAGGGCGTCTAACGTCCTCCTCTCACCCGCCTCGTCGTCCGGGGCAGAGCTGACGCTCCTCTCGTATTCACCTGGTTTCTGTCCCTCTCAGAGCTGCCGGTCAGCTGTTTCAGCCGTGTGCTGCACACTGTCCCCGAGCAGGTGGACCCAACCGGCGTCAGAACATGCTAGCTCCACACAGGAAGATTTATGTTTCCCATTAGACCATGGGCGCCGACATGAACGCGGCCACAGGGCTGCTTTGTGTGCTCTAGGTGTCACCTCATGTGAGATTTTTCTTACATGACCTAATGTCAGTGGTTTGTTTTTTCGTTTTTTTTCCTCCTGGGCTCTAATTGAGAGCATGTGCATTAGCTTACTGAGATAACCCGGTTAAAGTAATTGCGCAGCCGCGTTTGTATATGCCCCGGCATGCAGTCATCGCCATCGCTCCGGACGCTCCCAGGCAGGCTGCGTGTTTACGGATAAAAAACCGCAACGGTGCCGTTTGTCTGTTTTATTCTCAGGAAGCGCATGGTTCGTCCCAGACGCCTTGAAGTCAATGAGAAGTTTCGCTGTCCGGGCCGTGAAGTAGAACTGAGCCTCATGTGTCAGTAAACCGTGCTCCAGAGGGCACTTTGTGACCGGCGTGTCGGAAACAAGCCTCAGGTTGTTTGTTTTTTCCTGTTTTTTCTCTCTCTCTCTCTGTCTCTCTCTCTCTCTCTGAGAGAGAGAGAGAGACTCCATCATCACTCATGTGATCCCGGTAGGAAGTAGGGCTGCGTGACAGACAGCGGGGATGGCCAGTCATCTGTCACAGGGCGAGGAACTTTTGGGGGAGCGCTGGTGAACGCGGCTTGTGTCTTCGGACACAATGGGAAGGTTTCATTCACCAGCGGGCGCTGCGGCGGCTCACTGCTCCGTCGGCTAGGGGTCTGGTCTTGTGGCATGCGTGGCTGGAGGCATCCGGAGAAGCAGCAGCAGCAGCAGCAGCGCAGCATGAGCTAGAGACCTGAGACGAGACAGACAGAGAGAGAGCGAGAGACAAGATGAACCGGGAGTTGGAGTACATGTTTGTCCACGTAAGTGTCTGTTTCCTTTTAAGCTTTGCCAACCTCGTCCCATTCATTGATGGAGTAGATACGAGGTCTGGGGAAGTTTTTTGAAGAAGGAGGCGTCCCATCAAACTTTCTGAGAGCTTTCTCACTCGCTCTACATGGTTCCTTTGGTCTTTTGACATCTCCACTGTCAACACGGAGCCTCGCCGCTGTCGCACCCTTCTATTGTCGTTACGGAAAAACGTTTCCTCTGAATGTAACCTGGGGTTTTACCCTCCGCGTAGACAGCAAAATCTTTGTTTCTAAACGTCCAAATTGAATCAGTTGGGCAGTTGTTTGTAGATTCGTGCGGCTCTTCTTCGGGCCAGCGGGTGAGATGGAGCAGCACGATGTTCTCCAGGAGCGCGCCGCACATCTACAGGCCACGAGAACCACTCCTCTGCAAGTCGACCGTTAGCTGTAGCCTGTTGCGTTCGTCAGCAAGGACCGGAGTAAGAGCAACGGTGTCTTGGAAGAGTTGGTTAGCCGGTCGCCTAGCATGCCAGACGTGTAAAGTCTATCCTTTAGTTCCCGTCTCCAACTTCTGCACATCTCCTCATGCCTCTTTGAAGTCCCCCAGCCTATTGTTTCACATAGGGGCAGTGCAGCAGGGCTGCTGCCTGCCTGACACAACGTACAGGGGTGAGTTCTGCTGCTCCAGGAGTCAGCACCGACTAACGTGATTAGGTGCTGGGCACCGTCACAGCTTCTTAGTAAGCGACTCTGATCTCTGGCAGTCGCTGGACATTGGCACGCCAGCTGTACCAAGAGTCTTGTCGGGGGAATCGCTGCAGGCTTTACTGAGGCTTGCGGATTTTTTTTTTTTTTTTTTTTTTATCCGACCAAACTCTCTCCACCAGCAGCAGCAGCAGCAGCAGCAGCAGCAGTGGCCGGGGCTGCGGCGAGCAGCCGGACTGAGTTTCTCAGTTTCTTGGCGTCATGCTGCGTCTGCCCAGCTGAGCAGAAAAACAGCAGATTCTCACATGAGTGGCATCATGTGACGACAAGGCCTCTGCAGTCTGGGACTCCATTGACGGCTTTTACTGAGAATATGTGAGCAAAACACTTTTCACACACCTCCGCAGCCATCTGGGTCAGGAGCTAGCACAGATTTCCATATAGCAGAAAGGAAATTTCAGGTTAGTTTGGGGCCTGAAATGTACAAAAATTCACCGCGGGTTGATTTAACATCACAACGAATCACGAAATCGATGCAAAACTACATCACAACGTTAATCAAGTTCGCTTTTTACCAACTATTAGAGACTGAAATTCAACGATTTGGGTGTTACACAAAAATGAAGCTGTCCCGCTGTCTCCTCAATCCCGTCTTTGCACTGGAGAAGTCTTCTGACTTGCTTCGATGCTGACAATAGCTCAGTTTGGAGATGCCAAGTTAGTTCAGCTCTCATTACCGAGGGCTGACCCACAGAAAACACATTTGGGTCTATTTTCTGTCTAACTTCATTTATTTCGTGTTATTTCGGACATTATGGGAGTAGAGCCACAGAAGTCATACTGTGC
This sequence comes from Karalla daura, assembly GCA_029224185.1. Classification (NCBI taxonomy): domain Eukaryota; kingdom Metazoa; phylum Chordata; class Actinopteri; order Chaetodontiformes; family Leiognathidae; genus Karalla; species Karalla daura. Next base: position 19,176,451 of record CM055190.1, read on the forward strand.
TGAGTTCGTGAAACCTATGTAGCAAAACAGAAAAAAGCATCTCTTTCTTTTTTTTTTTTCTATTTTGAGTGTGGAAATGGACCAAACCAGATCTGTGCTTCATTTTGGGCTGAGATTTAAAGTTTGGGAAACACTGTTGTCTCTGTTCCGCTGAATGATGACGTGAAATCTACCTGATTTTGTTCTATTTGATCAACTTTTACGTCTTTCTTCTGGAAGAAATAGATTGTTTTACTGGACCAGGTGCTTCGTCCCAGGCAGAGAAGAGGAGTGTGATCAAACTTCACCTTTGTTGACCCGACTCCATTCATCTACCTGGGCAGCATTTGACTCTGACATAGCAACAATAAGTTAATTCTGTTTTCATAGGTGTTAAACATGGCTCAGCCTTTACAACCGCCCTACTACTACCTCTGAGTTCATAAACAGATCAGATTAAATGATTAAGAAGGCATTTTGTGGACTTTGGAGACTCGAAAATAAATCTGGCAGAAATCGGACGAATCAGCTGGTTGAAACTGCGGCTGGTGGGGGATGGGGGGGGGGGGGGGGGGGGGGGCAGTAGCCTGATAGGCGTGCAGTTAAGCCTCGGTCATTGCCGGTGCAAGCCACTGTCGGGTGAAGAAAAAGAAAACCCCCACGAGGGTTCAGCGGAGTCACGGCAGGCCACGGCCAGGAGTGAAAGCCCGCACGGCTCAGTATTAGTGAGGTGATGTGCCTCTAATCTGCTGTTGACTTTGTGCAGATTTGTAAACACTCCTCACGGAGGCCCCGCCCCGAGGGTGCAGGCCTACGCCCGCTTTCCGTCACCTCCAGAAATCAGAGGACATTTGGAGGTCACGGGAGGTCCCCCCTCTGTATATTACATATAGGAAACGAGCACGCTGTGCTTCTTGTTGCTGTGCCTTTGGGAGGCAGACGGTGGACTGCAACACCCCTTGTTCAGCCTGAGCTCCAGTGCCAGGACGAGGATGAGCTTTAGTCGTAGCGCTGGCGTCGGCGGCGCTGTGGCATCCTCTCTCCATATGTCGTACGTAATGAAATCTCGGTGTAGTTGACTGCAATAAGATTAGCCGCTATAAATCCTGAGTTAGCCTGATCAGGTCCTGATCCTTTGTCTCAGGATTAGCACCGGGCCAGCCTTGTTTCCTTCAGAGAGCAGACTCTCCCCGCTGTGAACTGACCTGTGCTACTGCGAGGCGTGGGGAAAAACGCTTGATTCCTCCGTACGAGACGAGCTGGTGTTATATAACATTGACCCGCTACGCTAAAGGGCACCCGGAGTGGTCGAAAAGAGCATTTCTCCTTGTTCTCCGCTCCTAACGTAGAAGCTGTGGGACACTGGTCTCAGGTGCTATTTTACAGTCCTGTTTATCAGTGGGAATATTCCAGTCTGTTTCTGTACGTATCCGGCGCCATTTCTTGCGTTTCAGGCCGCCACGTCGAGGCTGATTGGCTGCCTCGCCTGCCACTCACACGAATGACCCCGTGGCTTTACGTTCCTCGCTAAACAACGTAGTTCTTTTTCCTGAACCATGTGGTAACTGGAATGATACAGCTATCCATCCAGCAAGTAGCCAGAAACACTATACTGACTGGTTACTGCTCCAAAGATGGACGGATTTTTGTATAGTGTTTTCCTGAGCTCTACGTTATGAGTGACTTTGGTGGCGCAGCCTTAGGAGCAGTGCAGGGTTCATATAAACTTGTATAAACGTATAGATTTGGTGGGGTTGGAACTAAGCAGAAACTGCTTAAAAACATGACCCATCAGGCATCACGTGCTTGTATTGACCTGCACCGGTGGATATCTCAGCCGCTGCTGCGCCAGTCGTTTTCCTTTTTAATCTGTCGCTTGTGAATCCCTCAGCCATGAAATCCTGCGCTAAGTCGAGTGTTATAACCACAGCGGAAGCGGCCGGGTCTCCGCTCTAAAGAAAAGCCATTCATCTGAATGCGTCACATCGTTCATTCCTGGACAGGGCATCCATAACTGCAGAGTGGGGGGGTGGTGGGGGGAGGTTTGCCTGCATCTTGTCATTTGACTGGCACTTTTTGCATGTCTCACCTTTTTTTTTTTTTTTTAAAGAAACCATTTCTAGTCTTCATGAAAGCAGTGTACGACCACACCCAGTGGCAGGCGTCAGAGACAAGCCAGAGGAAAGTACAGACCTGCAACCAAAACACCATCTCTCTCTCTCTCTCTCTCTCTCTCTCTCTCTCTCTCTCTCTCTCTCTCTCGCTATCCTGTGTGTGTGGCAGCAAATGTGGAGCGAGCTCAATGCAGATAGTCATGTGACCTCTGATGTCACAGCTTGCTCCTTTCTCCTGTCACCCTTCTTCTCCTCTTCCTCTTCCTCCTCGCCTTCGTCTGCTGCTGGACCAACGTCCGTCGCTCTGAGAGAACGACACACGCACGCACGCACACACACACACACACACACACACACACACAGACAGGGAGGAAGGCTGCACTCTGACTCATCACATTTCCCTCTCTAAGCTCTCAGTTGCTCCAGCTTGTGTTTCATAGGGGAGGATTATGCCCTTGAAGCATCCAAGTGTGTGTGCGTGTGTGTGTGTTTGTGTGTGCCCTGGTGTGGTTGACTTTCATCCTTCATCCCTCCTCTGTTTTCTGAACCCGGGGGAATTTATTCGTCTATAAATGATATTGCTGTCAGTCTTTTTGTCCCGTATTCAAGTACACACATACCCCCTCTCTCTCTCTCTCTCTCTCTCTCTCTCTCTCTCTTCTTTCTCTGTTTCTCCCTCCCTCCCTCTCCCTTGCTCGCTCGCTCCCTCCCTGCCACACACATTCTCACAACACACACACACACAAGCCTCCTTATGTGTGTATGTTGAAGTAATGTGCAGACAGATGGCATATTTCAGCGTTAACTAATTCAGGATAATCACACTCAACACCTAGTGACGTGTGAAACAGATGTGTGTCCCTGTGTGTGTGTGTGTGTGTGTGCGCGTGTGTGTGTGTGTGTGTGCGTGTTGGGGATGGGATGAATATGGGGATCAGGAAATGTGCTCGGCAGCACACTGATGCCTCTGTGAGGTGTGATGCTGCTCAAAACTAGCTACTTTCTATTTTTAGCTTCTGTCCTCCTCCTCTCCTCTTCCCTCTCCCTCTCCTCTCTCCTGTCTCGGTTGCTAGGAGGCTGGCTGATGGGACGGTCTCCTGTGGGGACCAAAAAGGTGAAACGCCCAACAAAATGGCGGAGGGGAAAGATGGAGTGAGGAAGAGGGGGGGGCTGTGATTGTTAAATTAGACACCCTCGCTTTATTGTTTTCTCTAAAGCTGAAAGATAAATAGTTTTATTTCACACCCTCTGCCTGTATTGATGACATTGCACTCAAACTGTCTCAAGTCCATTCTGATATGTTAACTATGACACAACATTTTGTCAGATGGAAATATTGCGTCATGCGTAGATTTTCACACATTTTCTTCGATCTGGACCGATATTTTTGGAAACTCTACCACAATTTGGAATGGAAATCATCCAGTTGAAGAAATGCGTGGTCACACAGCAGGGCTTGTATTGAATAAACCACCTGCAGGCCACAAAAATAAAATCCTACCGAGGAGCGACCAAAATGGGTTTCCCGCGGCGAGAAATCAGTCGAGTTGCAGAGATTTCATTTTCAATCTTTGACGCCCGCAAACTCGGGAGACCTGATACTCCGAAGCGTCTGACAGTGACAGCGGGGCTGATAAATCTGTGTTTTAGGCCGCAGAGCGTTTTTAATGCTCAACCCTCAGACAGACTTTCCCCAATGATGTGTCAGCGTTAATGAGAGAATTGTGTTTACTGTTCCCGTTTATTGGCAAACGAAGTCACGCATTACAGAAATTGTCTTGACTTCAAAAGGTGGATTGAGATCTTTTCAATGGCGACGTCTCTAAGCGGGAGTAAAACGGATCTCTGACTTCACAGATACCCGAGTTACGAGTGTCAAACTGCGAGGTTGTGACCTGCGCTCCCTGGTTCGAGACCAATTTTCCAGTCCCGAAAAATCTAAAAAACCAAAAAAAATCAAACGTCTTGGAAAAGTTGTGAGCTGTCCTCTATAATTACCCCACCCCCCAACCCCCGTTTGCCTCTCAGACAACATGTGTAGTCTGCAAATTGGTCCTAATTTCTGATTCCTGCAAGAGATTATTTCATCTTTTCAATCAGGCATGTAACTTGCAGGTCAGACTTGCAGCTGCAAGTGTAGTGTAAATGACACTTTTTGCAAAACATGGGAGGATTTAGTATGCATAATGCAGAAAACAATGGTAACCGTGTGGCTGAGTCTTACCTCGACTTCACCTGACACAGATCTCATCATCCCTGTGGTAACCACACAGTCACAGTGAAGCCTGCCAAGTAAATCAACTCATGGCGTGAGCACTGCACATTCTTATAAATGCACTGTATAGTTTCATAATTCTCAGAAAAAAAAATACCTGAGATATGTGAATGGTAGGTTATAAACAGAAGGTACTGCGTAGCGGTCACACTTCTTTAATAACCGCAGTTAGAGTTGTTTTGTTTAGGTTATGTAATCCGTGGACGTAACCTGATTTTAGCTCTCAAATCGGTGTCAGCGTCAGCCACTAAAACCCGGCGTTGCTCAGGCTCCAGTCATGCTCCTCCACCACCCATACACCACGGGCATTACAACACACACCTCATGCCACCACTTTCCCACCTTAAGTGGAAATGACTTGACTCATCCCCTGTTTTGTGCCCGACTGGTTTTCCATATTTTTTTTCACTCCGCCTCCTGATCCTGTTGTCTCCACATCCTCCGGCTGACACAGATTGAATCACTCCTTTTCTGCGACTGTCACTCGTCTATTTAGTCACACGGACCACACCGTTTGGTGCTCCTGAGGGGGGGGGGGCATGGGGCGAGAGGGATTATAGAAATGGAATAAATAAACTGGGACAACCTGAGGGCTCGGGCAGCGGAGGTGGAGCTCTGGAGGAAAACTAGTAACACACACTGTATCCCCAGAACAGAAACGGATGCCAGTCGCACTTTTCTCCATCTCTCTATTTTGGAGAGGGCACTTTTTCTGTCTGACAAACAGGAGGGAGGAGGAGGAGGGAGAGGGAGAGAGGGGGAGAGGGAGGGTCAGCGTTTGTGTGTGTGACCATGATGTCATGATTCAGATGATCGGTAGTGAAACAGCAGACCGCTTTAACCAGTTTATCTCCTCCTTGCGCTCTTCCCACAATGAGGTCTTTCTCCGCGGCCTCTGTGAAATCGGTTTTATGTAACAAAGCCGTGAAATCATCGTCGGAACAATTCTGAACTCCCGACATCGTCCTCGTCTCCCTCGTCATGTGCTACAGCCCCCCTCCCCTCCTCCTCCTCCTCCTCCTCAAGACGACGTCATCAGGGAAATGCCGCTGTCATACGTTCCTCCATGCCACTGTGAATGAAAAAGAGAGGGCTCAGCAGCAAGTGTTTTGGGATTATAACGGAGTGGAGGTGGGGAAAAAAAAAGAAAATATAAAAAATGAATCCGTCTTGATTGATTTCGGTGAGCTGCAGAGCTCTGGAGGTATCGGCAAATTAAATGGAACTCGATGGCACCCGGCTAGCGCGCCACAAAACAGATTTGGAAAAACTATCTCTCTCTCACTCTCTCTCTCTCTCTCCCTCTCTCTCGATCACTCGCTGTCGAAGTCACGACCTGGTTACTGAAAATAATCCGCAGACCTTGTGAGCGGTTCCGTGCAGGGACTCCATTCTATTCTCTTTCTGCCAAATTACGCCTATTAACTGCATCACGCCGCTGGATAAGTCCCGCATCGGCTAACGGACGATGGGCTCGTGACAGCGCGGGACGTAAACTCAAAACGGCCCGGTCCGCTGCCAGGCGGTGAAGCCCCTTTCAGCTATAAACTAATCTACACAAGCTAAATGTCAGACTAAGGCCAGGGGGACGGATGCAGCTTTTCGAGTATGCACGGTTCGGTAGAGCTAAAGAACGGTCCCTTCGATCTTAAATAGCCTCTTTGTGATTTCCGAGGCGAAAGATCGTAGCAGCTCAGCAGCTCTCGCTCAAAACGAGTAAAAGAAGATGGAGTGGAATATCTCATCGAGGAGGGGTTGCTTTTATTCTCTAGAATAGATCGGAATAGAATATGCCTAATCATTCCACAATGGGGAAGTGCATGTTCTGAATGTGCTTGAACTATGGCAATATTTATCAAACCTGCGTACACCAGAATTTTGGGTCCACGCTCTTTTTTCCAGCAAACCGTGGCACTTTTCAGCATATGGGGTGTCTGGATCAAACCTTGTGTACACAAAGTTGAAATCTGATTGAGCTGGCAGCAGATTATTGTTATTAGATCGAGTCGTGAGCAACACTCTGGCGCAAGGTGATGTTTGCACCTGGATTTGCACCGGTTGCTGTCTTTGTAAACAAGAACCAGGAAGTTTATTTACCTCCCCTGTGAGATGAATAACTTTCCTGTTTGTTTTCAATCATCTCCATGAGGAGAGGAGTCCCTGCGTAAAGCCATGTGAGCCCCAGGTGGAGCAGATAAAACACAGGTTGCTGTAACACAGGCTCCACCAGGATCCCTGTTAACCTCCTCCTAAACTTAATTTCCTCTCCGCTCTCCTCCTTACGTAAGGCCAGTTACGCTGTGGGGAAAAACAACCTGTGTGACCACTGACGGTCTGTGAGGTCACACTCTCGCTCTCTCTCTTTCCCCTCGCCTCAGACCCTGCCGACCCGCAGAGTTACGGTTTCGGTTTTCATGCGTGTGCGTGTGTGTGTGTGTGTGTGTGTGGGTGGGGGGGCATACATGCATCTGCGTCCGTGAGCTGGATTCCTCAGACATGTGACCGCCAGCGTTCATCGTCTTTTCACCACATGTCTGCGATCAGCTGATTGCCTCCGGTCACAAGCCCGCACAAAGCAAGCAGCAGTTCTGCAGTGAACTCTGCGTGTGTCCGAGCGCGTTCCTGTGATTCACGACCGCATTCTTCAGTCGTCATTATCGCCCGTTTGTTCCTTCGGAGCCCGCCGACCATTACAAACCACGCGCTCGTGACTGCCGTGAAGCCCAAGTGTTGTCTCTGAGCTCGTCCCGGGTTAAAGCGAACCTGGACTCGTTGAGTTGAGTGTTCCTCCTTGTTCTCTGGCATTAACATAGAAGCTATGGAGCAGTGGTTTCATCGGAAATGCCTCGGGTGCCAGTTTACGAGATTGGCTTTGTTTCTTCAACAAATAAACATTCTAGGTTCCCTATAAGAACAACAATATCGTTTACAGCTGTGAGTGGAATACTACCCTAAGAACTGTTGGATATTGTTGGGAGACTGTCTGAATAATGTGTCATATACAATAGTTTAAGAGTTTAATGGTTTTGGAGGAAAGGCTTCCAGCAGGAAAGAGATAAACTTTTCTACCATCCCCGACTGTTATGAAAAGCTTGGAGTGGAACTGATGTGGAGCGGACCTGAAATATTTCCCATAATGATAATGGTTTTGTTGGTTTTTGTGTGGAACCCGCCCTAACGAGGCACGTTGACCTGCATGTATTTAATGTGTCCCCCTCTCCTCCTTTCTCTCCGTCTCTCAGTGTGCTCGGGTGTGGATCCCCGATACAGAGGAGGTCTGGAAGTCCGCTGAGCTCACCAAGGACTACAAAAATGGCGACGACTCCCTGCAGCTCATGCTGGAGGATGGATCGGTGAGGATGAGTCAAAGAGAGGGGCGGAGACGACACAGCGTCTCACTCTTTCTGCCTCTTTTTTTCTCTCTCTGTCTCTCTCTCTGTCTCTCTCTCTGCCTCCAAGACACTCTAAAGTGCTGCGTCTCATTAGCGGCTATTGTTTTTACCATTAGCTCTCACCACAAATGAGACCAGCGTTCAAAGAGACCCCGAGGAGCATTTTAGATGTATAGCCGTAAATTGGATCACTCAGCTAAGAACACAAGCGGCATCAAGCACTCCTGGTAATGAATGCACGCTGCTGGCAAAACCCATTTCTCATTGAGCCGGCCAGGATTTATTATTCATGTGAATGTGTGTTGATATTAACTGCCTCATCAAAGTGTTAAGTCCGCTTAAGGCGTAGAAATCTCAGCGAGCTGGTCTGGAAGGTTAGACCATAAGCCGAGGTGCGACTGGCAGATTCTTAGTGTCTTTTGGGGTCGAATGGAGATCGATATTTCTTTTTTAATTATATTATCTGTGTAGTCAATACCTCATGTGATATATTGACTTGACTGCTGGGCTTTTAAACCGTAGCCGAGCACAGGCACAGACTCATGCGAATAATTTCTTTGGATTGCATGATAAGGGACATTTCACACTCTGCTATGACATAGTGCAGCATCAGCGTCACTGTGGAAGCTGCTGCTGACTCAGATTAACATGCTTATTAGAGGGTTTCCTGCTTTTCATATCTGTCGACGACATAACATGCAGTCATCTGTCATCTGTCACAAGTCATTACTTTATTCTAATTGTGTATTTTTATGCATTTTTTCTGCTTTTTAAACAGAAATAACATAGCGACATGAACACCGCGTTTTCCACCACAGTGAGAGAAGAAAACATTTGTCCAAAACAGAAATTTGACAATTTACATTGTACCAGTCGTCTACAGATGGGATGGTTGACTTCAGCCACTTTTTGTTGATTGCTTTTCAAGTAACTATGCTCAATATTTTCTAGTTATACTTTTGCTCTGTTGAAGGAGAAAATCCTGATTGTTTCCTTACTTCAAAAGCGTCACGTTCTTGCTTATTTTGTTCTCGGCTGAAAAGCTGCAGCTGAATATGATCACAATAACACAGATAATTGGTCAGTGCGGCAGTTTGATTATTTAGCTCATTCCTGATATTGTTTGCTCCCCCTGACGCAGTCAAGTGTACTTGTTGAACGAGCCTCAGAAAGAGGAGATCCATTTCATCGGGACATAAAAATGTCAGATCGTGAGATGTGCGGATGTGCATGAAGCATGCAGCCTGGATCATGCACGTAAGGCCCGAAAACAAGATAAATAGTGTACGGCACAATGCAGCTGTGAGCGGCTGCGGGCTTTGCCACAGTGCCATCGCGAATCAGCGGCTCGTCTCATGACAGTTCTGAAGCCATAAAAACAGTGAATGAGTACTTCGAGTGGGAGTGGGTGTGGGTTTTCTGATTCTTTAAATGCTGCCAGTCAGCCTGAGGCGAGACAGACCATGGGAAAAGTCAGAGAGCCAAACTCGTAAAGGATCTCCTCGAAGATATGTCTTGATGTATTTTATCACAGGACGTATTTAACTTCATATTTTGATAAGTGGCTCTCTCATCACGGGGTGAGTGTTAAAGGTCAGATGGCGCAGTAAGACAGAAAAGAAAAACTACACATAGTAGGGTTAGGAATTTTAAAGTGGCACATGCCATATTATTGGCACTCAGGTCATGCCTTGCATGAGCAGCGAGTTCATGGAGTGTATTTAACCCGTTCTGGTGTTTTCGCCATCAGCATCTTGAGCACAAACTGGATCCGAAAACGAAGAACCTGCCTTACCTGCGCAACCCTGACATCCTGGTGGGCGAGAATGACCTCACAGCGCTCAGCTACCTCCACGAGCCGGCCGTGCTCCACAACCTTAAAGTCCGCTTCGTCGACTCCAAGCTCATCTACACTTACTGCGGTAGGTGCCACGCTATCAGTGTGACAACTACTCCTTGAAGTCAAGTTATTGTTCACAAATGGTGCTGTTCATTTAATCAGTGAGAACGGTAGACGTGAACTGAGAGTTTTTGCTCTCGTCTTGGCAAATGGATGCTGTGCTTGAGTTCCCTCTGTGGTTCCCTGTCTTCTGTTCATTGTCTTCTGTTCACCACTGTAAACGCTGGCTGCTGCGCTCATCATCCGAGGAAAATCTGTCATTTGCTGCAGTCTGTAGCATTTGTTTGCCAGTTAAGATGAATTAGTAAATGATTTTGTATGAATAAATTCTTTTGTTTTTTTCAGTATTAACTATCAACCCTACTGTCAGTATTGTGACTTTCATGTAGTTTTCATTTAGTTTTTATGTCAAACAGTATGTTGAAGCACAATAGTAGAGTTTTGTTACATGCTTCCATTAATTTTACAGAAGTTCTCCAACTGCAATAAACATTCAGACAATTTGGAACCATATGGATGTGCTCGGTTACGTGAGCCCTGACATGAGTGGTTTTTGCCTCACTTTTGCCTCACTGCTGGAAGGTCTTTGAAGGGTTTGCCTGCTGGTTTGGACCAAGAATGTTCTCCCTGTGTGTGCCCTGGTTTCCCTCCACAGTCCAGAGACGTGCACATTTAGGTTGATCAGACACTCAGAATTGCAGGAGCTGAGATAGACTCCTGGATCTTAGAGGAGGCGACTGTTTTCGTCTAACACTTTGTGTTCTGCTGTGCAGGAATCGTGCTGGTGGCCATCAACCCGTACGAGACTCTGCCGATCTATGGCACGGACATCATCAACGCCTACAGCGGGCAGAACATGGGCGACATGGACCCACATATCTTTGCTGTGGCTGAGGAGGCTTACAAACAGATGGCCAGGTTTGTATGTGTGTGTGTGTGTGTGTGTGTGTGTGTGTTACCTGAGTAGCTGTGCTACTCCTCTCCTGGCTGCTCGGCCCTCCCTCTCTGCTTGGGTTTTGTAGGTCAAGCCAGAAATAGTCTTGTGGTGGTCTCGCTGTTTCCCTCCCTCTCTCTCCCTCTCTCTCCCTCTCTCTCTCTCTCGCTGTCTGTCTCTCTCCTCTCTCTCTCTGTCTCTCTTCCTCTGTCTCTCACACACACACCGTGTTTCACTGTAGTAGGTCTCTTTGCCCTCCTGCTGGCACCATGTCATACACATGTATGTTACCAGTGCTGAGGAGCAGCCCTCCCTGCTTCTCTCCCAGGATGGTGATGGTGACCCTGACACCCAGGTGTGAGGGAAGCCCTCACATGCAGCGCAGGGCTGCACAGCTAAACAGCCTTTTTTTATACTGTATATGGCATCGTTTTTGCAGTTATTCTGGCAAAGGATAAAGTTCATCGTTAATGTTGCTATAACTATTCACGTTTCGTTCTTATCATCTAGTTGGAATCGCTGCCTTTCTTTGTGGAAATGGTGTGTTCTCTAATGTTTTCTACAAGTAATCTGGTTTCCTTCCACAGTTAGACAACATGCATTAGGTCTGAGTGTAAGAGTAAATGGTGTGTGTGTTTGTGCCTTTGAGATACAAATTGGATAAGATAACAGATTTTCATCATTCCTTGCAATTCAAGTAGTCAGTGAGTGTTTATGCAAGGTATGCAGTGATATGTATGTAGTCCAGTTTGTCACAACGGGCTTCACATATCCTCAGTGGTAATGGTTGCTATAAGAACTTGAGAAAAATCATCTAAAAATTTTATAAGACATAGCCTCAATGTCTCAAGCATGCATTTTGCACAAGAGGGATCTCAACAGATCCAACTTCCTTATCTGCAAAGAGAGGAAAAGTGGCACAGCTGGAGGAGGGATAACAAGTAGTGTGTCCTGGGGGGGGATATGAGTTTGCACAGGAAGATGAAGGCTGAGTGCAGTGAGTTAACACCTGCTCCGCCCGCAGGCTCTCACACTGTTTCCAGATTAAAGCATCCGACATTTCCCGCCCGTTGGCCGCCAACAGTCTCCCTCATAACGTTAGACATGACTCGTTGGCTCATGCGTCCTTAATTCCCATCTCGCAGGGACGAGAGGAACCAGTCCATCATTGTGAGCGGGGAGTCCGGAGCGGGGAAGACAGTATCGGCCAAGTACGCCATGAGATACTTTGCCACAGTCAGCGGCTCTGCCAGCGAGGCCAACGTGGAGGAGAAAGTCTTGGCTTCCAACCCCATCATGGAGGTGAGGACCGGAGGCTGCCCGCGGAGCAACATCTCCCCGCTGATAGACTCTCGTCTCTGCTCTATGATCTCTGATGAGAGCTCAGGATGACGGCCTCTGGTCATATAATTTCTCACATTGCACTGCCTCAACTGTAAAAAAAACCAACAACTTGGATTAAGAGTGTTTCTTACACACAATTTTACACCCTAATCTAAAATGAAGCCACGACAATCCATTTTCTAGAAACCATATTATCTTCCTGCACCGGTTTTAAGTACATCAAACTGAAGGAGCCACTCCTCAGAAGGAGCCAGATTTCATCTTTAATGTCACCGAAATGAATGAGTTTTTTGTGAGGTGTACTCCTTCTTGCTGTCAATGCAGCTCCAAAGAAAGTGCCTGTGTGTGTTTATCACTCCCAGACTGAAAGTGGTGGTTAGCGCGATTGCCTTACAGCCTCAACAGTGCCTTAACTGTGAACTTGCATCATTTTTCTCAGTAGTTTGTCTGGAGGTTGTTTGTTTCCATGACCAAAACACTCAGCACAAGGAGATTTGTTAATGATAAGTGCTGAATGTCGCCCATTTTTCATTTCTTCCTCTCTCCTTTTCACCTCTTCTCTCTTAATCTTGTGTGTGTATTGCATTTCCCCACATGGAGTCATAAGAACAGGAGGAGCTGGAGAGCTCTCCTGTGCCCATATGCCACTTACCCACCCACCCCCACCCTCCACACCTCATGCTCACATCGCTCCGGTCCTCCCGGCCACCGCTTTCACCTCCAGCCAATCAGAGACGAGCTTCCAGAATGAATAGAGAGCTTTCTTTCTTTATGGCACTGATGTCACTCCAGCCTCCGAGCCCTGGATGCAGAGCCCAGTGTTGCATCAGCCATTTTCGATGTTGCAGAACCTGTGTGTGTGTGTGTTTGTGTGTGTGTGTGTGTGTGTGTGTGTGTGTGTGTGTGTGTGTGAGAGAGAGGGGCAGTGTTTGTGTGTGCAGTTTACGTGTTAAGCTGATGCAGGCAGAGGTTGGCATACCTGCTGAAAGACTTCTTGTCTGCAGTGAAAGAGTGTGTGTTTGGCCTTAACTCAGCAATTTAAATATACTCGAGCTGTGCGTGTGTGTGTGTGTGTGTGTGTGTGTGTGTGGCCCCACCCGTCTCCAGACGATTCCTTGTGGGGTCATTGATCAATCATGTGTATTGAACTTCAGCCGCCGGTGGCAGAATTGTTGCTGACTTGTTGGAGCGCATCAGCGTTTTCCCGTTGTCGCGTGTGGAAAAAAAAAATCAAACGTCTTGTTTCGGCTCCTCAGACTGAGCATGTGTCTCTGCTTCATATTAGTGTTTAACCATGTGTATAACAGGGTTTACAACCACCTCTCCTCTGTCTCTTGGGTAAATAAGAGGTTAGCGGCTCGTTAGCGTAGCTCAGCCTGAGATACGGGAACAAACAGCTCTTTTGCCCGCTCATTAAGATGTTGTATCTCGTTTATTTTTGAGGGATTATTGGCCAGTGCTTCTCATAGCCAGGAGCTCTGACAGGAAGTTGGCGCTCCTGGGAAAGAAATAGTCCAGATTTTTCCTCCTCTTTGTGCTAAGTGAAAACATGAGTGTGGTATCGATGTGCAGATCTGATTCCAGGCAAAAAAAAAAAGAGGCAGATGATTGTTTTTTCCATCGTCCCACTTCAGACTTTGTCGCTTCCGTATGCTTTCCGCCTCCGCGACGATAGTCGCGGAGGCGGTTCCTCTGTTATGGAACCATCTACCAGTTTCAGTCCGGGAGGCAGACACCCTCTCTACCTTTAAGAGTAGGTTAAAAACCCTCCTTTTTGACAGAGCCTACAGATAAATCCAAGATAAGCTGCTATAGGTTGAGTCTGCTGGGGGTCCCCGGCACATTGAGCTCTATCTTCTCTGCCTTCTCTGTGGGTGTGAATCAGGTTCACGTTCCCTCTAGCTTCTCTCTTTCCTCTTGGCTTCTCTGTTTTCCATCTCCTCCTCTTCCTCCCTCTCCTGCCCCTCTCCTTTGTTATCTTTCAATTTATTTTTATTCTTATTTTATTTTTATTTTCATTTTATTTTTATTTTCATTTTTATTTTTTGTTTATATATATATATATATATATATATATATATATATATATATATATATATATATATATATATATATATGTATATATATTTATTAATTAATTAATTTATTCTTATTTTAATTTTTATTAATATTTTATTTTTTAATTCTTAATTTTCTGTTTATTCTTATTTTACTTTTTCATTTTTCATTTTATTTTTATTATTTTTATTTTCCCTCCCGACTTCCATCAACACTGAGCTGGATCCAGGACCACCTCTACCCGGCTCATCTCACCGCGGTTCCTCCTGCCTGCTACTACTTCAATTCATTAATTTATATCCTGAACTGTTAGCCATCAATAATGTTTTGTTTGTGCCCGCCTGTCCGTCCTGGGTGAGGATCCCCTCCTCTGTCTCTCACCCTGAGGTTTCTCCCCTTTTTTCCCTCTCAGGGTTTTTCTTGGGAGTTGTTCCTCAGCCTTTGCGAGGGTCTAAGGACAGGGGGTTTTTTCACTATGTACACATTGTTGCTCTGCTTGTAAAGTGCTCTGAGATAACAGCTGTTATGATATGGCACTTAAAACAAATAAAAGTTGAAGTTGAAGTTAAATGACAAACGTTAAAATCGCAGCTGATTTGAAGCCAGATGGCGTTTTCGATGATACCCGAACTGCTTGCGCCATCTGCCTGTCTGTCCACACTTTAAAGGCAATAACCCCAATACGCTGCATCTGCTCTCCCTCTGCCTCACAGGCCATTGGAAACGCAAAGACCACCCGAAATGACAACAGCAGCCGCTTCGGGAAGTACATCGAGATCGGCTTCGACAACCGCTTCCGAATCATCGGCGCCAACATGAGAACATATCTGCTGGAGAAGTCCCGAGTGGTGTTTCAGGTGAGGGCACACACACACACACACACACACACACACGTACACACACACATACACATTCCAGTCTGCATGAACAAGCACAGTCGGTGTCCCACTTTGACACGTGGCCTTTACTAGAATAGATCTGACACAACTCCTTTGGTTAAGTCTTAAATGACCACTTTGATAGGTGGTAGGTGACATGTATGAGATGTGCCGGTGCCTTTTTCGAGTATGAACACACCCCAAGCAGGTCCTCAGTCCATCACAGGACCACACAGATACCTAGGGGCTCCAAGCGACCTTAACATCTTCTTGGACTTTGGAAGGAAACTGGAGTATACATAGAAAACCCACACAGGCACTTGTAGAACATGCACAGATGGTATGATGGGGATTTGAACCATTTTTTCACATTTTCATCATTCATTTTATCAATCTTTTTTTTTTCTTTCAAAGAAGCCCAGACTCGGTTCTAGAGCAACAGCTTCTACTTCATTGGGACAGTAATGTTAAACCTGTTCACAATACTCTCTCTCTGGAACATTTCTGTGCTTTATCTATACTTGTTTAGTTTTGGTCAACCAACCAAACACACACACACACACACACAGGAGTCATAAAGGAAGTCATAAAGGAAACTGTACGCTTACTGTCAGTGTGTCCCCGGTGTCCACCGGAGCAGAAGAAGTATGCAGCAGTAACTTCCTTGTCCACAAAGACAAGGAGGAAACCAAACAAACCCCAAACCCAACAATCCATGTGTTGCACTGGGTTACACTGCGACACTCCTTCCTCACATTCCTTTCTCAGCCGCAATCCTTTTACTGTCCCCACCAAGGCCCAGAGACACAGTGCTCAAGAATCGTTGTGTCACAACCTTATAGTTTCTGTCTTGTACAAGTTGTGTCCAAGTTTTATCTTGATGAGATTAACCTACTTTTACCTCACGCACATTATAGTACATTCTGTGCGTGTGTGAGCTCACCGGTCGAGCCTGTAGGACGAGGTGAAGGCGGATACACACTCACAGACAGACTCTCTCCACTGGCTGTGACACTGGGGAATGAGGATGTCGCTGTAAAAAACCTGATTGCTTCCCTCCTCCCATTTCTCACATGCCACCCATTGATAGGTGTGTGTGTGTGTGTGTGTAGGAGCACCAATGTAGGACACAGGTAACAGCCTCCCAGTACACTCCAGGCAGGATTCATGCTTTCAGTTTTTCTGTTGTTCTGCGTGTGTATCGAGCTGCATACCCATTCACTGCACGATCTATCAGGTAGTGCTTCACCATGCCGATGCAGGTACAGGTTGCTCACATCTTGTGTTGTTCTTCTGCTGGAAATGTTCATCATGATATCTTCACCTTAGCCCTCAAGCAAGGCACGCTATCACCCACTGCCTCAGCAGAACCTCCATATGTTCATCTGTCAACCTGCATGATCGTAAAGCACATGTGATGAAGCATTTATTACAGGCATGGTTGATTTTTTTTTTTTCCCCCCATCATGCATGAGTTAAAAATAGCTTGTGATGTACAGGCACAGACACAGTAGTCTGTAGTACCTCCATCCTGCGTTGGCCTCAGTCAGTCAGAGCCTCTGCTTTTGTCTTCCTGGCCCTGCTTTCCCTCGGTTTTCCCTTCAGGGCTCTGTGTTGGGGCCTGTCTTGTGATGCCGCATGCGGCTTTGAATATACTGTGGCCAATCCATTTCCAGTATCATCTGAAAGCTGCTTTATCTCAGCTGCCTTTTTCATAGACTTCCCCACCCTCCCAGCCGAGTCCGGCTCTTGTCACTTGCGTCATCCATCCTCTGATCGAGGGTTCGTCCTCTCTCCAGGTTTTCTCGGAGTACTTCAGTATTCCTCCCACAGTCCCCAAAACATGTACTGTCAGGTGTCCCTCGAAAGGTGTGAGGGGTAACAATAACAGCATGTCAACCGGAATCCCTATTGTGATATTGCATTGATTTTTCAGGTGGAATAAAGCTGTATAGCTACTGATTAAGGCTGGCATCGAGTGCTGGACCCAGGCTCACCTCCAACCTGACTTCTCTTCACTGTGTCATTCCTACATGTCACAACCAAAAATCTTTTTAGAAAAGTAGTGGTAACCATCTGTGTAACAGCACTTTTAACTCATGAGCACAGGACAAACCAGACCACTGTGACCTTGTAAAGGTCATTCATCCTCTCTCAGACCCCCAACAGGCATTTGATGAACACTTTGTCCTTTTGCATCGAGTCTCCCATCCAAGTGCTCCCCAGAACCAACCCTGTAACTTCTGCGATCTGACAACGTCAGGCGCATTCAGAATAATGTGTGGGGACTAATACGGCTCATGTGATGCATTTGAGGAAAGTGAGCCCGCTATAGGTCTTCGCGGACAGCCTGTAATCCCTCCTTCTTTCTTCCAGGCGGACGAGGAGAGGAATTATCACATCTTTTATCAGCTCTGCGCTTCATCCCATCTGCCCGAGTTCAAGACTCTCAAACTGAGTAGGTTGCACACACACACACACACACACACACGCACACAGTTTGTCACTTTGACTGAGCTGTACATTCACACCATCAGCAGTTATAGAAACATTTGCTTCAAAGCCGTTGCACCAGAAGGAGCATCCATCATGTTTCTCACAGTATTAAGGCGGGAGGCAGCAGCGGCAGCAGCAGCAGCACGCAGACGTATAGAAATATTGTGTGACCTCGAACGCTCTGCCCGCACATCAGCTGCAGCCATTGAAAATGCACAGCGCATACAGAGTGAGTGGTCGTCGGAGCGCAGCGATTGCTGCAGGCGCTGTCCGCAGCAGGAACGCCTAAAAACACTGAAAATCCATCATCTCAGTGAGTCAGAGGCACAACCAAACACAAATTCATGTTTAATTGCGAGCTCGACTTCTGACAGCAAACGGGCCCCCACACGGCAGAATCCACGTCCTGCCTCCGCCCCATTCGACATGAAATAGACTGAGGCGTGTGAAAAGTGCTGCCACATATCAGGTTTTATGTCATTTTATATGTCTCAAACTGGCTGGTCGAACAGGCTCTCATGCAGAGAGCGCCCACTGTGGACCTGCACCTGCTCATCCCAGTCATGGGACACACACACACACACACACACACACGCACACACTCACACTCACACACACTTGCTTACTGCTGGCAAGGCCATTTACAGCCCCTCAGTTGGCTCTCTTTCTTGCTCTCACTCTCTCTCTTACACACACACACACACACACACACAGCTGCTGTCTTTTCCTCTCCTGCTGACTTCCTGGCTCAGTAAATGGAGCGGTTGTCACAGTCGTGTCAGAGCCTCAGCTGCCAGTCAACGGGTCGTGCATGAATTCAGTGTAACGTGTGCATAAAGGCTCCGACTATGGGGAAAGCTGGGCTAACGTCATTCTAATGCAGAAGTGCTCTTGAATTCTCGCTTTTTCTGGGTCTGACACCCCCCCCCCCCCCACCTCCTTCACCCCCCAGCCCCTAAAGCATCTGCAGTATCATGAGATGATGATGTGCTCTGTGACTGTTTTCATGATTCACTGCACTTTGGGTGAGTCAGGGTTTGCGAATTTGATTTCTTATCCTGTGTGTAGTGATAAGGAGCAGTCCCACCCACTGTGCAAACAACTTACTGCACTATTTCTGCACCTTCGAGCAAAATGCATAATGCTCTCTTTTCTTAAGCCTTGTGTAGCATGAACTTGTTCATGCTTTTTTTGCTCAACCTTTGGTGGTTTCATCAATTAAGCCATAAACGCATGAAACTCCAGATATTTGATTTATATGTACTATGTACCATATGTCTCTGTTACATCATATATAGAAACGAGACAAATTCCCTTTCAAGGGAGAAGCGGTGCTGTGCTATTGAGTAACATTGTAAAAAAAAAAATGTTACTCATTGTAAAAATTTGAAAAATGTGAAAAACTACTGCAACTATTACTGCCTTGACTACTACTCCACCAGCTGTATGTAATTTACTAATCAAGGTTGCCATGGTGATGGAACCTTTAATGGGGGTTGCCATGGTGACGGCAGCAGAGTGAGAATGGGGTGGCTCTGCGATCGCGATCGTTGGGCGGCAATTGATCGAAAACTGAAACACCTATCAAAAGGTGGAAATCCACGTCAATAGATGGGGTGTGTGTCTCCGATTTGAAGTCTGAATGGTGTCTCTAGGTGAAGGTTTGCCTGAGTTCTAGATGTTTGGAAAAAAGGTACTTTTTTTTTCTTTACCTTGTCCCATCAATTTCTTATGGGACATTTTCCACTTTTTTTTTTTTGTAGATTACACATGAGATAGTCATATTATATGTAGATCTCAAACAGCACATTGTCTCTGTGTATAACTTGCCTGGGTTCTCCAGACAAAGAATACACGTTAGAAGGACAAAAAGACACTGCGTTACTAACAACATTCGTTTGTCTTTTGTCTTTGTGATGAAGCATATAGAACTTTTGGCTGTTTGGCCATGTATATATATATATATATATATATATATATTTATATAGATATATATATTTGTCACCATGAGGACTATTTGCAGTGTTAGCATATCAAAGTGGGATCGTTGCCGCGGTTACTTGCTGGACTAGCCACTGCACTGCACTGGTGCAGCCTCTCTTTGCTGAGGTGTCATGAGGAAGATTTCAGCAGACAGCTCCTCAGAAAGACGCAGCCAAAACAAAGGTAGCTGCTCTCGCTGCCTCGGACGAGACACGCGCCGCAGCGCCGGATGATAAAAGAGGAAGAGTTGCAAATGATGTTGTAACGCGTTGCATTTCATTCTGGAGCCATTGACCTCCTCTTTTCCCTCTCAGGCAGTGCCAACGACTTCTTGTACACCAAGCAGGGCCGCAGTCCTGTCATCGACGGCGTGGACGACACTAAGGAGCTGTGTACCACGCGCAATGCTTTCACCCTTCTCGGTAAAACACACACGCACACACACACACACACACACACACACACACACACACACACACACACACACACACACACAGATGCACAGTAAAACACAGCAGAGTGGAAATAATGTCCTGCGAGCACCACATGGTGCATCACAGACTAAAAGGTAGAATGAAATAAATAATGAAGACACGTTTGAGCCTCTTCCTGAGTTTGAAGATCAACTCAATGAAGTGGCTACTCATGGTTTAGCAGTTTACACGTTTGCATTACATAATAAACACACACAGGACATAGTGTCGGTTGACAGTAATCCTATTGTGCCATCTGTCCACGTGTTGTTTGGGGCTGCAACAATTATTTTTGCAGTTGATCAATCTGTTTATTACTTTCTCAAATGATTGATAAGTTGTTCGGTTTATAAAATTATGGAAAAACTTCCCAAAGTCCAAGAGGAAGTCTGAAAATAGTTGATTAACCAATTAGTTGTTGCAGTTAGTTGTGATGTAAATTGTTTATTCTTCCAACCAGTTTCTAGGTGATGGAGGTTCCTCTTCATACCTTTTCCCTTGTGCTAGTGTTTCACTTGAAGCAACCAGGATAAAATTCACTTCTTTTTTTCTTCTTTCCACTGCAGGTATCAATGAGTCCTATCAGATGGGCTTGTTCCAGGTCTTGGCTGCTATTCTTCATCTGGGAAACGTGGACATTAAGGACAGAGACTCAGACAGCAGCATCATTCCTGTGAGGACAAAATACATTTTTTAACTGGTTGCACAAAAACAATCAATTTGTATCCGCCAATCTGGATCTTTATGTTATGCGTAAATTAGTTTTGGGATTTTATGTGTCTTGTCTGTGATAAACAAGATTTACAAGTAGTTTTACATGTTTAGAGGATCATGATTCCCAAACAAGGTTCAGGTTTTTTAAAAAAAATCACATGGTCATTCTTCGTAATGGACAGAAATATAAAGCTAAGAGTTATTTAGGAGTTTTAACGTCATACTTACATACATGGTCCATGGTCACATTTCCAAACCCCCCCCCCGCTCCGCCTTTGTCAAACGTCCTGCTCTCGCTGCAGCCCAACAACCGGCACCTGACGGCGTTCTGCGAGCTGGTGGGCGTGTCCTACCAGGACATGTCTCAGTGGCTGTGCCACAGGAAGCTGAAGACGGCCACGGAGACGTACATCAAGACGCTCCCCCGGCTGCAGGCCACCAACGCCCGGGACGCGCTCTCCAAACACATCTACGCCAAGCTCTTCAACTGGATCGTGGAGCACGTCAACAAGGCTCTCATCACCAACGTCACGCAGCACTCCTTCATCGGGGTGCTCGATATCTACGGGTGCGTCTCGCAGGACTTAGTTAGTTTTCCACACTTGGATTAAATCAGTCTGGTCAGAGGGCTAGAAAATGGAAAAAAAAGTGGAAAATGTCTCTGGAAAAATGTGACGGATATAATTTGCCAGGGTCTGAATTGGATCATCGATCATCTGAGCTCGTTAGACGTCCCCGGTCTGTTTGACTCCTCTGTTCTCTCCCTCTCAAGGTTCGAGACGTTCGAGATCAACAGCTTCGAGCAGTTCTGCATCAACTACGCCAACGAGAAACTCCAGCAGCAGTTCAACATGGTGAGATGCTTGGCTCATACCTGACAGGCTGAACGTCATAGCGAACCGTCTGAAATGTAAATCCCAACCTGTGTGTGTGTGTGTGTGTGTGTGTGTGTGTGTGCCCCCTTGCAGCACGTGTTCAAGCTGGAGCAGGAGGAGTACATGAAGGAGCAGATCCCCTGGACTCTGATCGACTTCTACGACAATCAGCCCTGCATCAACCTCATCGAGGCCAAAATGGGAATCCTGGACCTGCTGGACGAGGAGTGCAAGGTTCTGCTTTTTTAACTAGTCCCATAAAACATATTTCCAGTTATTTCACGCTCGTTTTCTGGTAAACCGGACGAAGGGAGTCGAGTCTTTATCGTCTAGGACACAAGAAAACGCTGACTGTGAATGTACATTTGCGTGAGATGTGAAGCGAGTCCCTGGCGTGCGCTGAGCGGGAGCCTGTGGGCTGATATGAACTCCCACGTTGCGCTTCGCCATTATTGTGTTTTCTGCTGCGTCAGTGGCTCCCAGCTCCCACCAAGAGCTGAGCGTTCAACACCCACGCTCGGAGCGGACACCAGAGTTCACCTGCAGGAAGGAACGAGCAGGAAACTTAGTGGCCACAGACACAGCAGCTTCTCTGCTCTGCTCCGCTTCCGGGCCTTTCTGTGAACTCGGTGAAACTGAAGGAGCCGCGTCCAGGCCCGGGCCGCGGCCTAATGCACATGTAATATCAGAGGCGATATTCTGTTTGCAGTAAAGAGAGAGAGAGCCAGTAATCAGCACAATCTGCACGCAGCTCGGCCAGTGTTCACTAATCTCTGCGGCTCCGGCTGCGTGCAAGGTCACTTACAGGCTGTTGACATTTGAGGTGGTCCACATTGCTCACGTTATTGCGGAGTATGGCAAACACGAGATGGGACCTTTGCTTCCACTTCTTTGCTAAGAACTGAAGAAAGGATTCTGCAGATATTCACTTAAAAGTGAGTGACCAGTTGTCCAGTCGCGGAAAACACCCAGAAAACCACCACACAGATGGTTTAGACCAGGGGTAGGCAACCAGTTCCACAAAGAGCCGCTGTGGCTGCAGGTTTGTGGTCCAACCAGGCAGCAGCACACCTGATTTGGCTTATGCAATCAACTGATCTGAGTCTTCAGACAGTTGATTGGTCAATCTGTGTGCTATGGATGGGTTGGAACAAAAACCTGCAGCCACAGCGGCTCTTTGTGGAACTGGTTGCCTACCCCTGGTTTAGACGATTTGGACATTCGTAGTCTGTCATTATTTCTAAGCATTTGAGAGATTATTTTATGCATATATTATAGCTATAGTCTTCACATCTTTAAATAAGAGTTCTTTGGGTGGGAGAGGAATAAACACGAAAGCAATGTGGGTAAAAGTACAAGATGTGTGACAGTTATAGAAAATTAATTTCAGCGTTGGAATGAAGGATGGATGCAGGATGAAATGCAGATTACATCTTATAAATGCTGAGCAGTGATAAATGGTGGCAGCTGTATCATATATGGCATAGAGGGTGGATAAAAGCATCTCCAAAGCATGGCAGGGGTGCATATTGGTGTCGATCCAAAGTAATGTTCTGATGCCTTTATACAAATAGGAGTTTTTTTTGCATCCTCCTTATGGTTTCCACGCTGTGTTTCTGCCTCTCTCGACCAGATGCCTAAAGGCTCCGATGACTCATGGGCTCAGAAACTCTACAACACCCACCTGAAGACCTGCTCCCTCTTCGAGAAGCCGCGCATGTCCAACCGGGCCTTCATCATCCAGCATTTTGCTGACAAGGTCTGCCTCACTGCTGCTGCTGCTGTGTTTGCTGCATGCCTGAATGGAAGTGTTTCATTCAGTATCTTCTTTTTTCGCTTCTCATTCAGAGAAAACGAGGTTATAACGCCTTTTCTAGCTCCGCAGGGCCCATTTAGGCACACTGTGGGATATTTTGAATTTAGCTGCAGGATGCATGACTTTTTTTAGTGTATTTGTTACCATTGTTTTCATACAAAAGACCTAGCTGCAAAGCGCAGAGTGAACTGTGATCAACTTCAGTGCTATAGGCTTCGCTTCATGTAATGAGGTGCAAAGTGACGCAGTGTTATTTTGCGTGCCTGTTTTTAGATCCTCACGATAAGGTTACAGACAAATGGGTCAAGGACTAATGCTGGCTTTCCCAGGGGGGTCCAGTGATATCAAAATGGGATGTGGCCGAACGTTTTCAGAGACCTATGCAGATGTAGTTAAAGAAACACACCTCGGGCGTGTGTGGCTCGATGGTTGGCTTTAGAGCCACTTCAATTTGACTTAAAACCGAAAACTGAAAGAATTTGCCCCAAACATTGAGACAGTATGAACACAGACCTGACTGCAGGTCTGAATATTTGTTAATTCCCACAGGAATGTGATTACGAGTGCAAAGGGGACTTGGTTTTAGAATCCTATGTGCAGTATCTGTGTCCGTCTCATAATAATGAAGTGCCAGTAAAAGTCTTTGTAACGCGGGCCGTGCTGCTCTGCTGTCTCGCAGGTGGAGTATCAGTGCGATGGCTTCCTGGAAAAGAACAAGGACACGGTGAACGAAGAGCAGATCAATGTGCTGAAAGCCAGCAAGGTGCGGAGCACAAACACACACGCACACACGCACCTGCACTACATAAACACGTACTGTCGGTCAGAAAAAACAGGATTAGATGCCTTTTAGAAAACGTGCCAGGAATCAAAGCCCGAGGAGCGAGGAGCGATGGCCTCAGGTGGAGCTGAGGCTTTGTTGTGGCTGAACCTTAGTCCTCACTGAAGGCTCAGGCAGGCAGCGCCCTCCGCTGGCCGCAAGGAGAGCAGGGGACCAACGCTTCATTCAGCGGCATTTTTTGGTCCCAGTTTCAGGTTTATTTACACACAACACACAGAGCTGAACCACACGCATGCTCAGTTTGCTGAGGATGGCCCACAGAGGACATTGATGATTGTGGTCCGTGGATATGTGCTGGATATTGCTGTTTTAGCTTGTTCGATCATAAATATTTAACGCGATTCAGAGAGGCGTGACTAGGCTTTAATAAACTCCTTTCATGTGTTTTGATCAGTTTTGCCGTCAAACAGAAAGTTTATCGTCCGCGTGTTCTTTAAAAGTGTTTAAGACCAAATGTTTTTCACAAATGCCGTGATCCCTTGTTATTCAAAGTATATGAATTAGTGTCGTTTTGCATGCAGACGTGCGTGGATGTCTGTGTGTGTGTGTGTGTGTGTGTGTGTGTGTGTGTGTGTGTGTGTGTGTGTGTGTTTTCTCCGTCTCCATTCGGGATCAGTGTGTAAAACCTGGTTGTGCCAAAAGGAAACTAAGCCTTTAAATCCTTACTGCTCTTTTGACTGCACACACTCTCCCCCTCGCTCTCTCACACATGCACACACACACAGACACACACACACACACACACACACACACACACACACACACACAGACATGCTCAAAATAGTAGTGTGTTTGTCCAAACTGCTCACAGTGCCCTCTTGTCTTGTAGACCTCAACAAGAACCGCGTTGGGTAAGGGTTCAAAGACCGTCTGCTCTAACATCTAATGAAAACCACTTAATACACAGACGTGCACACACAAGGACGTGCACACACAAGGACATGCACACACACAGACGTGTGCACACACAAGGACGTTCAGACAGAGAGACGTGCACACAAACATCCAAATAATCTCTTGGACGCAGAGACCTCCACAATTAGGATTAAATGAAAATTAGCTCTTAATAAGATTTAGCCTAATTAACTTTCGTTCCTGCTGAGCTTATCCCATCATTCTGTGTGAGTGTGTGAGTGTTTTAAAATAAAATATCAGTTTTTAAGTATCTGTGTAACAACACGTTGACCCACTCTGCAGTCAGAGAATGACTGAAAACAAGATAATTATCCTTTATGCTCTAACCCTTTTCGCTCCATCGCTGTATAACAGGTTAACATGTAGAATTAAAAATGAGGAGGTGGAAGATTCATGTTGTAGGTGATGAAACACATCCGGTAGGTCGCACACATCTGAATCAGAAGTTAGTTTGGGTGCTGGTTACAAAGATGAGAAAGATGAATGGAGTGGATTATATCAAAATGATATCTAATAAATTTAGTCAATTAAGCTAATGAAAGTGACTATGATAATAGATAATTATGTTGTATAAAACAGCATCTCTCTCATTTCTTATGGAGCTTTTCGCAGTAATATCACCCACAGTGGGGGTCAGAGCCAGGTTGTATAACATGTATGAAATAGGAGCGTGCTTACTAGAGCAGAGCACGCAGTGGAGAGCTCCAGCGTTGTAGTGGCTCCTCAGCACCTGCGGCGGAAACTGCCAGACAGCTGGGAGTCTCGCACTCGTGCTTACGTCTGCTCGCGAGTCTGATCAATAGAGTGCACTCAAGAAAAGCCTGATGGAGGGATCTGACATGACGTAGTCCAGCGGCGGCATGTGATCAGGGTAAAATTTCACAGTGAGGTGAAGGAGTCCAGAGAGGAGAAACCATCATGTTCCTCTTCCATTCCAGCATCCTCATTACTCCACTTTGTTTCCGTTCACTTTTCAGTTTGACGTGTCAGACCTGCATTTCCCATGCAGGTTGATAATGCTTTGAATTTGCTTTGAGGTGACCTTTCCTTTTAACGTCACTGTGTTTCTTTTGTCACTGTGTCTCCACGTGTTGTCCATGTATGTTTGGTTCTGTCCTCATCATGACAACCCCTCCCTGCCAGCAGAAGGTAAACAGAGGCGTTCTTATAACGCTGCTCTGCCTGTAGCTCTTCCCTTCCCTTCCTTTCTCTCTCTCTGGCTATTAGTTATTGTCACTCTAACAGCACTGAGGAGATAGAAGATGTGTGTGCCTTTTGTTTGCTGCATGGGGAGCACCAAAGGCACTCTGGGATGGGATGGGATGGGATGGGATGGGGAGGGGGGCAGGTGGCAGAGAGGAGGTGAGTATAAAGAGAAGGGACAAAGGAAGCTGGGTATTTTTATATCTGCTGAGAGCGATTGGCACGTAAAGCCCTTGTGATGACGCTGGCGAGTGGAGTGGCAGCATGGCGACGCTCCGATCACAGCGGGAGGACCCGGAGCTACGCACATAACACAGCATCCTCCTCATATAACCTCCCCGTTATATGGAGCGGGACTGGTGTGTGTATGTGCGCTTTACTAAAGGCCCTACATTCACATTCAGTGTCAATGGCATATATGGCGACTCGCCATATATGGGAACAAAACGTAACCGTAGCTCAATATAACATCGCAGCTCTGTGAATGAATTTAACACTAATCCAGAAATCAAGCAACGTCTAATCCTTCGTGAATTATAAAGCAGTTTTTAAGATGTGAAAATGGTCGTTAGACTTGTGTGACGAGTTTCACTAATGTAGCAGCATAACATCATCGCTCTTTCGATTCCCAGCAGCATTTAATGAGGCTTGCTGGTGAATGCTCAGATTCAAGCTGCGTGGCTTTGTTTGGCTGTTTTGCATTTCGGTAAGAGAAATCCATAAGCATGCGGTGCACGGGCAGGGACGACTCTGCCTCGTAAATATTCATCGCAGGCCAGCCTAATTTAACATCACATCCAGAGTGAAACGCTTTGTCGTCAACTTTACCTCTCAGTAAATCAATACTGCCCGCAGCGTCCGCTGCTGCCCTCAGCTCTTCTGTTTGTGACTTTGACCGTGTTGGGGGGCGGGGGTGCTGGGGGCTGCTGTTTCCAGTTCGACCTGCTGGTGGAGCTGTTCCAGGACGAGGAGAAGGCCACCAGCCCCTCGGGCCAGGCCCCCGGGACCGGAGGACGCACCCGCCTCAGCGTCAAGCCAGACAAGAGCCGGGAGAAGAGCAGCAAGGAGCACAAGAAGACCGTGGGCTGCCAGGTGAACACAGTGGCGCTGTTCTGCAGCGTAATAACAACAATAGCAACTAAATAACAATAACAAACAATAAAAACAACAGTCCAAAGTATACAGTTACACACATTTCCACACATTCAGTTTTGGATGGATTTTGCATCTGTTTAAGTGATTATTTCTGATATGCACAATATGCATTGTCTCTCTTTGTATCTAATATGATTGTGATGGTTTGCAAAACAAGCGTAGAGAGAACAGCATCAGAGGTGACAACGTTTTTCCTCTTGCAGTTCCGTAATTCGCTGCAGATGCTGATGGAGACGTTGAACGCCACCACTCCGCACTACGTCCGCTGCATCAAACCCAACGACTTCAAGCTGGCCTTCTCGTGAGTCCCCCTCTCCTTTTCGTCTCTTTGCCCGTCTTAGCTCGGCCATGCCTCACAGCAGATACGATGACCGGTGTTTTCTCGTGGCTGGCAGGTTTGATCCGAAGCGCGCGGTCCAGCAGCTCCGAGCCTGCGGAGTCCTGGAGACCATCCGCATCTCTGCTGCAGGTTTCCCATCCAGGTACTGTCGCCCTGGCCGAGATAAACCTGAGTGAACAAAGTCAAAAAAGCGTTTGGCTAGGCAGGTCTCCTGATGTTTTCTCTTTTTACGCACCTCTCAGATGGACGTACCAGGAGTTCTTCAGTCGTTACAGAGTGCTGATGAAGCAGAAGGACGTGCTGCCGGACAAGAAGTTGACCTGCAGGAACGTGATGGAGAAGCTGGTGCAGGTAGGAGTTTCCTTCACCCGCTTCGCCTGTTGCTTTCACATTGGAAATCCCTCCGTCTCCCGTTTCAACCATCCACACCATGTTGTTCTCCTCTCGTCCAGGATCAGGACAAATACCAGTTTGGTAAGACCAAGATCTTCTTCAGAGCGGGCCAGGTGGCCTACCTGGAGAAGCTGAGGGCGGACAAGCTGCGCGCAGCCTGCATCCGCATCCAGAAAACCATCCGCTGCTGGCTGGCTCGCAAGAAGTACCTGCGAAAGCGCAGCGCGGCCATCACCATCCAGAGGTTCACCAGGGGATACCAGGCTCGCTGGTGAGTGGAGCCTGATAGTCATCATCCAGTAGAACAGTTATTCTTAGTTATCTTTGTTTATTTACAGTGTTTATAGGTTGTTAAGGTTAGAGAGAAACAGCATGTCCCTGTATATCATAGTACTGGCAATAAAGATCCTCTGTATCAGTGACTCCTTTGAACAATCACCTGATCTATGGAAAAGCCTTTATTCTCATCGTGCTGTGTAGGTCAATGTTTAACTTAGTTATCGAGACATAAATATAGGTGACTGTAGCATGAATGCTTTTCCTCCAGAGCTGCCAAAACAAATCCATTAATCAACAAATTAAATCATCGAAAGCTATTTTAATAAGTGGATACTTTTTCTGTAGTCCCCTACAACATGAAATGGATTATCATTGAGATAAGGACCAAAAGCAGCATTCAATGATCTTATCTTGAGCTCTGTGAAATGGACGTTAACAATTTCCACTGTCTTTGCATTGATTTATAATAATACAAATGAATAATCCTTTGTCGCAGCCCTGAAACGGCCTGCTTAATGACTAGATGTCTGCTAAAATGTGAACGACTCGTCTCTCCTCAGCCTGGCCAAGTTCATGCGGCGCACCCAGGCGGCCACCACCATCCAGAAGTACCAGAGGATGTACGTGGAGAGGAAGCGCTACAGGCAGAAGCAGGCGGCCGCTCTGGCCATCCAGACCATCCTCAGAGCTTACATGGCCCGGCTCAAGTACCAGGGGGTAAGTGGTCGGCAAGTTTCTGTTTTCCATTGATTGATTTTGAGCAAAAATGAACATAGAACACCAGCCATGCAAAGACAGAACAGAGAAATTGGTTCATATATATGAGTAAAATATATTAGAGATAAGATCAAAAACTTGAACTGGGGCTTCTTCTAGAAGTTCCGGTTATACAGTTATAGTACAGGACAATGACTTCACTTCAGGTGTGAACAACTGTTTGTCTGTATCTGTGTGTGTGTGCGTGCGTGTGCGTGTGCAGCTGCTGCGGGAGCACAAGGTGGTGGTCATCCAGAAGCACGTGCGGGGCTGGCTGGCTCGCTGCTGGTACAAGCGCTGCCTGGTCTCCATCGTGTACCTGCAGTGCTGCTTCCGCAGGATGAAGGCCCGGCGGGAGCTGAAGAAGCTGAAGATCGAGGCCCGCTCCGTGGAGCACTTCAAGAAGCTCAACAAGGGCATGGAGAACAAGATCATGCAGCTGCAGAGGAGGATCGACGAGCAGGTGGGTGGGGGGTCTTCCCGTCGCCGGGGGGAGAATGACGGATGGCTGTGATGTAACGCGCGCTGTGCCGTGTGTCTGCGCCCCTCCAGAGCAAGGAGAACAAGACGGTGAACGAGAAGCTGGTGAGCCTGGAGAACTCGTACACGGTGGAGAGCGAGCGCATGCGGGGCGAGCTGGGCCGGCTGCGCGGCGTGGAGGAGGAGGCCAAGAGCAAGAGCAACCAGGTGACGTCGCTGCTGGAGGAGCTGGAGAAGCTGAGGAAGGAGCTGAGCGCCACGCAGCAGGAGAAGAAGACCATCGAGGACTGGGCTCAGACCTACAGGGACGAGATGGAGAAGGTGAGACCGGGATCCCGACAGATGGCGGGCCTGGTCTAAGTGTCCCTCCGTCTGTGCAGTTTGTGGTCTGACAGATACTTCCTATAGATGGGATTTAGATGAAAAACTTGGAGGTTTCTTGCTAAACCTCCTGTCTCCACTTAGCTTCTGAAAGATCCTAATATTATATTAATAGCTCCATAGAAATGGCTTTCCTTCCTTAAACCTGTAGTGGACCTGGTCCTCCACCTCCATCTGTGTCCTTCCCACATTTATGTACCTCTGTGCAGTAGTTTGAGTTGTAGTATTAGGCCTGCTAAAAGTCCCAACATTAGTTTAAACCCTCAATAGAAGTAGTTCCCTTTTAAAAAAAGAAACAACGCAAATTTGCACAAATATACTTATAAGTGCCATCAGAGGAAAACAGCTTTTCCCCAATTCAGGGACAAGAGCGAACCAGGGGGAGATGGGCAAATGGTGGGCTCAGAGGGCACTGTTGCCCAGAGGCAGGTGAGCACAGGACATAGAGTGATAGTGAGGTAGACACTCAACTGTGTGTGTGTGTGCGTGTGTGTGTGTGTGTATGTGTCTGTGTTTGTCCAAGGATGTGTGTTTTTGCCCAGTGTTGTGTCTTATTTTGTCATAAGTGGGAAGCAGTAGGTTTTTCTTTCCTTTCATACCTAGGCAAAAGTTTCTGTGACGTTTTTACATCAGATATGCAAAATCATTAACAGAGTTTTTTTGTGTGTGTGTGTGTGTGTGTTTGTAGATGGTGTCGGAGCTGAAGGATCAGAATGGTACTCTGAAGAAAGACAAGGACGACTTGAACAGAATGATTCAGGAACAGAGTCAGCAGATGACCGGTGCGTGCTCCACGACTCCATCTCCTGTTGGTGTTCCCTAAAAAAAAACAAAAAAAACCCCTCTCTTTGTATTCATCGCCTCCCGTGTTTGCGTTCGATCCCTCCAGAGAAAATGGCTCGTGCGATCGCGCAGGAGACGCAGCAGCTGGAGACGGACCTGAACGAGGAGCGCTCTCGCTACCAGAATCTCCTGACCGAACACCTTCGCCTGGAGGAGAAATACGACGACCTGAAGGAGGAGATGGTCTCCTCGGTGAGGAGCACACACACACACACACTTTCTCACACACACACATTTCTCTTCACCAATCTGAATGGGAACCGAGCGATAAGACGAGAGTGTCTGCCTGTCCTTCACAAACCCGCAGAACGTCTCCAAGCCTGGTCACAGGAGAACGGATTCCACCCACAGCAGCAACGAGTCAGAGTACACCTACAACTCCGAGTACGCCGAATTGGAAGAGGGTTCCCGCGCAAGAGAGGTGAGGGCGTCTGCGCCGTCGCCCGGTGTGGCGCTGGCATGCTGGTCACTCACTCACCTGCCTTCGTCCTCATCTTCGTCCTGCAGGACGTGACGCGAGGAATGGACACCTCGCTCACCCTCAAGCTGCAGAAGCGCGTCACCGAGCTCGAGCAAGAAAAGCAGTCGCTGCGCAACGAGCTGGAGAACAAAGAGGACCAGTTCCAGCGGGCTAGGGCCAGGGTACGCACGCCTCCCCTCCCCTGCTACTCTGACACACCCCACACAGTGACGCTCTTTGAGTCCTTCCTTTGAGTGTGGCATCGACCCGTCCTCATCAGCACGTTTGTGTTGCAGGATGACGCGGAGTTCAAAAAGGCCCGCGGCGCCGAGCTGGAGTACGAGTCCCTCAAGGTAAACAGTCGGAGGAGAGGAGCCCCCTCGGTCCTCCTCGCCGTGTCCTCCACACAATGATGCCGTATTCTATTACAGAAACCGGTAACTGTGTCTCTGTGTCTGTGTCCCTGTGCTCCCACCTCCCCCCAGCGCCAGGAGCTGGAGTCGGAGAACAAGAAGCTGAAACACAACCTGGTGGAGATGAGGCAGAGCCTGCTGGGCGAGGCGGGGGCCAACGCCGGGGCCCCGGGCTCCCCGGCCTACAAGGTGCTGCTGGAGCAGCTCAACTCGGCCTGCGAGGAGCTGGACGTGCGCAAGGAGGAGGTGCTGATCCTGCGCTCCCAGCTGGTCAGCCAGAAGGAGGCCATGCACCACAAGGTACCGCGCAGACACCTTTTCCCCACTTCCTTTTAGATTCCTGTCACCCCGCGGAGTGAAGCTGGACGTAAACGGGTCGTCTCCCGGCTCGCTTACATCCCCCTTCTCCTGTTTGTTGTTGTCTTTCCACCCATGTTGTTCCTCTGTCTGTCTGTTTTTTCTCTTTTGCACAATATCCCATTGAAAAACATCGGAAATGACCAAACATACCGACAAAATTTGCCCCTAATACATCAGAAGTAGCTGGAGACTTATTTCCCTAATCAGTGCTTGAAGCCTGTTTTTCTTGTGAACCGAGTCATCAGAACTCTAAATCACGTCCTTACTAACACTGCGTGTGGTGAATGTTCTCACTGTACCCTCACAGCGTCTAACTCCTGTCTCCACCTTCTCTCCCTCATCCATGCTTGCCCACAGGATGAGAAGGTACAGTCAAAGAAATGCATCACGCATGAGTGTTTCACCGTTTACTCCATGTGTCTCGTGTGTGCAGAAACCTGATCCAGCAGAATCAGTTCCATACCCTCAGCCCCGGCACAAACCGGGACTCGGTGTCAAATGTCCCTTTTATTGTACCCGTAGGAACTGATTGTAGCGAGTGCAACCTGGTTTTATGCTGCAGACCAGCTCACTGCTTTTTAATATGAAGCTACAACAATAGAAACCTTTCCACTTGCACTTCATTAATATTTCATTATTTTTCCTTGGGATTGTTGGCACAGATACCCAGTATGCAGTACTGCAGATGTATGAATATTGCAGTAAAACCACCAGTGACTCTAGGGCTCTGACTCCGGCAGCAGAAAATAGTGATTTATCAAATACAGCGTGAACCTTGTCTACATAACTGGAGACGAGGCCTTAACTGACGTTTTCGGCCCCAGAGGCCTCCACTTGTACAGGTTCACAGTCAAGAAGGGAGGCATCTTTTAGCAACTCTTAGTTTGTGACAAAATCACAGCGCCATCTGCTGGCCTGGCATGTGAACTGCACCAGTCTCATATGCATACAGAGTGCATACTGAAAATGTTTCCACCTGCATGTGGCTGATATTGAGTTTAACCTTTTCCAAGTCGCTTAGCTAATGTGCATTCAAAAAAGTTCAGAAAATTCTGAGCAGGTTGAAGAAAATGAAAATGCAGTGTGAGAGGATCTAGAAGTGACAGATCAGATTTCTTTATCCAAGTTCCGTCACACACAGGGTCCGTGCGTCCCAGGCTGCAGCATGATTGATTTGTTAGTCTCGTCCCTCATCTCGTTGAATGTATTTCTGTGTCGTAATTCTGCTGCAGCCGTTTCTCATCCATCCCGACCACACCCCGTCTGTCACGCAGTCCCACCTCGAATGGAAACTGTTTCTGAAATTTGCCTTATAAAACGCCGCCTGAGGACTCCTGTCACCACTCTCCCTTTGCTGCATATTTTATAAAATTGAAGCTGCTGCTCTAGGACGACAGACTTCCCAGCATTGCTGCAGATTTAGGTGTCGGGAGGATTTATCCTGCGTTATGCGGTGTCACACTTCGATGTAAAGAAAGTCTCGTCCCGGAGCCTCGAGCTGTCGCACAGCGGTGGCCGTCCGTCCGCCTGACAGCCGCAAGCGGAGGCTGTGGCTGCGAGGCTCGATGCAGCCAGGCCCCGCTGTGACGGCCCGTCAGAGCTCCAGCCCGAGGGAGGCTGCAGACACACACGCTGACTCGGCCACAAGCAGAGAGACCTCGACGTTTAAGAGGCCGCTGACGCACTCGTCCTCCCATGCACCGGGCTCAGGCCTTTCATCTCATACGCTTTTTGAGCGTTTTTTACAGCCGGAGGCCAAATGTCCATTTCGCTCGAGGCGTCAAGCAGTTTTGGAATAACTCTGATATTATCAAAAGTCAGGTCTCAGCTCAAACAAATGGCAGCAATGTCAGCAACAAATGCTGGGAAGTATCGTCAAAAAGAATCCAGTTGTTGAGCGTCCTGGGATTGAACTGTAGCCCAAAACTCTGTATAAGCTCTGTATTTAGAGAGAAAGCACAAAGACTCCAGCTCTGTGTAAGTCTAGATAGATAGATAGATAGATAGATAGATAGATAGATAGATAGATAGATAGATAGATAGATAGATAGATAGATAGATAGATAGATAGATAGATAGATAGCTGCAAGTAAAAACAAACTCATTCTCTAATTTTTGTGTCTTGAAATAACATTGTTGTGAATCTTTCTGTAAATGAAGCTGAATTAACATATGAGAGTGTGTGAGACTGTTTGTGAGACGTCTCAGAGCCTCTTGATGTTTGAGTAGCATGAGCTGCTATGGTATGGATCTGCTGCCCGTGAAGTCAGGACGTGGTGGCTTTGAGCCTCACCTGTCTCCATCTGTCTGCCGGCCTCTCTCCCTCAGGAGACCATGACCGAGCCGTCTGTCTACGCCGAGGACGTGTCCAAGCTGAAGGACGCGGACGAGCTCAAACAAGCCTGCATCGGCCTCAAAGACACCAACAGGTACCGCCTGGTCACCGTCGCTCCCCTGCGGCCTCCACTCCCTCTCCAATCACTTCCTCTCACCTCCTAGACGGAGGCCCCGTCACTGTCATTACCTGTCAAAGTGTGCGTGTGTATGTGCGTGCGTGTGTGTGAACGCTGCCTTGTCCTGTGCAGATCCCCGTGGTTCATGCGTAAGCCGCTGGAAGTCTCTGATCTCCTGAGTAGGCTGAGGTAACCGGAGAGATGTGGCCTATGCATGGTGGAGCGCAGCATGCATGGCCACGCTCGGAGCTTCACACTCGGGACTGAAGCTGAAACAGACAGCTGAAACAGACTGTCCTAACAGCATGTGGAAGAACGGTTTAGCCCTTACCTGTGCTCCAACAGGCCGCGTGTACCCGCATTTGGAGCCTCAGAAGTGTTTGGCTTCAGAGCAGGGATCGAGGGATTCGTTAGCTGTGCATGGGTTGTAATAATCCAGAGCAAACGGGAGCAGAGCCTCTGAACTGAAGCCGACACAGCGTAGTTGCAGCAGGGATGCACAAAAACGCAGCATGAAGGCATGGGAGCTAGAGAAAAAAGGTCTCCTCAGAATCTTGTGATTAACACTTGTACTTCCTGGCTGGGACGATGCAGCTCATGTCTCCAGACCTCCACGTCTCAGACTCATGAAACAGCCTCGGCATCGATCCCGCACCTTTCCTCTTTCCGCCTGTCGAAGCAGAGATGCACAGTCAAAACGCTCTCGGGCACTTTATGCACTTCTAACATAGCCCCAGCCCTACTAGGCAGACGCACACCGGGTGGACATGTGGCCTCTTTTGTTTCCAAGCAACGGCGTCTTTCTGCAGCGTGATTAAGGTGACGAGGAGCCGCGCTGTGCATCGCTGCTTTTGTCTTTGCTCGGCCCCTTTGTTGCCCGTGACCCTCTTCCTTCACCCGCTGTCACAACACAGCAGAGTGCGTTTACGCCACACACTTCCATCTGCTAGTGAGTAGTGATGGTTCAACCATAGTCTTTACACCCAGACAAGCCCGCACACATGTCATCGCCGTTGTGTTGTTGTTGTTGTGCTTGTGTTTGCTGTCCTCTCCCCCCACCCGACCATTCCACTTTTTTTTTTATTCGTCTTTTTGTCTCTTTCATGTTCCTTTGTGTCGTGTGCCGGTCAGATCTGCAGCTCCGGACCTCCACAAGCTGAATGAGGACGGAGAGCTGTGGCTGGTTAATCAGGGCTTGAAGGAAACCGTGAGGTGTAGATGAAAGTGTGATTTTTTTTTTTTTTTCTGTTGTTTTTCCGTCATCATTTGCCCTGTTCCTCCGAGCATGCCATGATGGTGTGGACGCGATGTGTGCCAGTGTTTTTCCTTTCTGTTCCTCTCATCCTTTTCTTTCACATATTTTGTCATATCATGTCAATATCAATAATAGAGCCACCTGCTTAATCTGCTCGGACATTTATTCAGATTCTTGCACACATAAAAATGATGTGTTGCTTACCCCCCATCACAGAATTTGTGCTACTTTCAGCATTTTAAACTTAAGATTTTTTTCCTCCCTAATTGTCAGTTTCTAACTTGTTTTACAAACAGAGCTTGTTTGGTTCCTGACATTATGAGCAACCCTTAGAAACATTCACGACACTGTTTTACTTCAGGATTTCCGATAACCTGTCTTAACTCATCCCGACTTTTTAACCTCTCACGTCTGCTGTGGTGGTCTAAGTAGCGGTAGTCTAACTGAACGCAGGCTAACGGAGAGCAACATGACAGCTGAGAGAGAGAGAGAGTGAAGAGAGCAAACGTGCATCGAAACATTTCCAATTCCCTGAGATCTCCAGCCGAAGCAGAGCAATGACCCCGTATCGGCTCGCCCTGCTGCGCCACAGAGCTTCCCCTCCGTTTGCTCGCTTCAACGGTTTGAGAAAAGCTTGCTGACTCACTCAGAATAAAGCAGGTGTTTGGAGAGTCCGGGCTCTGGGCTGCAGCATGTCGTCTTCAGCGTGGCGGAAACCTCAAACCTCTTCCAACTGATTGTCTTAATGTCTTGTCTCATTCCTCTCCATCTCCCTCCCTCCACCGTCCTCCTCTCTGCCCCGGTCCCCTCGCCTCCCTCCCGGCTGCAGGTTGCTGGAGCACCAGCTGCAGACGGAGCGCAGGTCCCACAACAACGAGGTGGAGTCGCTGCGCGGCGAGCTGCAGAACGCCAAGGAGGAGAACAACCGTCAGCAGCAGCTGCTCGCCCAGAACCTGCAGCTGCCCCCGGAGGCCCGCATCGAAGCCAGCCTGCAGCACGAGATCACCCGGCTCACCAACGAGAACCTGGTACACTCACACACACACACACACACCATTACATACTAGCTGTGGAAGAGCAGTTATGGCTACCTAACCGTGAGACGTGTACATAATGATCGAAGAATTTCCCCATTCACATAGTTAAATAAAAGCATTTCAAGTCCAAAAGTACTGACATTTAATGTGTTGTACATGTATGTACCTCATGTAAAACATACAAAAACAATTGTCGCTTCTAGAGCTGCAACAGCAAATCCGTTAATCGGCATGTGAAATAATATAATAATAATAATAATAATGTTTGATTGATTAGTCGGTTTTGAGCATTTTAAACAAGTTGAGAATGAATTTAAGGAATGATGTAAAAACTCTCTGATATCACTTTCAGAAATGTGAATATATTACCTGTTTCTTTTGTCCTCTGAGAGAGGAGACCTTATCTTGGCCTTAACAATTGTTACTGTTTTGGCATCAATTCACAAACCAAACAGTTCATCCATTAACCAGGAAATGAGAAAAGACAGGCTTGTTGCAGCCCTAGCTGCTTCATCACTCTCCGTCGAGTGAGAGATTGACGTGACATCACATTTACGGCTGATTTCAGTGCATTTGACATTCAAAACATTGTGATGCGACAACTTGGGAGCATGAATAATTTGGGAACCATCTCTGACAGAGCAAACATCACAAGATGAGTGCAGTTGCAGCGTCTGACCTGAGCATAAGCTGTGTCCTTATCTATGGATGTTGAGTCAGGGTCAGCGCTCAGGCGGCCCTGACAGCGTTCTGTTTCACACACACACACTCACGTGCGATGGTGTCACCTGACAGGAACTGTTGGCCGACGACCCCACAGCATCCCGAGAGGCTCGAGTCATCATTTTACGACGGATGGTTGTATGTAGAGAGAGCGTGTGTGTGTGTGTGTGTGGGTGCGTCTGCACGTGTGTCTGCATGAGTTCGGACTAACTGAGCTGGCGTGGTTCGAAGGAAGTGGCGC
The DNA here is from genome assembly GCA_029224185.1 of Karalla daura. Lineage (NCBI taxonomy): Eukaryota > Metazoa > Chordata > Actinopteri > Chaetodontiformes > Leiognathidae > Karalla > Karalla daura. The sequence continues at coordinate 19,214,210 of CM055190.1, forward strand.
GGAACGTTGCTCTAACTCTCCACGGCTAAGTCTTGTAACTCACAGCGGAGCGGCTTGGCACCTTTCCGTCTTTGCTAACAGACACGAGGTCTTGCGTCCTCTCTTCCTCTGGAAAAAAAAAAACAAATCACAAGAGCACCCTTTTAGACTTCTTCCGACCCTCTTAACTTGTTCCTATCTTTATTTATTCATTCCCGCATCTTCAAAGACGGCTTTCCTTCTCTTCTTCGCCACTGGGGGGCGACAGTGTGGAACGCTGAAAGATATCTGAGCCGCTTGTCCTTCTCGCCGTCTGTTTTAAGGATCTGATGGAGCAGCTGGAGAAACAGGACCGAACCATCCGCAAGCTGAAGAAGCAGCTGAAGGTTTATTCCAAGAGGATCGGAGAGATGGGAGGTATGGGAGGAATCATCCGCTCAGGCGAATAACCCTAGTTCAGCTCGTTGTCTCACTGTCTTGTTTTCCTTTTTGTGTGTGTGTGTCCCAGCCGGTCAAACCGAGGGACAGACGTCTCCGGGACAGATGGTGGACGAGCCCATCCACCCGGTCAACATCCCCCGCAGGGAGAAAGATTTCCAAGGGATGCTGGAGTACAAGAAGGAGGACGAGCTCAAACTGGTCAAGAACCTGATCCTGGGTAAGAACTTAGACACTATGAAGAGATTATTTGAAGACAAAATGATCCTTTATCTGAATGAGAAGGACACAGAAAGATACTGAGAATTTGTGTGAGGCTAAACCTTCCTCCCTCCGCCTCCGAACCTGTCAGAGCTGAAGCCTCGGGGCGTAGCCGTGAATCTGATCCCAGGTCTGCCGGCCTACATCCTGTTCATGTGTCTGAGACACGCCGACTACGTCAACGATGACCAGAAGGTCCGCACTCTGCTCACCTCCACCATCAACAGCATCAAGAAGATCCTGAAGGTACGCATTCAAGTTCATGTGTTTCAGTTTCAGTGGTAAGGACCTCCAGCTGACTGCTCCTCCTCCTCCCCCTCTCCCTCCCCCTCCTCCTCCTCCTCCTCCTCCCACCAGAAACGTGGAGACGACTTTGAGACAGTTTCCTTCTGGCTGGCGAACACCTGCCGCTTCTTGCACTGTCTGAAACAGTACAGTGGAGACGAGGTGAGACCCCTCCTTCAGTCACACATTTATTAAAGATCTGGAGACAGTTTTGTGAACATCTAAACTTCTTTTTACCTCAAACAGGAGGTCTCCCGCTTTCCTATTTGACATAAACCAACCTCTGTCTGTGCGTTTGTGTTTTGTGCCTCAGGCCTTCATGAAGCACAACACCTCGAGGCAGAACGAGCACTGTCTGTCCAACTTCGACCTGGCCGAGTACAGGCAGGTGATCAGCGACCTGGCCATCCAGATCTACCAGCAGCTCATCAAGTGCATGGAGAACATCCTGCAGCCCATGATAGGTGTGTGCACGCACACATCCGTTTCCCAGATGTAGCGGGAGGTGCTTTACAGGCTAAAGTAAACTACTCCCTCTGTAAATGTGTGTGTGTGTCTGTCTGGCAGTGTCCGGGATGCTGGAGCACGAGACCATCCAGGGCGTGTCGGGCGTGAAGCCCACAGGTTTCCGTAAGCGGACGTCCAGCATCGTGGACGAGGGCACGTTCACCCTGGACTCCATCTTGAGGCAGCTGAGCGCCTTCCACTCCACCATGTGCCAGCACGGCACCGACCCCGAGCTCATCAAGCAGGTGGTGAAGCAGCAGTTCTACATCATCGGAGCCGTCACCCTCAACAACCTGTTGCTGCGCAAGGACATGTGCTCCTGGAGCAAAGGCATGCAGATCAGGTGAGGGAGGAGCTCCACAGCACGCAGCTGTTCGATGGACGCAGTCCGCACAGTTATTAACTGAGCTCTGTGTGTGTGTGTGTGTGTGTGTGTGCAGGTACAACGTGAGCCAGCTGGAGGAGTGGCTCAGAGACAAAGGCCTGATGACATGTGGAGCTAAGGAGACGCTGGAGCCTCTGATCCAGGCCGCTCAGCTGCTGCAGGTGAAGAAGAAGACGGACGAGGACGCCGAGGCCATCTGCTCCATGTGCCTGGCCCTCACCACTGCTCAGGTAAACCCTCATTCATCAGGCTGTTAACACTGCATTCAAAAACTTATTGTAACATAAAATACAAATGTGAAACCATACCAGCCCCTATCTCCTACCTCCCAGCCAAACCTGCCTCCATTTGGCCATACAAGTGAATGAGGGCACGTGACTGTAGTAGGCAGCAGTCTGGTGAAGTTTCTTGTGAATGTCAGTGCATGTGCTCCCAGTTCTTACTCAGTATCTGATTCCTCTTCTGATTGTGTTTGGGATATATAGAGACTGGACACTTAGTCTAGGCCACTTAGTTCAGGACAAAGCTGCTCAGCTCTGTTGTTGATGAAGAAACATGTCATGTGATCATTCATGTAATCTGCAAACAACAAAGCCAATCAGCCATGGCGTGGTTGCCAGATAAAAGGAAAGGGTGCCAGATCTGTGCAGACTGTTCCTTAGAATAAGATTGTGAAATAGCATGCGAGGCAACGAGGATCCGTCCAACCATTCTAGGTCCCCTATAAGCTATTACAATGGGTTCATATACACTGGAACAGACTTTATTTCCATCCTGTTTGAATTGCATTTCTTTTTTTCTTCTTGTTTTTCCTATCATGAATGTCCTGTGTTTTATCTTTGTCAGATTGTCAAAGTCCTGAACCTCTACACCCCGGTCAACGAGTTTGAGGAGAGAGTGTCAGTGGCATTCATACGGACCATACAGGTAATTCGCAACCATGCCCTTCTCTTGCCACTGTGTGGAGACAAAGTCTCCATTTGGCGCCTCTCTGGTCCAAGTGCCAACCAGAGCATTTGTTTACTCACATTTTTTTTACACTCTCTTTCAACCATTTCAATCACCTTTCACCCCTTCAGACTCGCTTACGGGACCGCTGTGAGACTTCGCAGTTGCTGATGGACACGAAGATGATTTACCCCGTCACGTTCCCGTTCAGTCCCTCCTCGCTCGCCCTGGAGACCATCCAGATCCCCACCTCGCTCAACCTGGGCTTCCTCACCCGCGTCTAGAGAGCTGCTAGTCCCAAACACCGTGTTCGATGCTTGTGAAAACCCCCTGGTCTGAACACCCGCAACATGCAGAATCACCCACACACACACACACACACGCACACACACACGCACGCACACTGACAAACACACACATGCTGAACTGTCACCATGCATCTGTACAGTACTTCCATCCTCTGAATGCACACGTGCATACCCGACACGCGCCGTCTCTCTGACTAAGTTCACCCAAACAGACACCCACGGTTCCACCCTGGCTGTAAACCGTCACCGCCCGTCCTCCACCGCTTGTATAAACGCCACAGGACCAGATCCGCCTAACCGGTGTCGTCTGCGTACTCATTCACCCGTCCGTGGCATCGTATTAAAGTGAGTCGAAGCAGCAGAAGAAGAGGAGGAGGAGGAGGAGGAGGAGATGACACAGCAGCTGTCAAAGATGGATTGTCGTGGCTGGAGTACACACGAAACACACCGTCTTGATTTGATGCGGAAAACGCGAGATGTACATGTTCATTTGGATATTTAGCAGAGTGATATCCAGTCACAAGTGGTCACTTCAGACGCATGTTGAATGCCAGGTGTGAACGGGGCCAAAAACGTCCACGTCTGTCTTGTCCGTCACATTGCCCTCGCTGCCTCGTGTGTCCCCCCTCTGCTTGTTTACTTCCTGCTGTGCCCTTATTATTAAAATTCAACCAAATTTGCCTCTCACCCTCATGTGAACCTTATTTTTTTTGCCTCATGACCTTACCCTCCCGGAAAGATATTTAACTTTGATAGAGTATATATTGTTTTTTTTTTAAGGTGCTTACATGTATCATATCCTCAGAAAAGAGAAGGCTCTTTAAATGGGTTTTTGAAGGTATTCAGGGAGGAGGAAGATGTTATTGTAAATGGCAAGATATTCTACTTGTAGTTCAGGATCACTAACTTAAAGTGCTGGGTTGATCACAAAAACCCGAATGGATCTTAAAAATGAAGGAATGACTGTAGTTAGCAAACACTCCTAGGTGGAAGGAGAAATAAACCCTGTTTAATTAGCAGAATTTAGAGCATAATCAGAAATGATGCAGGTGATCTTTGGCCCTGGACTTATGTTCAGCGACAGATTGAAGTTGCAGTGTTGCCTGGTGGATAAAGGTCCAGGTTTCAGTCTGGACTGCCTGACATAATCCTCCTTTTGTGTGAAAGTTTACACCCTGTGACTGTATTAATAAGGGAGATCACAAGGTTTCATAGGGAGGTACAGCTGGGTGTCGTCAGCGTAACATCGTACCAGATGTAATATTTTGTAAAAGTAGAGCCAGCAAATACTGAAAGAAAATGTTGTACGGTCCAAACTTAGAGCCTTGTGGTTCTCCACAGGAAACCATTAAAAAGCAAATTTGGAACAGAGGCTTAAAAGTCTTGTCTGTAACTGAGAAAACCCCAAGGGCCAAAAACAAACAGAGAAGAGATTAAAGAACGGCAGAAGCAGAGTTTCAGATCAGAGGTGGATTTAGAGCAATTATAATCAGAAGCGCAGATATAAATAAGGGTAAAAGGTTTTAGATCAGGGAGTGATGGCATGTTTAAAGTCGGTAGGTGTGGTGCCATCAACTTTTGGAAATATTTATTATAATCTGGTATTGAAATCTGTATTGTGTTAAATCACATTCAGGGACCATGGACAGATTTTAAAACACTATCCGTTTTAAAAAATCTGAGTCTTGTAGTTCATGTTTTTACCCCCAGTCACTCTCTGCTCCCCAGCATTCCTCCTTAACCACGCAAGCTTTGTCGCTCTGACTTTGCTAGAGAGACAAATGGCTTGACGATATGAGTGAGGGTGACAGATGAATGATGAGCATAGGAATCGGCAAAGGACCTTTCATAAAATGAGACCAAGTGATGCTTCTGGCGATGCCAAAGGGGGCTTAGTTGAAAATGCTTTTGCTGTACTCGGCAATGGGGAAATATCAGCTCTGTGTCACTGATGCCACACTGACGAGACCACTCTCAAAATTGTAAGTGAAGTAAATTTAGTATGTGAACTTGTTTTTGTGTTGTATTTGAGAAGATTGGACATCCATAGGCTCTCATGGGGACCACGTCTTATCAATCTGCCTTTTTGTTGAATATTTTGGGTAAATAGGTAGTTTAAAGTATGGTTTGTGTAAAAGAATACATATCCGCAGGTTGTTGCAAGAAAACCGGCCACTGAAGGAATTAAGTAACCATATGAATGTTTAAAAACTGTTAATAAAGTGTATCATGATTTAACTGCACATTGTAGACAAAGCCTTATCTGAATTATTTACTATCTGAATGACATTCTCAGCATTGTGGCATTGTTTTATTCCAGCCGTGTCCGTTTCCCCACTGTAGCCTAAATAGAAATCGTTAAATGTGATCATTTTTTTTATTTTTGATAAGGTGTCCTCTAGAGTTGGTGTCATTGCATCGCCTTCAATCAAAATGCACTGTTTAGATACTTCTGGAGAAAACATGGACGCGGAACTGTGGAAGAAATAATAATTTAGATTCACACCTTCACATTGGATAGTCCTTTGATTCCCACCATCCTTTGGCCCGTTAAGCTTCCTTTAACACATTCCCCGTGTGATCAGGAACATCACTTTGTTAACCAAACATTGAGAAAAATCACCAAATATCAAATCATATAAGCCACATCAGGAGGACACAGCGGAGTTGTGACAGAGAAGAAAACAAACATGCACTCATTGTTTGGTTTAGTTAAAGCAGAGCGGTGGCTGCTTCCTCCCCCGGGCTCTCAAAACGTAATTTCTTCGCTTTTTCCATTCGGGAGAGACTTGAGTGTATGATAAGACATAGACATTATAAATGACCATTGTCGCCATTTTAGAAATTGTTAAAAAAAACAAACAAACAAACAAAACAAAACAAAGATGTATCATCAGCCCAGCTGTGTGTGGTACTGCAGTGTGAACACGCTGGAGCCAATACCAACTGTTTCCTCTCTGATCCATGTGTACATTTGAACAACAGGACTGTTTGTAGTTTCTGGTAGCTGTGGTTAGTGAATGTGTTCACCGTTAAGAAACTAAGAAACTTGGAATAAATTGTCAAATCTGTAAAAGTAAAATAAAACAATTCAGCACTGTTGCATCGTCTCTGCATTGTCTCCCTTGTTGTCAAATCTCGTCAAACACTTTTTACTCTTAAATATGCTCAGGCAAAACTGAAACAGGCTGTCCCTGGGGTCTTATAAAGGTCTTATAAAGTATCTTATAAGTTTTGGGAAAGCCAAGGCCTCATTGGCGAGAAGGTCGTACAGTTTTTTAGTAGTGGTAGAGTAGTAGGAGTAGATTAGTAGTAGTAAATTCCCAGTGAAAGGTCACAAAAATGTAACTTTAATGCAAAGAAATTATTCAAAAGGTATGAGTAAGTTTGTTAGGAGTGCCTGAGAGTCCTGTTTTGTCAGGCTGAGATAAGGTTTAATGAATTAAAATTGTCTTTGAATGATCAGATCATTGATCAGTAGTGATTTTCTGGCCTATGACCTGACAGAAAGGAGGGCTAATGTCAACTGTTTGGGAAATACAGTCCTATACCCCTAACCTATAATACTTCTACCGTAAACAGTAATCCTGCTTTCAGTGAACAATCACTTCAACTATGAAAAAAATAAAGTGCATACGCATTTGTGCACTTTCAGGTAATCCCAGGTTTTTAAAATATTAGGCCAGCTATTGGATTAAAGTGTAAGGGTAACCTCCCAGGCCGTGCAGGTACAGTAATACCCCAGGGAGGGATGTGTGAAGCATGGAGGTAAAAGCAGAGTCACAGCTTAAACAACTAAGGAGCTTACTGTTCCCTCTCGGTCCCGCGCTGACAATCCTCTTCACTGGAGAAACTCCACAGGGTCGGGTCCCTGCTGTGCACAGACGAAAGAAATTCTCCCGCGAGGTAAGATTTTTTTATTGATCTGGCTCCTGGTTGTGGGAATCCAATTCAAAGTGATGTCGGTGTGTGTTGTGTTTACATCTGGTCCTCGTGTGTAAGTTTAAGAGTTTATGGGAACATCAGTTCAGGAAGTGTTTATCACCAGCCTGAAACAGTGGCACTGATGGTGGATTGTTATCTACAGCATATTTGTGTCTGAGGACAAGGCTATGTTTGCATCCAGATACATCTCCATGGTTTCCCATTGTTACTGTTTGTACATTGTACCCAGTTACTAGAAATAGAAGATATGAACATGTCAGGATAATGACTATCGGTCTCGCCACCGGGTTTATTGCTCTGATTGCTGACAAGTTTACAGAATACACATATCAGTATCTACATATGTACCTATGTATGTGTACACATCAGTATACTATGACTTTATTGTGTTTACACCGTAGGTACATGCTTATATTGGAAAATCACAGCTGTGTAGTGTGTGATAGTTGTTTGTTGTGAAAGGTCACTGAAAGGTCACAATCATTTACATACTTTGCAAAGCGGTTCCCATTTACAGTACTGGGACATACTGGATGTGTCCAGTTCCCAGAATAGCTGCACTGTGCTGCTCTCGCCTCCTCTGGAGCTCAGAGGAGGATCAGGCTGGACTAGATTACCAACTACTTATCTCCTACTGTGCGCACACACACACACACACAAATAAACACAAAGTGGTCAAACCACAGCACAGAAATCAATACAAGCAAAAATCTCTCTAACCTGTACAGTCCAGCTGATTGAGTCAATCTGTATTGAATAAAAGTGAAAGTGTTTGTTTTTTGTTTTTTTTCACAGGTGTGTCACTGATCATCCGCAGCCATGTGTGACCAGACGTTTGTGGCCATCACCTTTGGCCCCTGCGACAACTGCAGTAAAGCCAGTCCGCTCATGAACATCTACATCAAGAATGAGCCCATCAACTACTGCTCGTTCTGCGTGGAAGTGGTGTGTGACGTTTGTTTGTTTCTGTTTTTTTCTCCCTCACCAGGTAGATAATGATGATAGTCAAGACACATTTTATTTAGCATGCACTTTACATTGGGTACAAAGTGCTAGGTTTATGGGAAACATCAAAACAGGAAAAAAAAAACAATAAAAGAAATATGGTACAAGCACTAGAAAAAGTTACCATGTTAAGAGTTAAAGGCACACACATTACCAAAAGCTCTCCATTTTAAAATGTTGGTTAAAAGCATAGAAATATAACAATTATTACTGTTGTTCTTGCAAGAATCAAGGGTTTATTTGCCATTTGTGCACAAAATATATAAAATCAAATAGATAAAAGTAAATAAATCACTGTAGAAAATAAATTAATAGTAAACCTAGTGGTTTTATGGCGACTATACACAAACTGTTGTTACCATACTATGAATGTCTTATGGGAACTATTGTACTGATACAGTGTTTGCACTTGTGGGCCTGCAGTCGCAGGCGTCCGCTCTTCAGTTTATCAGTGACATGTGTTGTGTTGATAGCGGCATCCTGTGTGGTGAATGCCGGCTCCAGCTATCTTTAGTTTCAGCGAGGACACTTTGTGAAGCATCTGTACACATGCATCCAGAACGCTCACACAGAGACACTGGAGAATACTTTATCATTTAGGGCTTCAACATTTTCCAAGTAAAGTGCAGTTTAATTACTGCAACGACACTAAAATTTGAGTTTGAAAGCTCCTCATCGTCTGGCACGTATACCTGCAGTGCAGCTTCTGAGTCTCTGGCCGTTTTAGATCAAACTTTAATAATTCATTTAGAGAAAATGAACCACTTAGCATTCAAAGTGGGGTTTTATTGGGGGGGGGGGGGGGGGGGGGGTATGTCTGCTTAAAACCTGCTTAAAATACAACCAGTAGAGTCCAGCTGTTGAAGAAATGCAGCTCTAATTTGTTTTCACGGTCTGCATCAGATGGTGGGGTGAGTGTGATGAAGCATAGATGGAGGATGGAGGCAGGGTGGAGAGAAAATGAGAAAGGATAGAGGTGGAGAGGATGTAGGACACAAGGTGGGAGTATGGAGGAGAGGTGAGAGGAGGAGGGAGGAAACGCTGAGAGGATGGAAGCAGGATGGAGAGAGGATGGAGGACATGAAGAGGAAGTATGAAGGAAGGGAGGAGAAAGTGTAAAGAATGATGAGAGAAGGGGAGAGGACGAGAGAGGATGGAGGAGGCACAGAGTGAGGATGATAAAGGAAGCCTGGAAGGAGGATGGAGGATGACAGGATGGAGTTACGATGGAGCGAGGATGATGAGAGGATGGAGGGAGGATGGGGGAGGATGGAGGGTGAGAGGATGGAGGGAGGATGAAGGGAGGATGGAGGGTGACAGGATGGAGAGAGGATGGAGGACGACAGGATGAAGGGAGGATGGGGGGTGGATAGAGGGAGGGTGGAGAGAGAGGATGGACGGGGGGGGGGGGGGGGGGGGGGGGGGGGGGGGGGGGTTGAGCTCCAGACTCAGAGCGCGAGCTGATGGGCGCGCGACAGCATCTCTCGGCCGAGCTCGGGACTGACCGCTAACCGCCGTCTCCCCCCGTGTCTCCTTTCCTCTTCTTCTTCCTCTTCATCTCCTCTCACCCCCTCTTGTGTCTCCCCCTGGCTCCCCCCGCCTCAGATGGCCTGCCAGGGGCTGCATTCGGGGGAGACCCTGGCCTCGCTGAAGAGAGAGAGCGAGTCTCTGAAGAAGAAGCTGGAGGAGGAGCGCAAGAAGCTCAGCGACGTCGAACGTGAGTCCACACACCACACAACAGCGACGAGGAGGACAAACTAATATAACACATTTATAGAGTTATTAACTCCAATAATATATTTGAGAAATATTTTAAGAGTTATCTTTGTATTCCTAACTTTAAACACGTGTCCACTGTCGAGACGAGTCTGTTCATAGCAAAGTTTAAACGTTAGAAATAATCGATTTGTCCATTGAAGTGACTGACTAGATCCGGGAGCATTCATTCAAGCTCTTTAATTTCTGTATTATTTGTGCGCAAGCTACTCCAGCAATTCTATTTCTTGCACCTCACAATCTCATTGCATTGCATTTTGTGCTTTTTATCCCACGAGATGGTTGGATGATGGCTGGTCGAACAACGTATTGGAATGAATGATGGATTGAATGATCAATCTGTCTTTTTGAGTAAATTATTAGTGACAATAAATGTTGCTTACCATTAAACACACATAGGTGAGATTAGACTACAGTGTAAGTAAATATGAAGTATTTCTGTGTACCATTTTACATGCATTGTACAACACGGCATGTGTGTGTGTGTGTGTCTGGACTCAGTGCACCAGGTGGCAGAGAAGGCCGAGGTGGTGAATGCTGTCTCCATAAAGACTAAGCGAGTGCTGAAGGGTCATACAAACAAGGTGCTGTGTATGGACTGGTGTAAAGACAAGCGTCGCCTTGTCAGCTCCTCTCAGGTATGTCTGCATGCACGCACACACACATACACTCAAACACACACATACACACACACACACACACACACATATTTATCATTGCCCTGTTTATGACCTCTACTTTCCTCCCCCCAGGATGGAAAAGTGATTGTCTGGGATGGATTCACTCTGAATAAGGTGAGACCAACTTTAGGATTTAGAAGCACACAAATACATGGAATATGGAAACAGTATCACAATACTTAACTGATTCTTGATTGATACGTCTGAAATAAAAAAAATAGAAAAGAGAGCAAGAGAAATATTTATTTAAAAATATTTATACATAAATTTAAAGTGAAAGCTAAATACACCTTTAGAATGCCAAGTTGTTACTATGATTCTTGATGAAATAAATAAATGTGAAATGGTGAAATATGTAGCTAGACTTCAGTGATATTAAAACAGACAAGAGCTTGTCTTAGTTAGGAAATGATCCATAGTTCAACAGTAGAGTAATTCATCAAATGCTAGATACTTAGATACTAAGATAAATATACAAACAAATTGCTGATAATCAAATGAAACTCGCCTTAAACTTAAAACCTTGCTCGGAAACTTCTTCTTGCTCGGAAACTTCTTTATCAGTGATGATCAGTGTGCTAAATCCACATCCATGAGACAAAGTAAACAAATCAAGTGCACTGATGTGAGCATGTCATCTCCGGCCTTGTTTCACCTCTGCAGACCCTCTGATCAGTGAAATAAACCTGTACAAACCTGTGCGCATAGTAGAAGTTTAGTAACCCAGTACAACCTCATTCTGCCTTCTCTGTTACATAAGTTAAATACTGTGTTTCTCCTCAGATTTTCATGCTCTCCTGGTGTTGAGGGGGTGGGTGGGTCGTTCTCTGCTGTCGCTCTCCCTCCCTGAAGAGAGAGAGAAAAAAATAGTGCTTTCGGATTATTTCTCCATCTGGCCACTGTATGTGTGTGGCTGAGTGCACTTAAATGGCAGTCTAGTTTTAACGATGATGCCCCTTGATGGAGGAGACAGTCAAACCGGACGTAATCCCTGTTAATTCTCCCCACATGCAAGTCCGGTGCAGCTGTGTCTGTGTGAGGATACAATTTATGATCAATCAAAAGGCAAATTAGTCACAGTGGTCCTTGTTTACCAAGTGTGTATGCACCTTTTTGGCATTTATTAACCTGCATGTGAAAAATCTAAATCTGTGTGAAGCTTTTTCATCGTGGAATTGCACCCATCCCTACCCAGAGTGTCTTTATGTATGTATGTATGTGTGTGTGTTTTCTCCCTGTGTAACAGGAACACGGATTGACCCTGCCGTGTACATGGGTGATGGCGTGTGCTTACGCTCCCTCGGGCTGTGCCATAGCGTGTGGGTGAGTACACACTCTTAATGAAGTGTGAGGCTCTCAAACGTCTGCAACGGTCACGAACTTCTCTGTAAAGCTCCCACACGTCCTGGAAAACCTGGACAATTAGTCACCAGTTTCTCACTCATGGAAAACGCAAAGAAAACGAGGGGAAACACTGTAAACCTGGGTTGTCCTGGAGGATGATTGTCCCCTCTCTCTGCTTCTCTCTACATTGTGGGGAAACATAGATGTCTTAGAAGATTTACGCACGCACAGTCTGTAAATTAGTCAGAATTTCAAAGCGTGTCAGATTGTTTTATAGATACAACTGGAGCCATAACCTGCGCATCTTTGGAATAATTCTATTGTGGGCCGGCAAGGCTTAATCTCAATCTTGGGCTTCTTGGAGTTCACAACCTTTAGGGAAAACTTTAGAAAATTACACTTTTCCAATGACAGTTTTTCATTCACTTTCACATTCACATTGTTTCTTTGTTTTTTGTGAAAGCACTATAAATCTAAATATGCCATTTTTACTGTGTTTTTAAAGCCCTGCCATTTAATCAGTGAGGTTTTCGTCTGTTTTTAAAGTGGACTGGATAACAAATGCTCCGTGATCCCGCTCTCTCTGGACAAGAACGAGAACCTGGCTGCCAAGAAAAAGTCTGTGGCCATGCACACCAACTACGTGTCGGGCTGCACCTTCATCAACTCTGACATGCAGGTGAGCTCCACGTTGATCTGAGAAACCTGTAATCCAGCATCACTGAACTGAAAACGGAGAAAGCACTGTCTCATTCTCAGCAGTTTGTAGCAAGGATTCGCCAGTGACTGGATGAAAACTTAGGAAAGGAACTGAAAATAAGTCAATAAATAGATAAATAAGGGACAAAATCCAATGGATGGGAACAGTTTTATGAAAGGTGTTGCAAACAGTCGTTGCAAACAGAAGGATACACAAAGTCAGTTAATACAAGCATTCACTCAAAAATATGATATACATAATATGTGTGTGAAATATGAATATGGAAAAAACACTTGGTCAGAGTGCTGCTTGTTTCAGCAGCATCATCATAAAATTCAACCATCATAAAATTCAAACCATGACAACGACTTGATAGAAATAGGTTAAAACTAGATCATAATAAAACTACTGAAATTATATATTATTATACTATACTGAAATCATAAATAGACCAGTTAAAACAATTCAAATAGACAAAATCATAGATCATAATAAAACCTTGAGATACAACTTCAGTTTGCTTTAGAAATGTCAACGCTCCCAGCTGGCAGACTGCTACATAGACGTAATAAAACACCCTGTTGTAGTTTTAACTCCAGAAATTGAGGAAAAATTTTTTTCAAAATTGAAAGCTTTGGATTTGAGGGCCCATTTGTTCAAACCAAATCTGATAAATAAGAGGAGTCAAACCGATAAAAGAATCAATAAAGAGCACACCTCAGAGACATCAGTATCTTCTTAACGTGAGCTCTGTGGTCCACGTCTGCTCATTCATTCATACAAGACATCTGGTCGTAAGTTTCACTAGTTAGTTGGGAGTTTGGCTTTAAACAGCAGCCTGTTTTAGATCCAGCTGGGTGGCAACACTTCACATTTATTGCTGTCCTCCACTTCAATGAGTAAGATCTCAGCGTCATCACATCTGAGCAGTGATAAGCTGGGCTCGTCCGGGATTTGAACCCGGGACCTCTCGCACCCGAAGCGAGAATCATACCCCTAGACCAACGAGCCGCTTAATGGACCCTCATCCCCCACTCTTCATCACTCAATCACGCAACTATATGTAGAAATCCTGTGACTGTCTTCATTCTGTACATCTGGCTTGTAGGTCAGTGAGACAGCATCACCATGAGCGTTATCGTGCACACTCAAATTGGCTTAAATAATTTACTCCACTCTGGCCTTCAGCGAGGCAGAGGCGCACAATGTCGAAGGAGGAAGAGGAGATGGTCGGGGATGATGGGTAAGAGCGTCAGAAAAGAAAGAGGAGGAGGTGATTGTCCTGCATCCTGGGTGTATTAATAGACCCTGAATGGCTTTTATCTGGGGGAGAGTGGAACACACTGACCCCAGGGCACAGCATTTAGCACATAGACAAGGGCACATGTGTGTGTGTGTGTGTGTGTGTGTGTTTCTCTCTCACTCATGTACGTCTCACTCACTGTGTCTCACACACAAAGACATAGACACGCACATGAGTGCACCAGCGCTACATGGTCTTTATACCATGTAAGTAGATCGTGGACCATAAAGCCGGGTCGACATAGAGGCTGTAGAAGATCCACGTTTGGTACCACGTTGTCAAGCAGCCTTGAAAAAGGAGCTAGAGTGACAAAGATGCATGTATTTGTTCATTTATTTATCACCTCTTTTCTAAGATTTTCTAGCTAAAAAAATTAATTAAATTGAGATCTTAGCTATTGTAAACTGACTTTAGGAACAATTATTTGTTGCATCCCTAAATGGGTGCTGGATAATTCCCGATTCCCCAAAATTGAAAAAAATTGGGGTAGGGGTTGGGGGGAGGGGGGTATAGACTGATTTTGGGAAAATTTTGTTTAGCAAGACAACCAGAGCAAAACTTGCGTGGTGTCCAGATTAGTATAATCTGAAGATGTAACATTCCACTCCCAAAACTAGGATGGTAAAAGGTCTTTGTAAAACATCACCTTTGGGCATTTTGGATGAAACCAGTGTCCCATAGCTTCAAGGATAAATATTCAATTGAACCATTCTGGGTCACCTTTAAAAATAAGCATCGCATGCAGTCGTGCCATGTGCCCGTCTGTACAAAAGGCACAGCTGAGTGTTGGCCATGAAAGACGCCTAACATGTGGGATCGTTCAAGGAAACCTCCTGCAAGTGTGTGATACCGTATGTGGCAGCGAGCAGGTGGTGAAGGCCAAATCACACTGATGGAAACATCGCCGTAGGACCAGCAGGGCTCCCAGCTGTGTGTGTGTGTGTGTGTGTGTGTGTGTGTGTGTATGTGTGTGTGTGTGTCAGTAATTGTGGCCCACTGATAATTGCATTCATGTTGAAACTGGAGCTCACCCTCAGTGAGGCAGGCAGGATGTGGTGTGTGTGTGTGTGTTTGTGTGTGTGTGTGTGTGTGTGCGTGTGCATGTGCGTGTGTGTGTGAGTGTGTGTGAGCCTGAGGTCATCCAGCAGGAGGTCTCTAATCCAGCAGCCAGCAGGGAGCTCTGATGTCTGCGCGCACCTCTAAGTGCCCGTAATCTCTTTCCATGAGAAGAGTCGCTGACATTTCAGCATTTTGCTCTCTTGCCTGTTATGATGCGCAGTGACGGTTGGGGGGGGGGGGGGGGGGGTTTGCTGCCCTTTGGCGACTGGATACATACTCGTGTGTAAAGAGAACAAGAGCAGACAGAGAGGATGCTGCGAGGATCCCGCTGATGACAGCGGAGGTTAAACTGATCACATGCCTGAGACTGAAATGTTGTCACAGCGTATATTATGTAAACCATGTCTATCAACTCAGTATTTTTGGTTTCATTTCTCAGTTCTCACTGAAGAAAACTAAGAAATGAATGTAAAGAATCCAGTCGACGGCACATACAAAGACAGAAGACAAAAATGAAACTTATTCAATGAAATACTTGAAATACTGTGTACATATTAAGTTATGTACACAGCCCTCACATTTCATTTGTACCCGAGGCATGTTTTTTTCTTGTACAATGAGAATTAAAGCTTTAGTTTCAAGTTTTACAATGAAAGCTTAAAGTTGTCTTTCATCAGTTTTCCTCTGCAGCTGCACAGCACATTGTCTCACAATCTGAATCTGAATCAGCTACGTGTCCTCCTTTGGTTTAGTCACTGCGTGGATTTTCCAACGGAGCAGCACATTTAGCTTTTAAAGTTCTGTGCTGTGCTGGCACTTCCTAGTTTCTCCAGCCATGGTTCAGCGAGTCTGGCAGTAGCTTTTAAACCTGTAGGATAGTACTCACTTTGCTCCACTTTAAAAATATAGGGAAAATAACAATCTGTTTCCTTCACTCCAAAATATTATCCTAAGAGGGGAATTGTGCTTGGTTGAGGAATAGAAATGTGGCAAAAAAAGTAATGCAGTGCCACACTGGAAAAAAATTTCAAAAATATGTCTTATTATGTCTTTTATTACTGTTACCAGCTGTACGGAATATCTAATCAAGGTTGCCATGGTGATGGAACCTCTAATCAAGGTTGCCATGGTGACGACAATAGAGTGAGAGTAGAGCGGCTTTGTGATCACGATCATTGAACATGATAAAGAAACTCTGGTTGACGTAGTCATGGTTAACATAGTATGGTTAACTAGTGTATGGTGCTAGTGATGGATCAAAAATACATACATGATTCAAACACACTTAGGGACAATTGAGAGTCTCCAAATGACCCAAGCGTTCATGTTTTCGGACCGTAGGAGGAAACCACACTACCCGGCGAAACCCACAAACACACAAATAAAGAGAACATGCAAACACGACAGAAAGTCCCTTCAGTCTGACTGGGAGCAGCGCTATCCAGCTGAATCTAAACATAGAATGTAAATATGGTATGACAATACATCTGCGTCAGCGACAAATACGTTTTAAAGTGTGTTTATGTTTATTGTTTTGTCTGTCGTGCGTGTGTGTGTGTGTGTCAGCTCTTGACCTCCAGTGGTGATGGTACGTGTGCCCTGTGGGACGTGGAAAGTGCGCAGCTGCTGCAGAGTTTCCATGGTCACACAGCTGATATCCTTTCCCTGGACCTCGCCCCGTCTGAGACTGGAAACACTTTTGTCTCTGGGGTGAGAAACATACACAGTGTGCTCGGGTGTCTCCATATGTATATGTGTGTGTCTGTGAGTCAGAATCCCCTTCAGTTTTCACAAAACACTGACAGTTTGATAAAAAAAACAACACCTCTCATGTTTTCTGTGTGTGTGTGTGTGTGTGTGTTCTCAGGGCTGTGACAAGAAGGTCAACGTGTGGGACATGCGCTCTGGGCAAAACATCCAGTCTTTCGAGAGCCACGAGTCCGACGTCAACTGTGTAAAGTGAGTCCAGCTCTTCAGTGGGAACGATGGAAGTTGCCCACAGACACACAATAAAAAGTGTGACATTTAAATGTGCTGTTGTCAGGCCGACGCAGCCATCGTAACAATGGCAATAACAATCGGAATCCGAAGAGTCACTGAATCACCACAACGCACCATGAAAGAATCCGCTTCACCCCCACATGCCTGAGCACACATGTGAAGTCCTCCGCTCCTCTCTAATTTAACGAATGACAGAGTGCAGCGTCCTTACAGTAGCTCTGGAGCATGTTTCCACTGGAATCTGCTTCCAGTTTGGTCTGATATGACTTTTAAACCTCGCTCCCTGGCCGCTTGGGATTCCTGTTGCAGGATTAATAATATGTTTTGCCAAATTAGATGAAATCTAAAGCATTGTAAGCAGTGCTCCAAGTGGGCAGAAACAATCAGGCACAGAAACTGATTTCTTCCACATTTTCCTCACGGGTGAGTCACTAATGCAAATCTTTTTCTCTTTTCGTTTGCAGGTACTTTCCCAGCGGGGACGCATTCGGTTCTGCTTCTGATGATGCCACAGTGAGTTATGTCACATGGATTCGGCGTTTTCTCTGCCACTGACATCACATGTGCAGCCGGAGAAAGTTTAGTTGTCTGTAGAAAACAGACTTCCTCATAAATAAAAATAGAACAGTTTTAGTTTTGATCACAAATCAGTGCACTTCTACTTTTAAAGATTTCATCCATCACACAGTTTGAAACTCCAGACTTCCCCTGATGCTATGTCATACTGATTGTGCAGACGGACTGTACAAGGCAGCCTCTGCCACCACTGAATGAATGGGCGCGGATGGATGAATGCGACTTGTGTCTATAAAAGTGCTCCGAGTAGTCATAAAGACTAGAATAGCACTAAATAAGAACCAGACACACACTCCATTCACTCGCATAAATCACACCTAGGGCAAATTAGAGTCCTTAATGGGCCTAAACATGTACATGTTTGGACTGTGGGAGGAACAACTCCACACTGAAAGGCCCTCAGTCTGACCAGGATGGAAACCCAGGTACCTCTGACTGTGAGACGACAGCGCTAATCACCATTCACATCAAGATAACTATGGTCAAATGTGTCCTCTCTCCACAGTGCCGTCTCTATGACCTGCGAGCTGACCGTGAGATCGCCGTCTACCAGAAGGACAGCATCATATTCGGCGCCTCCACTCTGGACTTCTCCATGAGCGGTAAGAAATTCACCGGACTCATCAGCCAAACAGGCTGAGTAAATGTTGACTGTACAGTCTTGAGGTGGTTTTGTGACCCCTGCTCTTTGGTCATGGTGGCACCTTCATGCAAAGTCAACATCTCTGGGAATTACCTCAAAATTCAATCAAATGCAGTGCTAAATGATACAGGTTTCCCCCTGGATCACTTGACCTAAAATCCCACAGTCATCTGTGTGTCTCTTGCTTCCTCTTACTCCATTTTCCACCTTCCTTTTATTTTGTTATTCCTCCTGCCACCCACTCAGGTCGCCTGCTTTTCACCGGTTACAACGACTACACCATGCATGTATGGGACGTTCTGAAGGGAAACCGCCTCTCCGTCCTCTTCGGCCACGAGAATCGGATCAGCAGGGTGCGAGTTTCTCCTGACGGCACCGCCATCTGCTCAGCCTCCTGGGACAACACCTTACGGGTGAGCCGTAGTTCCCCTCTGTGCGGCTTCCCGGTTTGGTTTCAGGCTTGCGTGGAGTGACGTCACAGCAGCTGGGCTCACTATTTTAGTCTGGAGGATGAAAGGTCAAAATGATCCAGAGGGCTTCAGCCAATATTCGGAGTCTGCTTTATGAGCTTGATATTTATACCTCGAAATTGTTGTTGTTTGATGATTCTTCTTGTCTCTCCTGCAGATTTGGGCCTAGAGTTCAGACCCAGCAACGACAACAGCAGCATTACGTGACTCTGACATCCGCCATGAGTGTGATACTCGCAGTCACACCTGAAATGTCTCCTCCATCGTTTCATATCTGTAGGGTGACGTGGCTTGGATTGCTGTTTGTTTGATGGCCGATTGTATCATAATGTAATTGTTATTGCTAACGTAGTGAGAAATAATGAGCCAAAATGATGTGTAGATGTGCGCAGAGTGTGCCTGCTCTGCCATGAAGACTCGCAGACACTGTCAGTGACTTATTGTTTGGTAAATGATATAAACCCCGAGTTCACTGTCACCTGTGCTGTAGATGTGTGGATGCTGCTCTCACTGCTACTGTGGCTCTGTGCCAGACACATACTATCCAGGGGAAGAAGACTACTGTAAATGTAGCCACAGATGTATCTTTTTTCAGGACACCTCAGCAGCCTAGGTGCATTTCTTGTAAGAAAAATAAAGATGATTTTACGTCTTTGTTTGTTTGTTTTTGGCACACACAAAAAAGCAATGTATCATCAGGGATTTGGTACATTAGCTCATTTTGAGTGATTCTGACTCTAAGAAGACAGCTTGGGAGGGGAGTATAGCATTATATTATCAGTATTTCTATTGCAAGATATTGCAGATGCTCATATTCTAATGGAAAACATAGTAGCCATTCATTTGTTGAATCCTGAATAACTATAGATACTAAAGTCAAGTCAAAGTTGCTTCATTGTCTATTCTGCCACATATTCAGCACATACAGTGAAATGAAATTTTGTCTCAGACCCATAGCATTTAATTTAACAAAGAATAAGCTAAGGAATAACATTTATCACTAGGTAAACTGAGGATAGATTTATAAAAAAAAAAAAAATGAAGACGGGCTAAATAAACATATGAAATTGTACAGCACAAGGGGGCGCTAGACTGCATCAGATGTTCCTTCTGTGAGAACTCCCGCAACTTTGTTTTAATTAGGAGTACACCCATCAAGCCATCATCTTACCTGTTTATTATAACCAAAGGTGTTGTAAGGCCTTGGAAATACACCCTGGACAGGTCACAAGTCTATCACATAACACAAACCATTCACTCTCATGCTCACAATTAACTAACTGACTCATATTTTACGATCAAACTCAAAATAACACAAAGATAACATGTCGATCCCACACAGTCGGATTGGGAGTTGAGCCCAGGTCCTTCTAGCTGTGATGCTACTGTGCTAACCACTTATCTTCTTTGTTGCCTCAAATTCTTGTATTAGTCGTGATGGTGGTGGAAAGTATTTCCCCTAAATTTAACAAATATAATCTCATGAACATCAAAGACCCGCAACGAAACAATCAATAACAAAAATTTATCTTTTATGTATCTTAAAATGTTTAAAACAAATATTTACTGAATGTATGGTGTGTTGTGTTGTCAGAGTGTGTCCTAAAAGCAGTATTGATCAGACACGTCTTGGTCGAAGGTCACACATCCTCTATCATGTCACCACCTGACTCATCGACAACACGCCCTCTGAGTGTTGATGAAACATGAAATATTCAATGACTGTTAGATCATGCTGGGAGCCCTCAAACCTGTCCTACCATCTCTTTCATTTCGGCCCTGACTTTTTATTTTTTAGTGTTTCAACACCATCCTAAATGAAAGATTACCCGGAATAAAACGAGGGAAACACGCGGAAGGCAAGACAAGGCATTATGAGATGATGGGGGAATTGGCATGCTAAAAAAAAGTTCCCCAAATGATGACAATACGTTTGTTCGCTATAAACACATTCTCTGCTGCTTTCACTTCCTCATCAGCCGTGTGTGAGAGAGAACCACGTGCAGTGAAAGCCATGTCGATGAATGAAACTCGGGGGTCTGAAACTTCTCACATCGGAGGTGAAACCTGGGTGACCTCAAGTTACTGTACGTCCGACAAGACTTCGGGGAACTCATCGCAATATGAAAATCCTGTGTCTTTTTGATTCTCATTACGCAAAACACTGCATTCTAGGTTTGCGGCCTGCCACAGTTTACTCTCAAATTCATAATTTTCTCACTTCAATAAACATATCTTCATAGTTAATGGTGAATCCTGTATCTGTATTTAACTGTACAAGTGATGCTATGCCTAGGCCTGGGCTCTGTTCTGTTCTATAATCCACCGCCTATCATGATCCACATAACGTGGGCAGCAGTTTCAGAAGACGTCCAGACACTACTCTCACTTTCACCAGCTCTTCCGAGACGATCCTGAGACATGAGCAAAGATGAGATGTAATCTCTGACATCTGCGTCCATCTTCCCTGGGAGGCTTCCTGACCGGACACCAGCACCACCCCAGCTCTACTTTTTAGATCTATACAATTTATCTCTTGTATTTGTGAGGTGACTTTTCCAGATACAGCTGCTGATAAAACTACGGAATAAAAACACAAACTCGAAATGTTTTTCGAAAACGGTTTTCTGTACCCGATTAAAATGCACAAATGCTGACGAAAAATGTATTAATTTTCCCCTCAATGAGTTCATCACCATTTTCGGTCAGCAGCGTGAACCATGTCATATCTAGCCTGTTTCCAATAGCAGCGCGTGGAGAGCGTAGCAGCAGGTAACAGGTTCCATTACTGACGCCTCGGAGTTTTTGCGGTGCGCAGGCGTAAGCACGTTTCCGGGACAACGGGGGCGGAGTTAGACCATAAATGTGCTGAGGCTGCGGCGAGGGGGGGGCTGAAGCCGTGCGAGTGCGCGTTGACTGAGGGTGTCCTTCCGCCGTGCGTCTGTGCCGTGAAGCAGTCTGATATCGCCGGGAGGGTAAGCTGCCTTTTTTGTGTCGTTTTAAACGAAGCTTCCCCGTATTCTCCATGAAATGTCTGTTCAACCTGGTCACTTGCTGGGGATAAATGGCCGCCTCCTGCCTCGCGGCGGCGTTCGTAGTAGACAGGGCTGGTGATGCGGTGAAACTAGCTCAGTGGAGGTTCTTTGTGTCGTCCATTGCTGGCTGCGCTGTCAGTTCAGTCAGACCGGCCTCAGCCCGGTAAAAGCCCAGCCGGTTTAACCCACAAACCTCTACTACTACTACACCTCTCAGACCAGCAGGCTGAGCTGCCGTGTCTATATTTAGCCCCAACATCTTCCGGATCGTCCATTTTTAAATGGGCAGCTTTACTGTAAAACCAGCTGCGTCTGTGCCTTTTTAGGGCCGTGTCCCTCCACGCAGCCCACGTCAATGAATGCTTCTTCGCGATGTGTCCGTCGACTGATGTAAAGCACCCCCACGGGCTCAACACGCAGACGAACAGTTTATCTTCATTTCAACGTTTAAATGAGCTGACACTAGTCGCTGACAATGGGAGGCATAAGCTGAAAGTAGGAAGCTGCGCAGAGCAGTCTGGGTATTGTAGTTTAATGATGAGGCGCATATAAGTATGTGAGTATGTGTGCTTATATAGTGTGATTAAGCGGACAATTAAATACTTTGTTCTATAATAGTAATAGTTCTGAACAAGAGACACTTGAATGTCATCTATAGATAAAAAATGGTAAGACAAAGTGCCATTCTTGGCACGTGATGATGAAGTATTTTGTGCTTAGTCGACTATTGGGCAGCTTTGTTTCCATCAGTGATGTGCCGTGCTTATGTCTGCCCCCTTTTTTTTTTTTTTTTTTTATGAAGCCATGTCGCTGAAGCTTACCACTCCTCCTCCTCCTCCTCTATCGAACAGAAAATGTCGTGCGGGCTGTGGAAAGAGACCCTGCTGGTGGCGGAGCACTGCCTGTCCCAGAGTTACACATGCCCCCGGCACGCCTGCCCACCTCCCAGCGAGTCGGCCGCGGCCATGTGGCGCCTGGCGCAGGACATGGAGAAGCAGCACCACGGCCGCTTCCACAGCCTGGCCGCGAGCTTCCTGGAGGAGGCCGGGCCGGACCCCTGCTCCAGCCTCAGGAAGGTGATGGAGGAGCTGGTGGGAGACGGACACTTGAACTGGGGGAGGGTGGTTTCCCTCTTCACCTTCACAGGGGTGCTGGCCAGGCAGCTGCAGGAGCGGGGCGGGAAGCTGGGGCTGGACCCCCAGCAGGACCAGTGCAGGGCGCTGGCCGAGACCATCGCCGACTACCTGGGGGAGGAGAAGAAGGACTGGCTGCTGGAGAATGATGGATGGGTAGGTAGTCACAACATGCCTGCTCGCCAACTGACTCACCAGACACACACACACACACGCCTGTGTAATTTAAGATAAGATGGATTCCACCTAAAAATTCCACCTAAAAGTGAAAACATCACAGGCTTCCTAACGCTGGAAACCACCGGGTGTGATAGGATCGTGTGTGTGTGTGTGTGTGTGTGTGTGTGTGTGTGTGTGTGTGTGTGTGTGTGTGTGTGTGTGTGTGTGTGTGTGTGTGTGTGTGTGTGTGTGTGTGTGTGTGTGTGTGTGTGTGTGTGTGTGTGTGTGTGTGTGTGTGTGTGTGTGTGTGTGTGTGTGTGTGAGATCGACGTGGCCTGGCCTCAGTTTACATGGCAGCCATTTGGTGGCCGACTGTGATTATGTGAATTGCAGAGCAGGGAGAAGGGTCAGATTGGGAGGAATGTTGCGTCCCAGCGACTCAGACCTCGAACGTCAGGGCCGCGATCAAACGGGTCCCGGACAAAAGCCGCGCCGTCGGGGCCCGTCGGCCCGGGAATATGAAAGGGAGTGGAAGAAAAAAGGGAAAAAAAACAAAGGACGAAGTTTATTTAAAAACCCGCTGGGTGCAGCTCGTTTCATTTTACTGGAAATTCTTAAAGGGTTCATTCACGGGCCGACAAAGGACCCGCAAACACGAGTTCTGCCTGAGTCTACTTTTGTGAATGGCTCTCTCAGGCCCCCCCCCCTCTTCCTGCATATATATACACACACACACACACACACACGCAGACATCCCTCCTCCTCCTCCCTCCCTCCCTTTCTTCAGCTGGCAGCTGGTCCCAACAGACACGAAACCAGCCCCACCAGATGGACTCCAGTAACAGTCGGAGCTCCACAGCGTGTTGAATTTGGCATTGGCCGCGCGGCTCGACTAGAAAAACAAGCAGTAGCAGTGGCGGCAGAACACCTGGAGCGGAGAGCAGGTGCACTCGCTGTGTGTGTGTGTGTGTGCGTGTGTGTATGCGTGTGTGTGTGTGTCCCCAGTTGAAAAACATGAGGGAGAAGCGCTGCAGCTGTAGGGCAGAGCTGACCTCCGCTGTCTGCTCCGGTTTAGGGTCACCACAGAGTGTGCCTATTGATCCTACAACTGTTTTTTTTTTTTTATGACGTTTTTTGTGAGAAGTTGCTTCAGCCACAGCTGAGGTGTAATTTGCAGCAGAACAGTGTAGTCACACTCCAGTCATGCTCACAGTCGCACCTGGGGGGTGGGGGGGGGGTGGGGGGAGGGTTTAGAGTCTCCACCTGACCTGAACATAGATGTTTTTGAACATGAACGTACGAAGGCCACACGGGATCGGTGCGTTTCAGCGATTTCCTCTGCGTCGCCTCAAACCACTGTTAGAAGAAACTGAAAGTGAGAGAAAACCAGCACGATCCGAGGGAGCCTGGAGATTTTTAGCGGAAGATACCGGTCCGAACTCGCCAGCAAGGAGCTGGAAACCACCCCACAGACTCTTCCTCGACAGACCTCTGTGACGATGCCTTCACTCGCGCCTCCTTCACAAACTCTCCCGAGCGTGTGCTAATAACGCCTCTCCTCTCCTCCTCCTCCTCCTCCTCCTCTTCCTCCTCCTCTTCCTCTCTTCCAGGAGGGCTTCTGTAAATTCTCCCGCAGTGCCAGGGAGGTGAGTCAGGACTCGTCCATGAAGACGGCTCTGTTTGCCGCCGCTGGCGTCGGCCTCGCCGGTCTCACCTTCCTGCTGGTCCGCTGACTCCGCCCTCCACGTCCTCGTCCACCTTCCTCCCTCCTCCCTCCTCCTCCTCCTCCTCTCACTCGGCACAAAAAGCAAATCTCCGTGGACGTTGTGGTTCTGACGTCGATGCTGCAACGAGGAGAGGAGCGGTCCGTAGTGAATTCAGGGTCCTTTGTCGCTAGTCATCAACTGAATGTTTGCACATGCTTGAAGCCCCGCCCCCCCCGCCGCCGCCCCACCTCCAGCTCTCCTGTCTCGCATTCATACTGACGTGTCGTCACTTGCTCCTTAAGATTGTACAAATGATCTCAATGCCTTCAGAAATTTGGGAGTAGGTGGCATCAGTTAGCATATCCCGCCGCAGGTGTCTGCACGGATCGCTCTGTCTAGTTTTTTTCCAAGTTTGTTTTTTTTTGTACTTTTTTTTTTTTTTTTTCGTCTGCGCAGCCCGAACGTCCTCATTTCAGCGCTTCTCCACGGCTTCCTCTGTTTTTTGTGTTTTTTTTTACAAAAAAAAAACCATCTCGGCTGCCTTTTTTTTTTTCTTTAAATTTCTGTTCACCCGAATTGTGTACCTTGCTGTAGAGCGATTCTAGTGTAAAATGTACAAATTAATATATTATATTTATATGAAATGAGACTGTAAGCCGTGTTCCTTTTCTGTCTTTCTCTCTCTCTCTCGCTCTTTCTTTCTTTCTTTTTCTACCTGATCTGCAGCTGTCGTTGAATTGTTTCCCAGTCTGTCCTTTCTCTCATGTAACATGTCTGTGATTCACACGGGTCAGCGGAGTCGAGAGGGACCACCCCCCCCCCCCACCCACCCACCCACCCACCACCACCCTTTACCCCACCCTTACCCCCCCCCCCAATGGTGCTACGATATGTTAGTGAAAAGTTTCTCATATCAACATCAAAACCAGGGACCAATCTCATTGCTTGTAGAACAAACCATTGTTTTTTGCTCTATTTTTACATCGTTTTGTTTTATTTATTGCAAGTTTTTTTTGTAATAAAAAAAAATAAGAAAGAAACCGCCATGGAGTGTGCGAGTCTTCTGTCCTGATAATTCAATATTGGGAAGTTCTGATCAGAACTGAGGTTAATGGAAAGAACTGAGCCTGGGGAAAAACCTGGGGAAAAAACTTACTTTGTAACAGGGAATTAGGGTGTGTGTCTTTTTGCCCACAGTGTATTATTGACCTTTATAACATTTTGGAAAAAATTTGATGCAATAATGTAAAAGTTGTGGCCACATTAGAGTGCAAAATTCCCTGTAGTAGATGAACATTCCCCCAACGGGACTCTAGGGCTAAGGTCAAATGGAGACGGTGTGGTGCTTAGATGGACCGTTATAAACTTTATTGATCCCTTAGGGAAATTCCAGTTCCAGCACACATCTAGCAGAGGTAGCAAAATGTATCCAGGAGGATCACAGGTTAGTAGCACAGAGGTCCACATGTGCCGGTGTGGAGGGTGATGAGGGAACAGAGTGTACAGAGCGACACGTGGTGCATTATTAAAGTAGCAGCAGTGATGGCAGAACATCACATGAGGTCTAGGTCAGTGCTTCTTAATGCTGGTCGTCGAGGACCAGAGTCCTGCTTGTTTTAGATGTTTCCGGCTCCAACAAGCCTGACTAAGAGCTGAAATGTTCTACCATGGACCGACATGTTCTCTAAAAAGACCTCAGGGTTGATTTTGCACCTCTTGGGTGCACTTGGTCTTTATCTCGCCTCATTGACGTGATCCAGTCATCGTAGTATAGTATATATATATATATATATATATATATATTTTTATTAATTAATTAATTAATTAATTTATTCTTATTTTAATTTTATTAATATTTCATTTTTTAATTCTTAATTTTCTGTTTATTCTTATTTTACTTTTTCATTTTTCATTTTATTTTTATTATTTTTATTTTCCCTCCCGACTTCCATCAACACTGAGCTGGATCCAGGACCACCTCTACCCGGCTCATCTCACTGCGGTTCCTCCTGCCTGCTGCTACTATGGACTGATTCAATTCAATTCATTGATTTATATCCTGAACTGTTAGCCATCAATAATGTTTTGTTTGTGCCCGCCTGTCCGTCCTGGGTGAGGATCCCCTCCTCTGTCTCTCACCCTGAGGTTTCTCCCCTTTTTTCCCTCTCAGGGTTTTTCTTGGGAGTTGTTCCTCAGCCTTTGCGAGGGTCTAAGGACAGGGGGTTTTTTTCACTATGTACACATTGTTGCTCTGCTTGTAAAGTGCTCTGAGATAACAGCTGTTATGATATGGCACTTAAAACAAATAAAAGTTGAAGTTGAAGTTGAAGTTGTAGTTGGCGCTGCAGAGGGATTGTGTGATCAGTACTTTGCCAGTCCATCACAGGGAACACACACACACACACACACATGCCATTCACTGTCACCCACAGTCTCCAGTCGATGTTTCTGGACTGTGAGAGGAGACCAGAGGAAAGGCACAGGCAGAGCACAGTGCTAACCACTGGTCGTGGTAGAGTCATATTCAGACATATCGTCATAAATAAGTGATGCTCTGGTGTCTGTCTGTGTTCCTCCGACTATCACAAAGCTCACGTTACACAACAAGGGCTCTTCACACACACATGCACACACACATGCACACACACACGCACACACACACACAAAGCCTCTCAAGGCTTAAACCACCTCCCAACTCACTGTGTCAGGACAAAAGAGACACATCCATCCCAAAGTGTGGACTCAAATGTTTAAAGTGGTCTAATCTGAAAAATCCTACTATTCAATGTTATCCAGAGAGATCACAGATTTATTATCCATCAATGATGTGATATAAAGTAGAATGAGTGAGATAGAATCAACAGTACTGGGGATAAATGTGATTTCTGTAACAGAGTTACGTATTTGGAAAGGAAAACATCAATAACAGTATTCCAGGGTGTGGAAAGACAGGGGATTAATGTGTGGTATGATTGACTGTTTCCAGAGAAACTTCATTGTTGCAGTGAAGATAAATTATAGCAAGTGATGATAATAATGATAGACTGGTATCAACCAATCTGTGTAACCTACTTACATTGAGTCCTCTAAAAACAAAACCTTTGTAATCATATTAGAGGTAAAATCCTTCAAGTGACCCACTCCAACACAACAATTATACTTAATTTAGAATCAAAGGGGCTGTTAATAAAAAAAAAACATGCTCAACAAAACCACCAATAAAGCATCTGTGAAAAAGTGTGTGTGTGTGGTTGTGTTTTTATCCAGCCCGAGCCCTGAAACCCAGTACACCCACACGAGACACATTCTTTTCTATGTGGAAAATTCAATTTGCAATTTGTCACAACACATGGCGCAATTCACACTGTTGTAGAGGCAAAACTGCTTGTCTCTTGTAGGTTTCACTCTAACAGACGTCAGACCGATATCTGGATGTTATGTGTTTATTTTATGGATTAAGGGGAACAGATTAGTTTGGGATTTAGATCCACGGTGCGTGTGCTTTTCTTTGTTTCTGATTCAGCTGACTGATTATCAAATGGGAAGTCAGACAGATTTTATTTTTTAGAAGATCACATCAGCACCTAAACTAAATAGTTGTTCATCCAGTACATCTCGCTCTACTTCTAGAGCAAAGCTGCAGCTGCTGGAGCTGAGGATTGTTTATCCCTCTTGAATTCACAAAGTGCACATCCACCACCGCAGATCAGTGTTGCCGTGGGCATGTCAATTTTGCAGATGTGTGTGTTTTTTTTTTCAGGACCAGACACGCAGCTTATGTCACATCCTCATTGATCTGTGACAGCTTCCCCGTTCAGAGCAACGAGGATCACGTTAAACTCTGTGACCCCGGGGCTGAGAAACACAACAACAGGCAGACAGCTGCTCCAGATAGCGCTGCTCACTTGTTTGTTTCACACATAACAACCATTTCACTGTGTCCATTTTTTTGTTTTTTTTTTTACATTACATATCCTAATTTCATCACATTTAAGAAGGAAATTCTGTCTGGCTTTGTCGATTTGGTTGATTTAGATTTAAAGAAAACCTCGAATAAAAGGTTTTCTGACCTACTTTTTGATTTATAAAGAAAATACACAATATTTTCTGAACTTCTAAA
The DNA here is from genome assembly GCA_029224185.1 of Karalla daura. Classification (NCBI taxonomy): domain Eukaryota; kingdom Metazoa; phylum Chordata; class Actinopteri; order Chaetodontiformes; family Leiognathidae; genus Karalla; species Karalla daura. The sequence goes on from CM055190.1 coordinate 19,242,976, forward strand.
AATCAAAAACAAACATCTGTCAGGTTTTGAGTACACAGTAAAAAAAACAGCATTTATCACTGTTGTTCTGTATTTTGCATTGTATTCATTACATTTCAATTTAAAGGTGACCTAGGGTGGTTAAAGGTTGCTGGTTTTTACGTAGAAGCTTTGGCTTTGGTTCAATCAGAAATACCTCAGAAGTTATTTTTAAATCCCACTTAAAATCATAGTTTTTGGTGTGGGTAATTCGACATGTTTGTGTAACGTGTAATTTAACAAGATCTGTGCAGGATACGAAAGATTCCCAGGAGGATTCGCAGAAAGTTTCACAACCCTTCACCCTAGGCATGTAAACCGACAGTAGCTATGTAAACAACTTCTCACAAATCAAACCCGGGGCTTCCCCAGCAGCCACCCGAACTCTTGGCTGAAGGTGAAAGGTCTTAAGGAATCTACAACGAGGGAACAGCTTCAAAACCCTCAGACTTGCGATACAATAGCTAGAAGAGGATCCTCTGTGTTTCCGTCTCACAGCGATTGCTGGGATGTGATCCGATTGTATCTGGTGGAAACAAAAAGAGATGTAGGCAGGAACAGTGTAGTCAGAGATGCTGATGTCTGCTGAGCTGGGAGATGGTATCAACCTGAGCTGTCAACACTCTCACAAACTCATTATCTCACAGACACTTATTTGACTGCAGTCTCGAACACTGTGAAAATGATCTTAAAAGCACAGACTACTGTACTCACTTTCCAGTATTTTAACTTTGAAAGGTTGAAATATATAGCATACTCGATTCGCTTCTTTTTGTTAATTTTACAAATGCCCTGAAAGACACACATTGCCAGTAAACAGTTCACTAATTACCAGGAACATGTTTCAAAAAGTGCTGTAGCTATGAGTAGCAATGACTATAAAGTGCATGCAATGATAAAGAAAAACAAAACAAGTGGAATTAATCGGGTCTTTTTACTCTTCGTCACAACTTTTCAAAAATTCAACCAACATATTCATGACCCATTTAAGGGAATTTACATGAGAACATAAATATGAAAACAAAACTTTAATAATTCCAGAAATATGTTTAGAAGAAATACATAAGAATGACATCTTTTCCAAATCAGCAGGCTAAATGTGAAGCCACAGCTGCTAGCTTCGCAGCTCACCCTAGTTATCTTACCGCTAACAATCACTTAGCCTGAACTTTTTTAAAATGAAAATAACTTTTAATTAAAGGGACATTGTGTAGGAATTACCCCCATCTAGTGGTGAAACCGTGTATTGCATTCAAACAAATGCACTCCAGCGCCTCCCTGTTTTAAACATGCACTGCAACTATGGTAGCTGTGGTGTGTCATAAAGCTTCTCTTGCCGATCTCCTCCTCGTCTCCAGCGTCTCTGTGCTGACTCGCAGGGAATACGTTGCTGTTATTTGTCCCTTGCCAGCAGCTGTAGTTTCAAGATGGCTGACTGTCATGGTGCTGTCCTATGAGCTTACCTGTCTCACGTATATATAAATCTAAAATTCTTGGCTTATGTCATCAGATTATTGGAAGTCATAATACCCCCATGACAACAATTATGTATATATATATGAGGTTAAACTTTGTGATGCAGGCATACAACATAGAGGTTATGAAACATGGCTTGCATCAGAAATGCCACAGAGGCATACAATCATATTTTCAGTGTGTGAATATCTCGGCCTGCTTCTGCACAGATCTGTTTCATGTGGCAGCCGCACATATACCTCTGATTCTGATTGATTCTGATTGATTCTGATTGATAGTGAGGGAGAACCAGAAGCACCTACTGTATGCCAAAACTGTCGCTTCAAAATCAGACTGTGCTGAAAGTAGGGAGCAGTACACATTCACATTCACACATCACTTTCCGATTGTTTACATTTTTCCCATTATCAAACTTATCTGAGGAGCTGATGTTTGTGGTTGTTTATTTATTTTAGATCCTGGTTCCCTTTTATGAGCTGAAGCAGATGCTGAGATGTTTGTGTCAGATGTCTGTGAGTCTGGACAGACAAGACGAGAGCAGGTCGTCGGCCGCCTGCAGAGCTTCTAAACATCGTGTCCACACACTGGGTGAGTTTCAGTGTGAACAGTCATTAACAGAGCTCAGCCGAGTCCCCAGACAGAGCCGCTCTCGTCTTCGTCTGTGTTCACATGGTGGACAGCCTGCGCTCCGATCGATTACCTCCCCACTATAACGTTGTAATGCTTATTCTGCATATTTTACTGCTGAGGGCATTTGCTCTTCAGATGCATCCGCTTTGAAGGTTTCTTTCCTTTTTCTTCTTTTTCAGCAATCTGCCTCACCTTCTCCAGCACCTGGAAACAAGGAAACACAGGATCATCATACACACTGCTGTAGGCCACATTACTCTACTATCTTATTCACTTTGGTCCAAACTCCAGGATAGTCACATAACAGAAACATGGTCGGACGTTCACCCCTCCTCTCCCAAGAATGAATTTGATGAATTTCGTCTCGAGAATTTGTCTGATATCTGTTTTCTTTCCTACATCAGAGTCTCAATACATTTATTTATCCCTTTAAGCAATTTGAAGACAAAATGCAACTACAGAAATACTGGTGCCTGAATTCAATAGAATTCACATGAAGTAGTTAAAACATGATGCAAATTAAATTGATATTGATATGAGCAGTTTTTCCTGCCCGTATCTACAAATCAAAATATTGATAACATTGTGCACAATCTACTGCACAGCTGCATAAAGACCTGCCACATCATTTTACGTCACCTTACACACAGCAACATAGCAACAGTAATCTTTTCATTAAAGATCTTAGTAAACACACAGCCTTCCAAACAAAGGTATGTAAACATTGCCATTATTAGCTCTATTATGCAGGGCAGACTGGACTTAACCGGTTGGTTCATTGATGGGTAAATACATACAGAGATATATTACTTTATTGATCCCCAGGGGGGAAATTAAAACACTCCAGCAGCCATACAATAAAAACAGTGGAGACAACAGGCACAGTGACGCAGCATAGGCGTAGGAACAAATACAACTGAAGAACATGCATAATGTTTGTTGATATATGATAATTAAACAATCATTTTACAAAGTAATTGGTGGAGTTTGCATGATCCTCTTGTGACTAGGTGGGTTTTCTTCAAATACATGCATGTTTGGATTACTTGGTACAGCCTCAAAAAGCTGCTAATGAGGCTAAAGACTCTCATGTTATAAGATAATATTAAAAAAAACAAAAGGATTAATGAAATTACAGTATAATCGATGTGTAGTGTGCATATATTGAACTATGACTTCAAATTAGTTTGCTTTGAAGACACAAAAGAACAAAAAAAATCACTTGTCTGTTTTTGTTGGGTTTTTTTTATGCCAGTGTTCGTTTACATTCCACAGCCACACCAACCTCTTCAGGATCTGGGAATGATCCTGTCTCAAGCTTCGAGAAGATGATCTGCCCATTCACTGACACCTCGAAACTGTCTGCAGGCAGAAATGTTATAGTGACAACGCAGCCAGGTCAGTGCAGTAGGAAGTAGTCTGTATCAGATTCAGAATTGCACTCACTCAGAAAAAGGAAATGAGAAATAAAGATATAAAAATAAAGCCACAAGCAAACAAACAGATAAATAGAATAGAAAAAGAAAATGAGCACAGTGGTACGCACAGAGGAGGAGGGAGGCTTACCTGCTTTGCCTTTGATGCCTGTCACACGCACACCAGGAACCTGCCTGAGACTCGCGGCTAGTTCCTGGTAGCGGTAGGCATAACTTCATCCTTTACTGTAAACAAACACACACACACACACACACACACACACACACAGAGTAATAAATTAACCTGTGTTGGCACTCACAATTCAAATTCTACCAGTTAACTACAGGTGTGGCCTGTATTCCTGTATGTCTAACCAGTATAGTGGAATATAACTACAACTTATAACTAACTTATAACTGTACAGTTAATCTCTTTTTGAATTCATCTTTGGTTCCTCAAAAAGAAAAATAGTAAAACAGGCTCGTGAGTCTAGCTCCCCAGCACACTAGAAAGTTGCAAGCTTACCAGTATTCAATGCTGACTGCAGCCATGTTTTTTTTACAGCTGATCTGGTCAAGTCTGGAGTCAGTGCAGAGCTGCAAACTTTCAGGGTGAAGAAAGACTGAGGAGCCCTGCAGCATCATGGTCAGTGCACTGCTGTGAAGTGAAACACACCCAGTGGGCGGGCTAACCCCCCCTCACCGGATCACACATCCTCATTTTCATTCTGAGCTGTTTTACGACTGCAGTTCTCCATCACACTTTCTGTTTACCGTCATCATTGTTCCCTATCATAGTGCTGTGAACATAGAGAGATAAGTAGGTGGATAGGGTGTGAGTGAGGAAGGTAGGTTGGTTGGTAGGTAGGTAAGTAGGTAGGTTGGTCGGTAGGTTGATCGACTGGTAGGTAGGTTGATTGGTAAATGGATAATTTGGGTGGTATGTAATTTGATAGAAAGGTAGGCAGGAGAGTACTTTGGTAGGTAGGTAGGTAGGTAATTGGTAGATTGGTTGATAGGTAGATTGGTTCATTGGTTGGTTGGTAGGTAGGGAGGTAAGGTAGGAAAGTACTTAGAAAGGGTCATGGGTGGATAGATCAGTAGGTAGGTAGGAAAGAGCTTTGGCAGGTCATTGGTAGATTGGTTGGTTGGTTGGTAGGTAGGTAGGTTTGAAGGGAAGGTAGGAAAGTACTTAGGGTCATGAATCAGTTGGTGGATAGGTCAGTTGGTTAATAGGTAGAAAAGAACTGATAGGTAGAAAAGAACTAGGTAGGCGGGTCATTGGTAGATTGGTTGGTTGGTAGGTAGGTAAGATGGGAAAGTACTTAGAAAGGGTAATGGGTCAGTAGGTGGATTGGCCAGTTGGTAGGTAGGTAGTTCGGTAGGAAAGAACTTTGGTATGTAGGTCATTGGAAGATTGATTGGTTATAGATAGGTAGGTGGGTTGAAGTGTACAATCAGACATATCAGCGGATGTCATTACCTGTGAAATTCACTCACTATTCGTTGGTTATGTTTTGTTTTTGGCAACATTACAGTAATTGGAAGTCATTCTCTTGTTTGTAGATGAGCAATGGCGACTCGTCTCTGGAAGAGGCCCAGGACGAAATGGCCAAATCCAAAATTCGAGGCAGGGGTGACCTAAACATTCAGGAAAGTCTTGATGTTGGAGTCATTGTTCCAATACCTAACCTCCACATGCAACACTGCCTGAATGGCACCATTGTCTTCTGAACTGATAAGAGATTCTCAGTCTGAAAAAGTAAAAAATAATAAACATGTTTCCGTGAGTTCACCCAGTTGCATACAAAAGCCAAGCAAAAAAAACAAAAAACAAACTGGAAAGTCTCTCATAGGAGGCAATACAATGCTGTGTCAGGGCCAGGAGGACCCGAGGAGAGTACAGAACAAAAGAAAAGATTTGGAGAAAGAAGCTGAAATTCTCCCACACAGGAACAGATGACATAGATGGGATTTATCTTACATTCCTCCTGCTGTCCTTGCGGGTAGAGAGATGACATATCGCACAGGTGCACAGTGATCAGAGTATAACAGGGGTCACTGTGTAGAAATCTTCACAGTGCGAGGCCTCTGCTCAGAACAGCCGAGTCTCTGTCTCCAGCTGCAGGCACACGGTCAAGAATTTACCCTCCATCTGCAGGACAGCGTTAGCACCCCAAATTAAAACACACTGACAGTGTTGGGGAGTGCCACCTTTCAAGTGGATTCCACTACTGTCGTTTCTTCAGTTTTTACACGTGAACTAGATTGATCCCTGCCTGTAATCTAATAATTTCAGCAGTGTGACTGTGTTCTGATGACCAGCTGTTTAACCTGCAACTCTATTTGAATACAGCTTCTCATTGTTTGTATTGTAGAGACTCAGTAACACTATATGCTAATAAATGCTGCTTGTAAACCAAAGTGGTTTACAGGCAGGAAATAATGATAATTTTCTTGTATTTTCAGAAAACTGTGAAAAATAAAGACATGCATGGCAAATCAGCACTTGTCAAATGATAGTTTAGTTTTGACAAAAATGAATTTCTATTGATGTTTAGTTGATATTGGAATAAAATTAGCTTTACTGTTCAATACTTTCATATTAAAGTGAAGATGTAAGAATCCATCACGCGGGAACATGAGTAATGTTGCTGAATCCTTTTAACATTTTATTTGTTTAAAATGATATCCAGTACAAAATGTATACAGTAATACCCTTACATTTGTCAGTTCCCCTGAATAAAATATTTTAATCTGTTCAGCTCATGCCAGATAACAGTATCTATAAGATACACTAGATTGTAATTTGCTCATAACAACAGTTGGTGACAAAGATATAGCAATAGTACCTTTGTGACAATAAAAACTATCAACATTATTTTGGTGGACACACTTTCAATACAATAAAATTACATACATTGTTCTGTAAAAGTTGCATTGCAATCTGCCCATATTTTACAAGATTTTTCAAATTCATGTATATCTTTTCATTGGCTAAGAGACAAAAAGCAGTGATACAAGTCTTTACACACTTATAAAAATGCTCTGGTGGCAAAAGTCGCTCAGTGTCGCAGTGACTGAGTCCCAGCAGGCTGTCCTCTGTGAAGCTGCTGTAACAGATTTACAATGCACTTAAGATTTGTTCTCTTCTTCTTCTTCTTCTTTGAAACAAGGCAACTTCTCAGACATCATAATAAATAATAAACCCTCTGCAATGATACTGTACCTGTCGATATATCCAGTTTATATATATTTATATATATTCATAAACTTGTACAAAATGTTTAAAACTTTTTTTTTTCCTTATTGATGAACTAAAAAAAAAAAACAAAACAAACAAAAAAACAAAACGGTGAATTGTGTTCGAAACAGCGATTTGGCGCGGCCGACACAAACATAAAACAGTCTGCATGCACTGGTTTCCACGGAAACGCAGGTGTGATTCTTCCAGTTGATTGGGCGAGCCTGTCTGCTCCTTGGCTTTGACTAAAATAATCAGAGTCTCTCTCTCTCTCTCATTGACACACACACACACACACACACTCTCACACACACACACACACACACACACACACACACACACACACACACACACACACACACACACACACACACACACACACATGGTTGGAGCCCATCACAGCATCAGTCTCATCGATTGGCGGGACTCTTTGACTCCGCCCCCCGGGTTCGGAGGGTCATCCTGCGGGAATGTCACCTTATCCGGTGTGTAGTCATTCCGCTTCAGATCTGGTGGAGAAAACGCAATGAATTATCATTAAAACTTATGTGGGGTTGCCAGATAAGGTTGAAAGGCTGCCAGACATGTGACAAGACAAATATTTGCAAACATAAAAGAGCGTTGTGAAAGGTCTTGGAAAATAGCATCTGAGACATTTCTGAGGCTTCCATAGCTTCTACATTGACACCACAGGACAAGTATATATACTCCATTCAACCATTCCAGGTCCCCTTTAAAGCTGCAGGGACTTAAAAAACAGTGATGTCATTGGGTTCGTGGATCGGATCACCGACTAGCCACTGCACAAATGCTCCTCACCGGGAAGTTTGAGTTTCCGGCAGCAGGAGTTGCAGTGGTGTTTAGCTCGGAAGTTCCTGATGGCGTCGTCCCCCAGGTTGGCGGGGCCGAAGATCATGTCGTAGGACCTGCAAGAGTCACGCAGAGGACATTTGTGAGGCCAGGTGTTAAAAGGAGAAGAGGTCGGCAGAGATGAAGACTGAGGATTATGTGGCAGAGTCAGCTAGAAAATCCCCAGACGTTCCTCAATTTTGAGACTGAAGCCATGCAGTCCTGCTGGGTTAGGTGGCAGAAAACTGCCAAGAATTACTACTACTACTACTACTACTACTACTACTAGACAACCAGCTGCATGGAACTGACTAATCAAGGTTGCCATGGTGATGGAACTGTTAATGATGGTTGCCATGGGGATGGTGGCAGAGTGAGAATAGGGTGGCTCTGCGATCGTAATCATTGAACAAGAGCTTTACAACCTGTCAAAACCTTTCAAACAAGGTTGTGTCGCCAACTTTAAGTCTGAGTGGTGTCTCTAGTGGAAGACCCATTGCTTGGGTGCTCTCAAAGGCAAATGCAATTAACGGTCAACAATTGCCCAGAAGAAGATAATTGTGTTGATTACTTTCTTGTTTGTTCGGCCCTATAAAGTGGATCTAACCAACCTGTCGCTTTTAGTTTGATAGGTGAGTGAAATCTACCTATATAGCTTCTTTGCAATCAGAATAGATAGAAACCCAATAAATTAAAGCAAATTAAGGACAGAAAAAAAAAACTACTTACCCCTTCTCACCGCTCTTAATGACTGAAGGATCCGTCAGAATCTCCCCAACACCTACAGTCACACACACACACATTTTAATCATCAATTCACGTGCTGGAGGAAACAGAAAGTCATTCTTCCCTTCCCGTTCCCTTCTAGATAAATCTGTCCGGCGGTGTTTTTACCCTGCAGGTCGAGCACCAGCAGCTCCCCGCGCGTGTACTCGTACGTCCAGTGGCTGAAGGCCAGCATGGTCTCCTCCAGCAGGTTGGTGGGGACGATCTCGTCGCCGTTGTTGTTGTTGAACTTGCGGAACTCTCCGGTGATGCACTCCTCGATGGCGAACCACTGCCCGGCAGAGTGGCAGTAGAGCAGGTACACCTCCAGGAACCTGGACACACACCAGGACCCAGCTGCTTTCATCTATACACAATAGACAACATACTGGCCCCCCACTCCCCCGAAATGGAAGGGACGAGATCCGCAGCCTGGTTGCAAATGACACTGGCCTTAAGAATATCTTTGCCATGACTTATAATCAGTGTATTCTGGATTACAGTTGATTCATTTGTCAAGGAAGAGCAGACAAAAGGAGATGACGAGGCAGACTGGACGTAAAGAGGATGGCCGTGCCGCCGATTCTGCATCGTACTGTATGAATAACAATGTCAGAGTGATAGAAATATTACTACAGAAGTCCATAGTTGCGTTTATAACCTTCTTTCGGTTCTTTCGTGCTGAGCTTGGCTTGCAGCGTACAGCGACTTGTGGATGACACATCATCGCCAGATATCTTTTCATCGACCATATGAAAATGAGGCCACAATTAGATGTGTGCGTGTGTGTGTGAGTGAGAGAATGGGGTTTCTGTGTCTGTGCTCGAGTCACCGGTGCTCACCTCGGGGAGTAAGGGATAGTCTTGGGCCTGATTTGGTTGAAGGCAAACGTCAGCTTCTGAGCAGCTCGCTGCTGTTGAATTTCCTACAAAAGAAAACGATGCAGAAAACTCATCTTAGATGGGACGGAAGAGAAAAGGACGGGCTCGTACAGAGGATGGGGCCATGACGTAGGTGTGAGGATTGTTAGAAAGGAGGACGCCGCACACTGGGAGGTTTTTAGCAGCTCTGCGGCGCAGATGTTTCCGTCCCCGCTGGTTTTCGGGGGTTAATGTTTCACACTCGCTCCGGCTGCCGAATATGGGCAGAGCCGCGGCAGGAAGCCGCTGTGACAGGAAGTGGGCGTGTTCTGCACTCGTACCCTGAGACAAAGGTGCAGCACGGTGTCCTCCTTGTAGATGCTCTGCCAGGTCTGGACGACCTCGGGCAGGAAGGACTTGACTATGTACAGGTGTCCCGGCTTCAGGATGTCGTACTCGGACCAGGTGCAGAGCACCTTCAGGGCCCGGCGCAGGCCCCCGCCCATCTCCTCCTTGCTCAGGAACTCGATCTTGGCGCAGAGGCCGCGCTGGGCCCAGGAAGACATGCTGTTGTTGATGGTGTTGGGGGAGCTCTCCTCCAGGCGGTACACAGTCACCGGCTCGCCTGCAGGAGGAGGGTAGGAGCGACAGGTCAGACATGGGAGGAGCGACAGGTCAGACATGAGAGGAGGGCCAGCTGCAAGCGCTCCTCCATCAGTCAACTGATAAAACAACAACAAAAACAGACAGATGCACAACCTCTACGATATGGTCCCTTGCACGCATAGAAGGAATGACAGAGACAGGCAGGGGAAGGAAGGAGGAACTGTTTCATTATTTGATGAATTCTTCCAGGACATGCAACTTTTTCTCTCATTCTTCAGAATGTGGGGACCAATGATTTGTCCATTTGATTGTAATATGAAAATAAAATAAAAATATGAAAGATGTTAAGCTCCTAAAATGTGAATATTTTCTGGTTTCTTTAGTTCCCTGTGGCTGAAAGGTGGATGTTTTCTTCGACCTCATGAAACACAAATCAACATTTTTGGCTCTTTTTCCAGACATTTTACAAGCCAAAGAAAGTGAGAAACTGAAACTGAAATGAGTTGAGAAAAGAATACACCCATTAGTCGACGACAAATATGACAAGTCCTAGGCAAAAAGATCACAAATGAACCTGACAATCAAAAACAAAGATCCAGAGATTCATAAAACGGTCTTGTATATCTTCCCTCCAATTATTAGACACAAGACCTTTAAACCAAAACTTAAAACAACTTAATTTAATTAATTTCAAGTTCACTGCGGTTGAAATGATCTTTTTTTTTTTGTTACTCTGGCTTCTTAGTGAATGACTTTGTCCCGGCCAGTGGAGTAGAAGCAGCGTGGGGGGTAGAGACCAAAGCTGACGAGGCAGCTTTCACAAGCCTGCTTATCAAAGTCTGCATCTCAAAACAATGAACTGAACGTGTGGGGACCGTTGCCGACGGTGCCAGGACTGGCTTCGTCAGCGGAACCGATGAGGACACTTCTGAGAAAGTCCGGAAACTGCCCAGTGCGACTGACTCACGGGGCTTTACACGTCTGCACCTTTTCAGGGCAGCAACACAAACGGGCTGCGACAAACGACATGACTCAAACTCAAAATCGTTTAAGTGAGAAGTTGACTTTCAGTAAAGGGTGTGAGTGTGTGCGTGTGCATGAACTGTGAAGCCACAAACTGGCACTAAACGCACACAAGCACACACAAAAATAGAGCTCTTCGATAACCTGGATGTGAGGGACAGAGGGCAGCTGTGTGCAAAAACAGCGTAGAAAGTGTGTTTCTTATCAGCGCCATCGCTTCCCCTTTCTTAAACCGCTGCTCTCGTTGCTGCCACGTTTACTCCCGGGTCAGACGTGTCGGGGTGGGAGTGCTCTCACCTCTGGGGGGCACCGGAGTGAAGGGGATGCTCTGGGACAGCCTCATCAGGTTGTTGCGCTCCACGGCTGCAGGAGGGAAGGGGAGGTACGTGTAAACACACACACACACACACACACACACAGACACAGGTGAATGAATAAACAAGCAGGTCGAGATGCAAGTCCATGAAAGGCTCTATTGACAGGTCATTATGACATTATTCTCCTGGTCTCACCTGAGTACTGGTAGTTCTCCATGGGCTTGAACGGTGAGCCGATGGCTATAGATAAAGGAAAACAAGAACATGTGAGTGTTGTTGGAGAACTTGAGAGGATGTCTGTCAATCATTTTGGGGGGGGAAACTACTGCAGTGACAAAGCTGCAGGGCGGTTCCAGCTCGGACCAGCAGAGGTCGCTCTGCTACGTCACATCGTCAACAGCTGAGGGGAAGCGAAAGCCTCTGCTCTGCAACAAACCATCAGGAAGAGCAGGACAGAAGTGCATCACATGAATTCGACCCTCTCTGTCATCTGAAGCAGACTAGGATGTTGCTGGTTCAACAGCAGTGGTCCCAGGAAGACATTGAGAGACAAAACTAAATGAATAGAAGTATTTAGAGGTCCGGTCTAGGTCAACTGAGATCAATCTAAAGCTGCAACAACCGATCGATTAATCGATTATTAATCACCGGGTAAAATGATACAACTATTTCAATAATAAATTAGTAGACTGAAGCATTAAAAATAGTAGAGATATTAAGTCAAAATAATCTGATCTGAGCTTCTGCAATGTTAATATTCTCTGGTTTATTTTGGACAATAAAAACAACAACAAAGATTGATTGAGAGAGATTAATCGATTGCAAAAAGTGGTTCTCTATTGCAGCTGTGGATCGACTGTCAGGGACAATGTTATGCGTAATGAACTGTGTAGTCTGGAGAGAGACAGAGAGAGGGAGAGGGAGAGGGAGAAGGAGAAGGAGAGGGAGAGCAGACCAGTGAAAGAGTTCTGCAATCTCTTTTGAGGATGCCGAGCCTTGGGCAAAAGCATCTCCCTCCTCCTCAGTCTTCTTCTGTCCGGCTCTCTCTGCCTTTGAGACCCAGGCCACCGAGTTGAGACCTTTCGGCCTCTGTGCGACGCTTGACTGCCACCTGCTGGACGGAGCTTTACCTCGTCCATTCAGGACTCGCAGCAGATGGAAATGACAGAGAGGCAGAAGTGGTCCTCGATGTAGGAGCCACAGAGAGCCGGTACTACGTATGAGAGATAGAGCGGCTTATAAAAAAAACAAAAAAAAAAACAAACAAAACAAAAGAAAGAGTCAGGAAAAAGCTGACCACACTTCATCAGAGCCAGAGATGATGTTTCTTTCAAATCAACAATCTGAGAGCCTAAGTGATTTGCCACTGATTGATTGATTGGGTTTTGATTTTTTTTTTTTTTGGATTTGTTTAATGGTTTCATCCGATTGGCGAATGCGCTGATCTTTAAACTGGGCCTGGGGACTTTCGGGGGCGGGTACGATGTGAAAAACCCCTTGATCTAGGCCACTCTGAGCCACTCGTGGCGTTTGCTCAGTCGGGGCGGGTTACTCACAGTCCTTTCTGGCTCCGAGGTGGGTGTGCCGCGGCATGTAGAGAGAAACTGCGGCTGAAACCACAGGAGAGGGAGAAGCACGGTGAGGCCTCCATCCAGAAACATGAGCAATCACACATGGAGCATTGTTGTGCTGGACTCGCACTCTGGTCGGGGTGTTGGTTCAACATGAGGAAGAAATCACCGTTCTGTGATTCCATGAAGACAGTTTTCCAAAATGACGGAGAATTGGGGAAAAACAAAAAAAAACAACTGGATGGAAGTCAATAACGGGAGGAGGAGGGATTTGCCTCATGTTTTTGGTGACGCCTGGTAAAGTGTAGGTTCTAACACGCAACAAAAAAAAAAAAGGGAGGAGCCTCCTGGAAACATGCAAACGCAGGGGCGTGCGGCCCCCGAACCTCTCATGGTCTTACCATTTAGTGCATCTTCACCAGGGGCCCGTCTGACGGGGAGAGACAACACAGAAGCGTTAGAGGTGTATAGGTGTGTAGGTGTGTAGGTGTGTGTGTGTGTGTGTGTGTGTGTGTGTGTGTGTGTGTGTGTGTGTGTGTGTGTGTGTGTGTGTGTGTGTGTGTGTGTGTGTGTGTGTGTGTGTGTGTGTGTGTCTGGATACTTGCTGACTGGGTGTGGATACTTACAGGCTGGTGGCTTGAGCAGATTTGACCTGAACTCTTTCCTGGAGAAGAAACAAGAAGGTGTTAAAGAGTAACAAAGTACAGAGACACAGACACACAGAGACACACAGAGACACACACGCATGCAGCTCACCAGGACTGCCGTCCTGGGGTCCTCGTGGATGAGGATGTCCTCAGCTGACACTCGGCTCCGGTCCTTCTTGGTCAGAGCTGCGGGAGCAGGAGCAGGAACAGGTCAGTGGACATGCAGCAGATACGTTCACACCTCCGGCTCTCGGCACATGACGACGTCCGTTGGGGCTTACTGGAGTCGGGATGGAGGAAAGCCGGATTCCAGTCGAACTCCGTGAAGCCGGCGTAGGAGTTGACCGCTCTGATGTGGCCGTGACTTTCAGCCTGAGGAGGGAACGGAAAGGTGAGCGGAACATCACTCCGGATCGAAGCGCTCGCTTTATGATGCTGGATCCGGATGAGCGACTACAGAACGATCATTCTAATGCGGATCCAATAAGCACTGGTCGAATCAAAGGCTTCAATCACACGTTGATACAGAAGTTAAGCGCGGAAGTATAATTTGCCACACACTTGTCACAACTTGTTTTTTCTAATTCTCTATTTAAAAAAAGAAACAGAAATAGGCGGCATAGAAATAATTCTTTGACGATAATTGTGCCTCACATGCAAAACACCCTTCAGATGGAAATGCCAGTTGTTGCATTTTGTAAATGTATTAGAGATATCCCTTTACTTCAAGGAAAACTCCACTTTCTCAGTCATCTGCTTCAAGGACTTTCAAAAGGTGTGAAGACATACAAACTCAAGCTGAAACCTTCATTTTACAAACCATCCAATTGTTTCAAAAGAAATGCAATCTCAAGCAGTTTTAAACCCTTATCCCAAAGTTCAAACAATTTTAAGACATTTGTGACAACATAGATGAACCTGTAAGACCCACGTGACTTATCATCGATCGACTAAACAGCGTCCAAACCATTTGGGGGCGTCACTTTGATGGACACAGCTACATACCTGAGATCTGATCTGAGTGACGGGGCTCTGCTGTCTGCTGGAGGACTCTTTGGGTGTGGAGTGCTGCAGATCATAGCTGTCTCTGTGTCCTGGAAACAGGGAAACGCTGTCAGCACACATATGGGAGACTTAAGCTCATTTCAGAGATTGGTCAACTACTCCCATGGTGAAACCTAAAACAATCATTGGGGTCGTGAACAAACGTGTTAGCATCCTCCTCCTCCTCCTCCATCAATCACAGTTCAACCTCAACCAGTCCAACCAATCACTCATGCTGTCGTCACATTCAGAAACCACCTCAGAGCCACCCAGGAGCAGAGAGTGAACAGGAGTCAGAGAGAGCGAGTTCAGAAAGGAAAGCAAAGGCCAACAGGTCGATAGTTCCTCTGGGATCCTGATCTGGAGATGGACAGTCCTCCGGCACCCTGCAGACGCGGCTAAGCTGAGGAACTCAAACCTCTCGTCGCTTTCGGCTCTGTTGCCTTCAGTCCGTCTTGGGAGCCGCTCTGGGACGCAGGTGGGCCGGCTCCCTGCAGAGCCCTTCGTTTGAGGCGTCTGACAGGAGCTGTTCGGGTGAAACCCGGCCCACTGTCTCCTCCGGGGTGCCCAGGCCACGGGGAATCAGTCTCAGGGGTGTCTGGGCTGTGCGAGCTCAGAGAGCCCGACCTGCCCTCGTCGTCGCAGAACGCCTCGTTCACGTAGCCCCGACACGTCCCCCCCGCCTCCCCCTCTCCCCTCCCCCTCCCCCTCCCCTGTGCTCCCTCTACGCTCTCAGGCTCAGCAGGTAAAGCAGGCGAGGAGAAGCAGGCAGGCTGAGACTTAGAGATAACGACCACAGTGGGATACACACACGCACAGCTCTCCTCCTCATCCTCCTCATGTTCCTCCTCCTCCTCCCCCTCATCCCCCTCATCCTCTTCGCTCTCGTACTCACCCACAAACGCCCCGAACTCGACAGTGGTGCTGTCTGGCTGGAGCGGCTGCTGGTAGAGGCCGGCCAGGCTGAGCTCCGGGTGGCTGGAGCCGCTGGGCTGGGAGGGGGTGCTGCTGATGTGGAAGTGGGCGCCGGGCGAGGGCACGTTGGGCAGGCTGGATGGGGAGTCGGACAGGCCCGGCTCTTGTGGACGGGTCAGCTTACTGTGGGTGAGGGAGTGGCCCCGGAGGCGCAGCTCCGGGGGGGACACGGCCGCGGCCGCAGCGCTCTGGACAAAGGCGGCGGGGGCGGGGCCGGCCGAGGAGCCCGCCTCGGCAGCGGCCAGGTGCCCCAGTCCGAACAAGCCCCTCCTCTCTGGACTCAGGGCCGGGCCGGGGTCCAGCCCCACGCCTGGCCCGGCGGGGAGCGCTCTCCGGCCGCCCTCCGCCCCGGGCCCGGCCCCTCCACTCAGTCCGAACAGAGAGTCTGCCATGTTGACTCCGGTCTGGGGGAAGGAGGAGCCGTAGAAGGCGGCGCCCACGCTGCGTTTTCCTATTGCGGACGATTTGGAGAGGGCCCCGGCGTCACCGGGGGCCACCGGGGCGATGCTGGGCACCATGTTCTTGGACAGGCTGAGCTCCCGCGTGATCTGGTTGTGGACCTTGCTGGCTTCGGACGCCCGCTGGGCGGTCAGCGTCTTCAGGGTGTCCACGGTCAGGGCCGAGAGGTCCTGCAGGTGGCCGATCTGGGAGTCCAGCGTGTGCAGTGAGCGCTTTATAAAGTTCACCCTGTTGCCGACCTCTTTCAGCTGCATGCACATGGTCTCAACCCTGGGGGAGACAAACAAGTCTTAAGACGCTGATAAAATGAAAATATTTCAGGAGAACCGACCAGAGGTCTTAAACCTCTCATCAGTGGCTACTTGGTATACATTTGGGAACACTTCTGTTAGACCTGTAAACATCTAAAACACCTCAATAGCAGTTTCTCACAAAAATAAAAGCAGTTTTTTCCCCCCTCGGTGTAAACTTAGGCTTCCACCCACGAAAGCTCCTTTGAAAAAGAGGCGGCCCCACCTTTCTGAGGTCAGACGTATGCGCTCCTCACTCCCTGAGTGGAGCCGGTCGTCCTTTTCGTGAAAGTACGTCTCCACGCACTGCTCCTCGAAATCATGCAGCTTCTTTTGGTCTTCTTCTGTGAGAAACAGCTCTGGAAATGGAGAAACGCATGTAAGTGCCTCAATGACTTCAAAGAGTTGAATTCACTCTCCTTCTGTCACAAGCTGGCGCGTGAGCAAGGGTCGTACTTGGTCCGTAGGTGTTCTCCTTCTTCCTCTTTCGACACATGCAGAAGAGGGAGTAGATATGGCAGAGGAGGATGAAGGGGGGTGGGAGGACAGGCTTCTCATGGTAGGCCATAATGAAGTGGTAGCGCTGGTATTTCCAGACCAAATTAGAAATGGACTTCACTTGCAGATACACATTGCTGGAAAAGGCAGAGAGCGGAGATGATGAAGCAGGGGTGGAGACCACTACTGCAACAACAAGAAGAGCCCGCCATGAGGAGAAACAGACGGGGAGGTACTGTGCACTTACTTGAAGAAGGCGATGAGGAGGTTGACCATTAGTATATACTGTACAAAGAGGTAGACTGCTTGTAGGAGGGGAGTCAGCCACACTCCTGCCCCACACAGAAACATGACTGTATTCTCCGTGCTATTGGCACACACTGTGGGAAAGAGGAGACCTCTCAGCATACGCACATACAAAGCCCCGAATATGGTTCACTGGATCTACCCATCTGCCTGCCAAATATCACGCTTTCTGATCAAACAAAGGCTAAACTGCATTAGAAGTGACCCTGTTGGTGGCACCATCCCTGTGTTGAATGACTCGTTGCCTTAGCAGATATCTCTACAGCAGTGGTCCTCAAGCACCACTGTCCCACATGTTTTTACATGTCTTCCTGCTCCAACACATCTGACTGAGATGAGTGCCCCACTGTCGGGCTTCTCTCAGCTCGACGACTGGCCTATCACTCAACTCTCTACGATCAACACCGCTCTGGGGGACAGGCCCGATCTGCGACATAGTTCACAAAAAACTGCAGAGAGTTTCCCACAAGAAACGAATGGGACGAGGTGAAACTTGAAGGACGGTTTCAAACGTTTGCAGCTCAGGTTCAGACTATAAACTGGAGACACAAGCCCCCCATACTAACGTGGTATTCAGCTTTTTGACAGGCTTTTTTTTTAAGTTATTGGTCGGCCACCGCAGAGCGCAGAGCCACTCTACTCTCGCTCTGGTGACATCGCCGTGGCAACCTGGATCGGCCCTGCCATCGCCACGGCAACCAAGCAGCAGGTGGAGGTAACAGTAGTAGTACTTTTTTTTCCATTTTAGCAGTTCTTTGCGATGTAAACTGGCAGCATAGCACTGCAACGCTTTCAAAAGGGGGAGGAGTCATCTCGTTTTGTTGCAACATGACCTTGATTTTGTACTGCTTTGGTAAAAACCTGGTATCGTTTTGAATGTTTGTTCAAAACCTCCCACAAACTTGGTGACACAAAGAACTGTGATGAATTTCGTTGGTGTGTGCGAGTGTGTGTGTGTGTGTGTGTGTGTGAGACACGGCAGCTCAGTCGCCATGTTTTGCTCCAGCCTGGCTTCAGATTTGCCCGACTCGAGCGTCGGGTCGCGTTAGCCTCTGAATCCGGACCGCTTCCAGCTGAGTCGAGGCGGTCGATGCTGCGGTGAGGCCTCGGTGTCGGGCCCGTGTTGGTGTGAGAGAGGGCGTGAGGGGAGGGGGCAATGATTAGGCCGTCGCGGGGTTTGATTTCTGGTGCTGGTTTTGAGTGATAATCAGCCGTCATGCCGTGGTGAGAAACCCTTCGAGTGAAGATGCTCTTACCCTCGTAATCTCCCCTACCATCCTCATCGTCCTTACCATCGATTTCATAGGCATACACTTCCCCGTACATCATCCAGTACGGCTGGAAGACCACGTCTTTGGCCAGCGTCCAGCTGGGCTCCTCGTCCGGGTACAGGATGGCTTTCCTCGGAACGCCATAGCTCAGCAGGACTATGGCCATTATCACCACAATGTAAAACATGTTGGCCACCTGGAAGAAACGGAGGCCGGATGAGGCATACGGTCCTCAGCATCACTTTCAGTGACTCGATGAGACGCGTCTACTCTGGGGATCCAACTTTGTTTTTCCGCTTTGAAAGAAAAGCAAAACCACACCTTTGCGTTTAACTTTTGCAAACAGCAGCAGCTTTCAACAGGGAAAGGAGCTTCGGTTCCTTCTTAAAACGTAGGTGCTGCTTTTTAGTTGTCAGAGGGCAGAAATGTAAAGACAGATCCCCAGAGCGGAGCCCGTCATGCTGTAGGGAGCAGACTAGTGAACAGCTACGAAGGTCTAAATGATGGACTCGTTAAGTGAAGGAGAGCTTAATATTGTAGCGGATTGTAGGGTTATGGCTTGTAGCTTGCAGCTCGCTGACATTGTCCCCTAATCAAAATGCTACAGCTTGTAGCCTCTTAGCTTAGATCAACTGAGGACTGGGGGAAAAAAAGGGAGGGCTGGGCTCACATCAGTGCAGTGTAGCAGTGAGTACAGAACTTAAAATCTAGAGATGCTGGAGGCACTCCCTGTCCAGTCTGTCCACTGAACTAAGCTAAGGTGAAGCAAAACTAAGCTCCTCCTCCGCTGCTTCTACAGTAGCTTCATATTGAGATAAACTCTGTATATAAGGGTAACGTCTGCTCTACAACTGATGCAGCTGCTCGGGGTAGTAGGTTACAATACCTGGTAACATCATGCAGATGATTAAAGCTGTTCAAACGTAAATGGTTGGTGAATGATGTCATGATGTTTTCAGGCTGTTGGCGAATGTTAGCTGAGGTTGAAGTTGCAGCACGTGAACTCACCATCTTGGCGATCATCATGACGTACGGGCCGGCCTGCTGGTTGACAGCCAGGATGTCCAGCAGCCGTACGTACCAGAAGATGATGTTGAGGCAGTACACCGTCCTGCCCGGGACAAAGGCATCCCCACCGCCCAGCCTCAGGCCAAAGCCGATGAAGAAGGTCACGATGGCCAGGAAGTCGGACACGTTAAAATAGTCACTGAACCAGACTTTAATCTTCTGGCTTATTTTGCCCGCTTCTGACATGAACATCTGGGAGGAGGAGGAGGAGGGGGAGGAGGAGACGAGGGAGAGAGGAGATCAGTGGTCTTGCAATCACAGGTCCTGCTTTGAGAAGCGTCGGCTCCACCAACCTCTCGGATCTTCTCGATGGCAGAGGTGAATATGTACAGGATGACCACCCACTCCTGGGCAGAGGGCCACTGGGGCATTTTCACCAGCACCACGTAGGAGTAGAACATCAGGAAGCCCAGGTAGAAGAGCTGAGGCACAGGAAACATTACATTTACATGACATTTTATACTCATTGAGCTAGTTTGGGGTGTTATTCTTAGATTTTAAACCTTTAAGTGATGGAAAAATTAACATTTTCTATATACTACATGCAAATTCACTTTCCTTTTGCACAACAATGACTTCGAGCATATTTGAGACTGCACTAAAAAAATGCATAGCTCAGGACATTCATTCTCCCAATGTCAAACATGCTTAAAATGATACTACGGGGGGGAAGGGTAGAAAGAGCCCAGATTGACACTGATATAATACAATGCATGCTTTATGACAATGGGATTAGAAAAGGCCACATGAGTGTGTTTTAATGGCACATTTTTGTGCACAACATCCCAACAGTAACCAATGTTTGTTTACAGTGGATTTTTAAAGTTACTGTGGGAGCTGAGCTGAAAATGACAAGACGATATAAAGAACACACAATCTTGCCAAAACGCACAAAACACAGATACAGCTATCGAAAAACGAGGGATGAAAAGCTTGTAAAATGTGAACAGCATCCCCCAGGGTTAATAATGAGATCCAGCGTATGGAGAGTGGGAGATGTTGGCAAAGAGTGTCTGAGTTTAGGACAGAGAGGGGGCTTCCTCTCTCCTAGATATTTTGGACTTGAGGTCAAGAGAAGGAGGCGGGGGTGGGAGGTTACGTAAGATGATGTTTACACAGCTCGTCATTAGAACCGGAGTCAGTCAATAACGTTGGACTCCTATTGAACAACTTCAAGCAGCAGGGGTCAGGTCCATTCCTGAGAGGGTCCAGGGTCCAGGCTCAAACATCCAACACCGAACCCTCCGAGCTTTAACCCTACTCGCCGAGACGACCCTCCGACTTCACGCCCAGGCTCCGAGACGGAGCGCGTGTGCTTTCGAGAGAAGTAATCATGAGAGCGGGGAGGATCGGCCGGGCAGCGTCAGGGCGCAGGTTCACACACGCAGCCCGGAGCCTCAGCTGTTGACTTAGGCCTCGGGCTGGATTAAACCATTAAGACGACATTGACGGCACCTCTGTGTGCACAGAAACAGGCCGGCGCTACGTTCAGAACGCTGGCACGACGCCACAGGTGTGGAGACTCACTGCTCGGCTTTGATGCCGTTCATTCTTCTCCTGTGTAAAAACAAACACAGCCACGTAATAGTCTCTCAGTGGGAAAACTCCCCACTGAGTTCAGGGTTTTTTTTTTCTCTCTTCTCCTCAGTTTAAACCCCAGGCGGGGGTGGGGGGGTGGGGGGGTGGGGGGTGGGGGGGTCAACCATCACTGCACGCTGTGGGAAAGTCTGAAACGGTGCGCGCAAGCCGCCGAGTTACGCGTCCGGGGCAAATGGTGCGAACGGGAGATCAGATCTATGGCCCCAGGCCTGCCGAACCATGACGCCAGAGGTGAGAGCGGTCGGAAAAACCAGTCGTTAACACCGCCGAGCCCTCGCCGGGCGCTGCGCTGGTGCGTCACACGGCAAGCGGAGCAGGTACGCCAGATGTAGATAAGCTTGGGCCGCGCTGCACAGGCCAGTGGTTTCACTGATTGTTATCGAAAAAAAGAGAGGGGAGGAAAAAAAGAAAACCTGTCCCAGGAAGCTACCTCCATCCCTGAGAACCAGCCTGGGGTTTGTGTGTATACATAAACATAAGAGGGTGGGGGTGGGGTGTGGGAGTTGACAGCAGGGTGACAAGTATGAGGCTCTTGAATGAGTGTTCGCCTCAGTTTATTATTGAAGTGAATGTGTGTGTGTGTGTGTGTGTGTGTGTGTGTGTGTGTGTGTGTGTGTGTGTGTGTGTGTGTGTGTGTGTGGGGGGGGGGGGGTGACAGGAAATAAAGCGATTGTTCTCAGATTCCTCGGGCTGCAGAGTGAAGGAAACCTCTGACCTCATGTGATCCACTCCACGGCCAGAAACACGGTGGAGGCCGGGACCGGGCAGAGGAGAGGAACGGCACAGGATGGAGCCCTTTCGACCGGGCGACTGCCGTCAGTCTTCAAACACGCTAAATTGCGTCCTCTGGACTTTCCAGTGAGTGGTGCTGTGGGAATACCCATCCAGCCGTCGTGCCTTTCCGGCCTTTGTGCCTCACGACTCTCTGTGTGCGCGTCTGATAAGACGGGGGGGATCGCCGCCTGCAGGTCTGCAGGTTCTCGTCCCAATCAGCGGTACAACGTCGCCAAATCTCACACAGACCTGGCCACAGACCACACTCATTGCACCTTTTCCTCATGTAATACGGAGGCAAATGAACGAAACTGAGCAAAATGAACCGCGAGTGGCTTGTTCTCAAATGAGAGAATTACACGAAAGACCTAATGTCTTTGTCTAGACTGGATTTAAATGTGAGCCGTAATTAAGCAAAGAGCACGTCGGCGTCTCTGCGGGCTTTGTCTGTTCCGGTTAAAAGCTTCTAGCATCTGTGCGCGCATCTGTGCTAAAAAACCAAAAAAAAAACAAACAAAAAAGGAGGCATGTGTGCGGGAGGGCCGTGCACGCTTTCTCCTGCGACCTCCGTACCGTGTTGGACCAGAACTTGACGATGGGCGCGTGGTAGAAGGCGTAAATCTTCCTGGTCAGGGGCAGCTTCCTGGAGCGAATGTGCGTCTCCGTTTCGCTCTTGGTCTCCGCTTGGTCGTGGGACCGGGCCTCCTTAAACACATCCTGCACGGGGGGGGATTAGAAAAAGCCACCAATGGGACAGGTGAAACGCGAGAGCGAGGGGGAGAGTAGGGCTATGAAAAAGACGTGATCGAACCTCTTGTCTTACCATCTGGATGTCCTCGGGCACGTTCTGGAAGTTGTGCTCGCTGTCCTCCATGGTGATCTGGTGGTCGTCCTGGCTCTGGGGGATGTGAGCCATCTCCGCCTTGGACTTGTACTCCAGCAGCAGGATGGCAGGCGGCACCAGCATGCTGAGGATCACCTGAAGACAAAGACGCACTCATGTGGGTGGACGCCGCTTTATTTGTCCTCGGAGGCCTTTGAATTACACGCACGCGCCAATGAATCCCAAGCGTGCAATACGAGGCCGGGATTGGACCTGAAAGGCGGCATTTACAACACAAACATCACCACGGAAACGCTCGGTATCTGCACGATGCTGCGATCCCGGCAACCCGTCTACCTCCGAGTTTTCTCACGTTTTGGGCCAAAAAATAAAATCTAAATGGAACATGAACCTTGTACCAGGAGTTCTTGCGCATGTTCAGCCGTCCCATCCACATGTCTGACAGCAGCATCTGGGTGCAGGTGTGAGCCACGAAGGGCCTCAGGTGCGAGGACACGGCCAACTTTAAACAGGTGGAGTTGCTCCAGTTCTTCAGCTCGTAGGTCAGCAGCTTCATGGCCATGGTCTCGTCCTGCCGGAACGACTGCTCCAGCAGGTCCACCGCCAGGGTCCCGAACTCGCTGGAACCAAAAAACATCACAACGGCGGAACTCGGTTAGAGGGACTAGAGTTGGAGACGTCTCGAGGGGGGCGGGGGCAGGGCCTCGGGGGGGGGAACACCTACGTCGAGTACTCCTTGAGCTCCTCCGAGGTGTCGTCCACCACGTCGCTCTTCTTGGCCTCGTAGCTCATGGAGCGGCACAGCTTGCAGGCCACCAGGGCCTTGGCCATGTTCTCCTCGCCGTGCTGCCAGAAGAACAGCGACATCTTCTGCCTCTTCATCAGCACGGCCCACACCAGCAGCTCGTTGAAGGGGTAGGGGAAGCGCCGCGTCTCGGGGTCGTCGATGTCCACGATCTCCTCTTTGGTTCTCTTCTTGCTCTGCTCGATGCTGGACTCGGGCTACGACCAGGCGAGGGGGGTTAAAGGCGGAAAAAGTTACCTTCGCTCTCCCACTTTTTGTCCCCATTAGTCCGCTCCCTTTCGTCGTTACCTTGGGCTTGTACGGCTGCGCGGTTTTGATGAAGTGGTTGTGCCTGGTCTTCTCCTTCTTGTCCGCCTGCATGCTGAACGACTCGGGGCTCTTCCTCAGATGTGAGCCGGGACCTGCGGTGTGCCGGCCCGACCTCTGGAAACATCGCGGACACACTCTGTTGTGGACTTCGGGTGCCTCCAAACATGCTCTCCTCCGCACAGTGATCTCAGCGGGTCCGACTCACCCTGTTGCTGCCGTGGAGGTTGTTGTAAATGATCCGGAAGCGTTTCCTGGTGTAGTTGCATCTGTAGGTGCCGCCCATCAGGTACTCGATGACCAGGCCCACGTCAATCAGAGTGATCTTGTAGTTTGGGGGAAGGTGACTCTACAGGGGGAGAAAAAAACAAAACATTTCAAAAGAATCTCGGGTAGACATTGCCTTATCAATATCATTCAAAGCCGGCCGACTGTACCTGTTTGACATCTCGCACGAGGTGGAGCAGCGTCGGGTTGCTGGAGGGTTGTTTCTGAACAGAGGAAGACAGGACGATCTTTAAAACAATCTGAAACGGTCGGTACACAGAGTCTAATCACATCATCTCGAGCCTTTTATTTCGAGGACGTGACGCGTGGCACGTTACCGTGTTGTAGAGCTCCTCCAGTCTGTTGATTGTCAGGAAGCGGTGCATGCTCACGCCGTTCTCTATCAGCAGCTTCACAAAGTCCACCCGGTCCATCACCAGCGCATCCAGCATCGCTTGCTCCAGAGAGCTCACCTACAACCCCCCCAGCAGAGACAGGCCAGACATTGAGAGGCTCATTTTAAACAGAAATAAGAGTATCGTATATGTACATAGGTTTGTAAAATAAACACGATAAAGGAGAGGATCAAAATGAGGGCCAAATTACAAAATGAAAAACACACACGTCAAACATAAACAAATATGACCCAATCTCCCCATTCAAGCAAAGAGCCAGGAACCCCCCCCCCTTCTCCAAGTTTGGAAACAAACATGAGCGCTGAGGGCAGCTTATGAAGACAACTGTTGGCGGGTTCATGTTACAGTCAAGACGGGCAGAGCTGATGGCAGCCGGCCCGGGCCCGGTCCCCCCAGCTCAGTGTGCTCGGCACAGATTCTGGGGTCATTCCGGGCCACGTCAGAGGTTTTGGAGCGAACGCTGAGCTAAGCAAACATCCTTGAGAGCACAAGCACACACAAACACACACACAAGCATGGACAAACAAACAAACAGACAAACATGCGGGCCTACCAGGAGCTGCTGGCCATACACAAACACGTGGTTCTTGGCAATGTCAACGCGGTCCCAGGCCAGAGTCAGGACCAGCTGATCGAAGGCAGACGCGTTTGTGCCTGAAACACACACACACACACACACACACACACACACACACAGGTGGAGCTGTGAGTACACAGACACAGTTACACGCAGATGTATGAATTCCCAGGCATGTGAAGCCTTATGAACTGTGTACTTCCTGTTAGCCGGCTAGCAGGATTAGAGGGGGTTAGGGGAGCAGGGCCGGGGCAGTAATACAGTCAATTACACAGTAATACAGCGACGCAGCAGATTAGACTACAAAGTAAATCCCTCTTCGGTCTACGGCTCTGTTCCACGGTAATCTGCCGCATTGTCCTGCGGGAGCCGTCCCAATCAAGCGATCAGCGTCGCCGCACGCAGAATCGCCCGTGCCGACGCCAACCGAGAGTCTCGGCTGGAGGGTCGAGGGCTGTTTAGCTCTAAGTGGCCGGAGCTTTCCAGCTGGACGGTCCTTTTTCCTCCTCTAGATTCAAGATTTGCACCCGTCACCGGCATATCCGGCCTCCTACGCAAGATGGATCCTTAAGAAACGAGTTTCTTCGAGAGGACGGGTTACTGTTTCACCAGGACCACTGCACCTTAGGCTTCCAAATATTTGCCCACGTTTACTATCAATCAAGGGCGCAAGTCACTCGCAAATTCCTCGCTTTTGTCCCCATAAGTGGGGCCCGTTGGCTGCACCCTGCACCCTACACACCTCTCCTTCTCTTTCAGTCGAAATGTTTGTCCCATACTCGAAATGAATGAGAGCCTGTTCACGTGGATATAAAATGCTCACGGATATAGTATTTTTCTTCTTGTTCTTCCCTCGGCAGAGTCTTTGAAACAAAGGGCTGCTCTATTCCCCACTTCTTGCAGCTAGGGGCCTGACTGTGTTGGAATGAGGGGGGGGGGCCTGTGAATGTGAGCAGCACTATCTCCTCAGGAGCACAAAGAGAAGGCCACGCAGGTGGGAATGGCTTCTCAAAGCATATCCATATCAGAAGGAAAACATTACAGAGTCTTGAGGCGCTCATCTCACAATGCCAGCAGCCTGGGCATATGAATAGGCCGAATCCACTGTGCATGACTTCTACTGCGCTATAGAAAGAGAAGAAGGAGGAGGAGGAGGAGAAGAAGAAGAAACAGGGGTGAAGGGTTCGGACAGGAGTCAATCCACTGACCTTGGAGCAAAGCCCGCAGAATGGCTACGTCAATGTCCTGGTGCTCCTCGGAGCTGATGTGAAACACAGTGATCTGAGGCCGGGAGACGAGAGAGCACTTATTAACAAGTTCCCACAGACATTCTCCAGATGCTTCGTGATACGCGATAGTTCAATTTCCAAAAGCAAACAGCAGCGGGGCCGACTGTCAGCTGACCGTAGGCCCGGGCTGGAGCCTGTCTGAACTGAAGCCAGAGCTTGAATGTACCTTCACGGTCACATCCAGACTGATGCAATGAAAGAAGCAGTGAGGCCAACACTTACATCACTTCTAAATCCCCATATGTGTATCCAAAGTGTTTGCGTGGCTTTGACTTTTACCTGTTTGATTGCATTTATGTAAGGTCTGTCAATAAAGTGCCATACAACACTCAAATGGATCAGTTACATATCAAGAAATCTTCCATTTTCTATGAGCAGAAATGTGGCGTAAGTGAAAGAAAATTGTTTTTTGCTATCTTGATAACCCGGTGTGAGATTACTATACTCTCACTGCTGTTGAAATGGAAACAAAAGTGTGTGTACGTACCAGCTCTTTGCTCTTCATGCACTCCATCAGAGTCTGAAAGAGGTGGATGGCGTCACTCTGGCTGAAGTTGAAGGTCTTCTTGATGGTCGCGATGATGTCGGTCTCCACTCCATCAGGGAGACCGCTGCGGGAGAAGGCAGAGGAGTAGGACACGTCACCTGCTGTACGACGCGTTATACGGCCACACTGCTGAAATGAAAGTGTGAACGACTGCCCAGCAGTGCCAAACCTTTACTGCAATAAGAGCATTAAAAACTGGAAATATTGGTAACATTGTATTGCCTTTTCAAAACCGATTCATCTCATTACCACGCGTCCCAGAAAAATAACAAAATGTGGAATCACTGGATTTTATGTTGCAAGTTTGAGACTTTTGACTGCTTTGGCACTACTGTTTGGTAGTTAAAGAAATAAAAGAAAAAAACAAACACGGCACGTGCATTCCTCAGAGATCATCAGGATGCACTGCGACTCCACTGCATGTAGTGCGAGTCGAGCTCTAAAAGCACGCAATTGTAAACGGAAGGAAACGGGTCTATCTCCACCTCTGCTGTAGACCTACGCACATTTCCTGCAATAAACTGTGACTTTTTTTGTACCGACGAGCTTTCAGTTGGATCGTAAAATCCCTCAACTGAGATTAAAATAGGTCATTTGCCACCAAGCGAGCAGCATGTACACCTAAAGAAGGATAAAACAAAACATTTTCATTGTCTTTTCTGAACTACACGATCAGGTCTTCCTCAGGCTAGGGGAGCAGATGAAGACGGCGCTCGTCTACTTTGGGATTTTGGGATATTTCTCAGATGCTGCCATCATAGGGAGCTGAGGAGAACTGTCTGTCTGATGCATCAGTAACAGCATCTCACTGCCATTTGTTTGTCATTTGTCTCATTTGTGATTTCACAGTATCCGACCCCCCCTCCCCTCCCCTGTGTGTGTCGTACCCCCCCTCCTCCGTCTGCTTGTGGACGTAGGCCAGGATGTCCGCCGCTCGGCCCGTGCCCTCGCACACCACCACCGGGACGGGCGGGCTCTCCTGGAGGTACTCCAGCACCGTCAGGATCACGTTGGGACCGCCCTCCAGGATCAGGGCCACCACCGGGACCCCCTGGCCGATGCCTGCGGGGACGATAACCACAGCGCTCACGTCTCCCTCCTTCTCTCCAGCTTCCGGCGTCCGTCTCGTGGCGCGGCTCCGCCCAAGTGACGGTTTGCGAGTGGCCGAGGAGATAATGCCCAGCTGCCTCTTATCAGGCCGCCCCGAGGGCGAGACCCACCAGCGGCACAATGAGAGCAGCTTGGAGACATTGTCTGAGCTCAGAACGCAACGAGTTCAGGCTTCAGGATGATTCTGGCAGGATTTATGTCATTAATAAAGGAATTAAGAAACTGATATCCACACACATTTGTCGCTTCATTAAGCAGAAAATTCAATTGTCGGTCATCTGTCCATCGACTACACTATGACAAAGCTTATATAGTTACTCGTATGCACTTATATAATACACAGGTGGACTTCTACAGCGATGTGAGCAGCCACGCAATGTGCTGAGCCAGTTCTTTCTTTTCTTCTTTCTGCCACGGTGTTGTTTGTTTGCCTTTTACCTTTGCACAAAGAGAACCTCATTTACGTCACTATTTACTCGTTAATATTTCCTTTCCTCTTTTCGACGCAACTGCCTGCACTGCGCAGCCCACACTGGCGTGCCACTTCCAGCTTCCCTGTTGTGGGACGGACAGAGACGTGCTTCATCCTCTCCTCCACTTCTCTAGTCTGGACTGGAACTAAAGATGATGCTTCCCCGTCAACGGGGCTGGCACAAACAATCCTTTACATGTGTTTTAATGGATCTGAATACCCAGGAGGGAGCCTTCGGTGCAACAAGCAGCACTCCCACAGAGGCTATAACGCAGTTAATTAGTTAATGAAGTTAAATATTAACTGTGCCGACTGTATTTGTCAATAAGGTCCGACTATGCACAACTGAGGGGCCGAATCATTGCGTTTTCCTCTCCGCTCGCTGGGAGCTCTGTCCGTCAGTCAGGGGTCATTTTAAAGGTTGGTTCAACTCAAAGAACTGGCACAGACACTGAAGCAAGGCGAGCTTCAGAGCTTCACCTTCAGAGCCCAACAAGGACCATCTGGATCCATCAGGGCCAGAATAAACCGAACAAACGTCCTGGAGGCTCTTTCAGTGTGACTTGGTGGCTTTGATGGGGGCGGTGGTGTGGCGTCTGGACAGGAAGCACACAAGCTCACAGAGTTTCTGTCTCCGACTCCCTGCCGAGCTCTCGGGGCCTCTACTCACGCGCGTGTATCCTCTGCAGGTTGATGTGCTTCTCCAGCTCCCGCCGCAGGTTGACCTCGGCGCCGTACTTGCCCACCGTGCCGTCGTCCACCAGCAGGAAGTGGGAGTGCAGGTTGTTGAGGACGTTGAGCTTGCTGAGCGGGTTCAGCAGCGTCTGGTAGGGGGCGATGATCTGGAGGCGAGGGGAGGGGAAGGAGGGGAGGCGTGAGGAACGGCACACACACACACACGCGCAGATCGATCCAGACGGAGGGAAAAAAAAAACAAACGAGGCCGGCGTCTTACGTCTCTGCCGATGAGATCGTTGCGGTTCTCGATGACGCCCCAGGGCGCGATGCCGATAGTGCAAATCTTCTTCGACGACCTCGAGCAGTGCTCCTTCAGCGCGTCCCCCACGTGCTTGGCCACACCTGCCAG
The DNA here is from genome assembly GCA_029224185.1 of Karalla daura. Taxonomy (NCBI): domain Eukaryota; kingdom Metazoa; phylum Chordata; class Actinopteri; order Chaetodontiformes; family Leiognathidae; genus Karalla; species Karalla daura. Next base: position 19,272,401 of record CM055190.1, read on the forward strand.
GAGGGACGCGTCAAGACGATCAATCGCTGTTCTGTTAATCGCCACTCAACCTCCGCCCAGCCGGCCTCTCAGCTCGTACGGGGCGAGGCCGCGTCGGGCGCCTCGCAGCTCCAGGCCGCCCGCGAACCGCAGCCCTCGGGCTAATGGACCCGGCGGCTTGAGCTGTGACTTGCGATGCAGGGGGAGCGTCCCCGGCCGGCCGGCCGGCGTGCCAGGGAGGCATTAGCGGTAATCACCGGTCTTGGTAATTGACCCCCGGTGAGTAAGGGCTTAAACACTGTGATCGGACCGCAGCGTCTCAGCGCGGCAGACACACCCCGGCCGCCCCGCCGCACGCCGACAAATGACACGCTGCGAGGCCGGCATTAGCGCTTCTGCTACATCAGCGCCGGGGGGGAGGGGGGGGCGCTTGTTTGTCGCGAGAGTGAAAACTGCCGGCGATCCGTCTCAGGCGTCTGCCAGAGGACGGTCATTAGTTGTCGTTCGCCGCACGGGCTCGGGGACAACAACAATCTAGGCTTAGGAGAAGACGGCTCAAACATATGTAGCCATACTGACACGTCCTTCACGTTTGTGGTTTATTCTCAGAGTTGCCTCAAACCTTGCCTTTTTTTTTTTTTTTACCATTTGTCATTTTCAAACATCTTTGAGCTTTTTGAAATGTAAAGAAGCAGAAAAACAAATATCAAAAACACGTTTTTCCTTTCCTGAACATGACTGATAAAAGCTGATCCCCTTCAACTAGTCACACCTGAAGCTGTCATGAACGCTGGTTTTGAACTAGAAAAATTGCAGGAAATTTCAAGTGTGACCTTATCTCTTTCTATCCCCGCCTTACACTGCTCATTTTTATGGATTTCTTTTGCAGTTTTTTGAGAATTACTTGCAAAAAGTAATAGCAGAGCGAGTCTGGTCCAATGCCAGGTTTTGATATATAATTTCCCTGGGTGCTCTCAGAGCGACAAGTGCTCTTGCGCAATCAGTGATATTATCAATATTGTGGGATTATGCAACGCATTTCCTACCTGTTGAATGGTTAAAAGCACTGAGGCATTTTCTTGTAATGAAACCATAACAGCCCTCGCATTCCCCGCTCAGTAATACCCTGGGCCCTCTCTGTAATTCTTACGCTTTCCAGAAACATTTTCCAGGGGCTGCGGTATTAGGGGCTAATCTCTCTCCGGCTCTCCATACCTGTGTTGACCCCTCCGGTGAGGATCCAGGCCCCGGTGGTGACGGCAGCTTTGATGAGGCCCTTGCCCACCACCTGCTTGATGCGCGGGTGCAGCTCGAAGTTCTGGACGCCCCCGTGGACAGAGATGAGGATCTTGGGGAGCTCCATGTGCCACTCCTTGAGCAGCAGCCGCAGGATGCTCTCGGGCCGCGAGTCATAGGACAGACGCACGTACTGCACGGACACAAGGGGGCGCCGCTCAGACGGAAGCAGGAAGCAGTCTTTCAATAGCTTTTATTTGTACGAGGAATCTCGGGCCTAAAAATCACTTAAAGGGGACCTAGAATGGCGTATGTACATCTCTACTGCCAACATTGAAGTTGGAGCTTTGGTTTCACCAAAACTGCCTCAGATGCTGTTTTACAAGCACTTGATGGAAGTTGATGAAATAGTATTTTTGGAATATTTCAATAGGTGTGTTTCCGCACAGATCATGTCTACCTAGCAACCACAGACTCTACTCTGATTGGCTGCTAACAATCAATGTGACTTGTGACTTGTTTTTCAGAAACACATCCAGCTTTATATGTCTGATTGTTTATGTCCCCATTTCAATATGAGAAACTTGGATATGAATGAGGACATGGTGATGCTTCTGGACCTGCTCTATGCCAAGCAGTAGTTTTCATTCATTCTAGGTTCCCTTTAAAACCAACTGCATGGGCAGCTTCCACTGACACCCAGGGTGTCCCACCTTGGCTCTGTAGGAGTGAGAGCCTCCCTGGAAGTTGATGACGCCGTAGGCATCGCAGGGGTTCGCCACCGTGTGTTTCTCCACCGACCACTCCTCCACCGCCGGCATGGACAGGGCGGGGTTCTCACCCAGCTTCATGTCCGAGTACTTGGTGGCCAAGCTGGCAGTGAAGCCAACATGCTGCCGGACCAGCCGCCCACAGCAGCACCTGCAGCGTGAACACAAACGCCTTCAGTCGGTAGAACGCTCACACGCACCGTAAACGGCTCTTATCCGAGCTGTTAAGCCGTAAAAGTTGTGAGATATGTCTTCACACAAACCCGCTAACCCTGGCTTGACTGAGAGGAGCAGCCCGGTAGCTAAGCCAGAGCGTGTGGCTTCCAACGAGCCTCGCTCATAAACAAGTATAAACAAAGGGGACTTACAATCGAATCCCAACAACCAACCACGAAGGTGCGGACTGCGCTCGGGCTTCATTTTGACGCGCACCTCCCTTCAATCGCCTGAGGCGATAACGCTCGCCCTGACATAACCAAAGCCTGGGGCGTTATCGTTTCTCGAGGACAGCTACTGTTCAGTGGAAATACACTGTTGAACTATTTGCTTTCGGGGTTTCCTTTCTTCTGGTGTCAAATAACCGCTTTACGTGGACTCTTGAGAACTGATCCTGTCAGGCGGGTTGGGGTTTAACTACAAAAAAAAAAAAAAAAAAAAGGGGAAAAATACTCACCGGACCAGCTGTTGGCAAATCTGACATCCTGGAAGGCATCTGGGGAGGAATTTCACAGCAACAACGTAAGTGACGGCCGAGTCGCATTCAGAATGAATTCACCCCGCTCGAGTTTCCCGGACCGCTCGTTGTCCCTCTTCGGAGAAAGTCTGAGGACATTTGGGGGAACGTTATCTGTCAGCTGGGCAGGTAGCCCGGCTGGATTGGCCTTTAACCAAAGAGCGCGTTGCGAAACCTGCCACTTTGATCGCAGTCACACGCGGGCCTCTAAGCCCGGCGCTCCGCCGGCCCGTGCTCTCCGACACCTCCGAATCGTGCTCGAAACAGGGGGCATGTACTGCGGTTAATGGACAAAACCTGTGGCCAATAATTGATGTGAAAATAAACACGGGGAGGAAAGAAAAACCAGGAATCTCCTTGAAAGTGTAACTAAAAACAACAGAGAAAGGATGGGGGGGGGGGGGAGACGGGGGCGGAAAACCACTTAAATTAGTCACAATTGAAGGTCTTTTTTTTTTTTGCTTCGATCGTTGCTTTTATGCCAGATGTGCAACTTTGATTGAAACTATTTCGTGTGTGTTTCTCACGTTGGCGTGGCACACTATGAATGAGCGGCCCCGGTGCCAGGCCAATGAGACGGCGCTAGCACCGCTTTGTTAGATTCCAGCGAGTCTAGAGCGGGACCGAGCCTGCCGAGACCCACTGCTCTGCTGCACGGGCACATCATCATCATAGCATCAACATGAGGAAAACAAAAAAGACTTCAATAAAAAGAATCCGATATGTTAAAAATGGACCAAGATGTGACACATCCCCGGTCTCGTCCTCCTCCTCCTCCTCCTCCTCCTCCCACTTAACACTGTAATCACTGGGACAAACACGCACGTTAAAATTATCCTGAAACTGACTCATTTACTCGTTGGAGAGTGGTGGTTAGGGTTTGGGCCTGCTTTAAAACACACACACACACACACACACACACGCACGTGCACACACACACACAGTGCAATTACACGGTTTCCACGGTAACCACCTCAAGGCTCGGTGTGTCAGTGAGTCTCGGCACATACCTGTGGGGGTCCTTTGACACTGGAAGTATGTACACACATTCCCTCTTGGTGAAAGTGCTTTCTATCCAGGGTTTCTGGGACTGTGAACAAACAGAGACAAGTCGCCTGTTAAAAGCGGCCGATAAATGACGACAAGCGCGGTGTTTGACGACTGCATAGATGCGTGTGCGTGCGCGTGTGTGTGTGCGTGTGTGTGCTTAAAGCCTTCGTTATGTTTGCATTGAATTATTCAAAGCAGCTCGGTCCGGAGGGATGCGTCTCGTTGCAGGCACAAAACAACACTGTTGACATTACATCGACTGGAGTGTAAGAACATGAAGGGGCGGGGGGCAATACGAAAAATCCAAAGTGGTTCTCCCATGAAAAAAAAAAACATCCTAAAAGGAAATTTCTAGGTTTTAATCCAGGATTTAGTTGATGAAATTCAAAGGGATTAGGAGAGGAAATAAATATAAAAAAAACAGAGAATTGGACTGAAATTAGGATGGCTACAGTTCAGCAGGTCAGCAGCAGGAATACCATGCCTTACTAAAACAATCCTCATCACAGTTGTGCGAAAACTAGGATTTACGTCGAAGGAATTTTTCAATTAATGCCTCCTGGCTCGTTGTTCTCAGAGGGAACCATGAGCGATTAGCACCATTAATCTATCCCCAACACAAAGAGGGAAACTACCCCCTCCACCAACCCCCTAGTACACTAGTACGAGCAGAACAGCAAATAGGAATGTTCTAGTTCGTCCTAAGTGATCCACATGAGTCATTGTTTCTCTATCTTTAAACACAGACAGAAATAGAAGTGACTTAGCATGAGGATTAGCGACAATTCGGCTGTTTGATCTCCCGCTAAGGGCACACATCTCTCTAGTATCCGCTGAGCACCTGCTCCGAAACGACAATTTTTACACAGACATCTCCCCAAAAAACAAACTCCACCAATGACACCGAGCCGCCTGGCGTGTACCTGGACGTCCTCCTCTTCGTCTCTGTGTTTAAGGGCTTTGTACAGGAACATACCAGGGCTCCTTCATGCATCCCCCGGACAAACCACAGTCACCACAACGCAGCCTCCAGCCGAGGACGGGACCATCAGGCACCAATCACTTGTCGCTGGCTTCAGTCTCCGGGCCGGATCTGGACGCGGGGTCCATGCGCGTCTCAAAGTCTAGCGCGGAGCTGTTACCGTACAGATCCGGTCCCGGTTAAACGCTGAGTGATCAGTGAGAGGTGGCAGCCTCCAAACTCCATCCACTGTTAATCTGTAAGGAGCCGCTCAGGGGGCAGATGAATGTGTCTGAGACCAACTAGATATTATACCTGAGGCCGAGGAGAAAGAGACGAGGGAGGCGGGGGTGTGGGAGAGGATTAGGGGGACAGGCAGAGGCCTCAATGATATATAGTACACCTAGTTGTCTGCGCCACCAGCTGTGATTCATGCACTAACCACAAACTCTCTCCCAACAGCTCTGGCCCTACACTTTAGACTGCAAGAGGCCCACTCCATGTCGATACCAAATATCAAGAGGAAAAGCATAAGAAATGCAGAAATCAACCCGGCAAATTTTAAGTAGAGCAAACCATTGTTGAGCCATAGCGTACACACCTTTCAACATAAATGTCGAAATCGTTAAAAAAAAGTGCTTCAAATTAGACCAACATTTAGTCCGCAACTATATCTCGTTTTGTTTTCTCATATCCCTCCATTCATTGTCATGGAGGAAACTGGAAAATATTCAGATTTAGGAAGCTGACCGAGAAATTTTCATTTCATTAAAAACGTTTCTTTGAAGCTTAAAGTGACAAATGAATTACTTGATGCAACTCTTATTCGATATCACCTGGCTAGGTTTCCACCCAGGAGGGCTGTGCTGAATTACCATCCTGTCTGCAGATGTAGATTCACTGCAGCCTAGATGATGATCTCATAAGTGCAACGTATTTTGTCGGAGTGAATTGTCATCCTGGCAGAGTGAATTATCGTCCTCCTCCTCAAGGATTTGTGTTTCTGCTGAACGCTGGCCCCCGAACCCCCGGTTAACCACAGTGTAACGACAAACCCTCAATTAAGCTGCATTATCAAAACCACTTATTAAGATGTTCGAGAAAAAGGGTGCGTGCACCTGGAGGTAAAGAGTTCAATATCTGAAATGAAAGAAGAAAATCTGTCAGACTAAAGATGTTTCTCCAGTTGAAACACTAGCACGTAAATTAGCGCGACATTAGCTTTGGTCCTTTGTGCCAAAAAAATTGAATGTCTTCGAGACGAGGACTAAAAAAAAATAGGCATTTAAAGGTCTGATCTCGGCCTTTGTGAAACAGGCACTGACCCTTTTCAGCCATTTTTTGCCATTTAACTGTGACTTGCAGCTCTAATAGCAGTTTTAGCTTAGACTGGGTTGTGAGGCAGACCAGGGACTGTCGCCTCGCATCAAACAGTAGCCTTTCTGTTTCCTGTACACTCCACTCATGGTCCAAAAACAGACGTGTTTAGGTCACCCTCTACACTGGCCCTAGGTGAGTGAGAGCGGTGTGTGTGTGTGTGTGTGTGTGTGTGTGTGTGTGTGTGTGTGTGTGTGTGTGTGTGTGTGTGTGTGCTGGGACAGATTCCAGCAGACCCAGACCCCCAAAGCGGGTATGATAATGAATGGATGGTAGATCAGATGACTAATACAGCAGCAAGGTAGTCCAACGTCTGCTAATACTGCTGTAGAACACGTAGCTCTACTGTGGTGTTAGAGCAGGTTAAAAAGTTATACTACCGAGTCTCCACACACACACACACACACACACACACACACACACACACACACACACACACACACACACACACACACACACACACACACACACACACACACACACACACACACACACACACACACACACACACACACACACACACACACACACACACACAGTAGTGATGTCAGAGCTGCATTAAAACAAAAAAACAATCCAAGAGTGTTCGATGGGGCAGATAAAGACAAGCCCTGTCCTGTGAACCTGTAACCATGGTACCTGAGAATGTCAGGCAACAAAAGACCAGAGCACTCCGCAGATCCTGCCAAATGCACACACACACACACACACACACACACACACACACACACACACACACACACACACACACACACACACACACACACACACACACACACACACACACACACACACACACACACACACACACACACACACACACACACACACACACACACACACACACACACACACACACACACACACACACACTCTCTCTCTCTCTCTCTCTCCCCCATTTCCTCGCTCCCTCCCTCTTCCTCTCGGGCGTCTTTTCTCTCAGTGCCAGGTTTTATGATTACCTTGTTCCTGTAGGAAACATAACCCGACACCTTCCCCATCTCCCCAGGCTCGGTGCAGTCGGTGTAGGATGCGGTTGTTTTTTTTTGTTTTTTTTCAGGACGTGAACAGAGGTAATGTTTATCTTTGCATGCAGACTTGTGAGCATGAAGGGACAAACGTCTGATCACGCTGTCACATAAAGAGAGAGAGTGAGAACTCGGAAACCTCGCCAGCTGACCTCCCCTCCCCTCACCTCCTCCCCCAACAATGCAACGGGGCTGGATGGTCAACCCATCATTCCTCTGGCCCCGCCTGACGTAATACGGCGAGAGATAACATCTGGCTTGGCAGAAAAGCTATTACCATTTAGACAAGAGTGGGGGATACGGGGTCAGCACTTCAGCGTGCGCGGCAGCCAAAGAGGAGAGAGGTTCTCGGAGAGAGAGGAACCCAATTAATTTTGCCTTTTACTCCTGTCCCTCTCCCTCGCTCGCTCGCTCTGAGCACCCGTTTAGGCGGCTTTGTAACGGAGGACAGCGAAGGCTTTTAATTCGAGGAGATAAAGCTCACATTTGCCCGTCACCTTCGCCATGATATTCCAGAGAGTTGCGATCAAGCCATTTATGGCGACTGCTGCGGGCGCGGACGCAGAACTGGGGCATCCTGCACGGTACAGTGGACCGAGGCCGCTGTCATTGGCTTTCTCCATGATATAACCTTAATTCCTCGCCGCCGTTTCTGGTTGCAGCGAGGCAAAAGTCACGGCGAGAGCTGCAGCGCGCGCGGCACAAAACACACCACGGAGCTGGACACGGACACTTGCTTGTGACGAGGTTCCCACTCCCAAATGCAGGCGGAATACGTCAAATTTTGAGTCATTTCTGACGCAAGATTTATGAATGAGTTATGAGCGCTCAATCTATGCGCATTATCAGGGATTTTCAGCATCCTCGTCATTCCAGCAACGCGCTCTCCCCCACGTTTACGCTCAGTTCGGTGGAAACGAGGGCTTCGGTATGTGTGACGACTCTAACATCACGGCGGGAAGGAACCCGCCGCCCAAATCGTGTTACCTCACAGGCCAGATGGGTTTAGTGCAACAACGAGGTCACTGGAGAATCCCACATCGCCATCGCTGCACCATACACGGCTCACACAGTGGGAGCAGTAGTGCACGGCGCTACACTCTACCGTGTCAGTTGCGTGAGTGGGGAGATTAATGGGGACCTGGGATGGATGGGTGGAGCGTTTCTCCTCGTTCTCTGGAGTTAACATACAAGCTATGGGTCACTGGGTTCATCAGAAATGCCTCAGATCCCATTTTGTAAGCCCCCCCATTTGAAACCCTATGTTAGGTATGGGATCCGTATTGTGGTCCTTTTCGGCATACATTCGGTTCGTGTTTTTAGATATTTATTTAGATACTGGATTTAGATATTGAGAACGAATCAGTAGAAAATACACCGACGTTTCACCACACACTTCAAACTGCGTCCTCACAGTCATGTTCCTTCATTTAGTTAACGGACTGAGCTAACAGACTGATCAAATACTAAAATAATCATCATCAGTATTTAGATGGAGAAATAAATACTTTTTGAATAAAAGTCGGTTTTAGCATGTTAGGAAAATTTTAGTCAAAACTGATACCAATAAAAGCATCTTTTTGAAAACAGGAATAAACCTTTTTCATAGTTTTTGTGTCATTGTATAAACAAATAAATCAGATTGTATCCCTAATTACATCCAATATCTGGAAGATGATAGGAAACAAATGAGGACGTCACTATGTTGAATTGAGCGTACATCTTTGGACCATTGTTTAACAGTAAGAGGAGTTTTTTATTATTATTATAGCTCCCCTTTAAGTTTACAGCCGTTTCCAGTAATACCCACTCAGTGTTACATTCACTGTATAATAAATAGTATAGTGTGCTACAAATATTGCTCTGGCTTTGACATGAACAGCAAAGACTTGAGATGGCTTTATTCAAGGGGGCTTTATGATACACTGTGAGTCACTTAAGCACGGACAGCAGTTCTCAATGGACCATCCTTCTCGCATTGTGTAGTTGTTGTTCAGGGCCCATAAGCCTATAAAAGAATGTTAAATGGAGGGAGCGGTTTCATAATGGGCTTCAGATAAGATCCCTGGAAGTCTGTATACAAGAGTAAAGCCAGTTCATACAGTCATGAGACCAAAGTGTGACAGCTCTCCAGCTCTCTCTCACACACACACTCGTACCCCCTGGGCACCGCTATGAAAGGCTGCACAGCATGAGCTGATAGCATGCTGGCACGGCCTCCTGAGTCCCTACCTCCGAGGAGCTGCGTAACCTAGAAACGTTAACCATGCCATGGCTTCTTCTACAACATCTGGTGGGTATGCGAGCTGATGAAAACCCTGCTCGAACCAGTTTGAGGAGAGACAATAGCATCAGAGATGGTTCTGCAGTTGGTTTAAATAACAAAGAGCATGCACATGCATAATTGCCTTTAACAAATTATACAAGATTCTCACACAGTTTCACCGTTCCCACTTGCTTCTTGAGAAATTTCCAGGACTTTCCGGGTCAATTTCAGCTGCTCAAGTCTGGCAGATAGTCTTTTTACATCTTTCCTAATTGTTATAATATTTATTCCTCTCTTGTCCCTAGAAATCTGATTTTAAGGACATTGCTGAAATTCCTCTAAGAAATGATCTTACATGCTTACAAATGTTTGCTCTATGCAGACTGCATGTTCAAACCTTCTAAACTGTATATGTAGAGACACGCACAGAAAAGAGAAATAACTTTTTTTTCTGGAAATAGCCGTCACAAATTTTCCCAGTTTGCCAGAACCCTGACTCTTCCCCCCTGCGCACAGCAAATACAGAGTGAAGGAAACAACAGAGGAGCAGTCCATTCATGACATCAACAAACCAATTGTGTGACTGAACTCCACAGGAGAAAGCTCCAGTCCGACTGTGTGCGTTTCAAATATTAGCGATCTATACATATACATATATATATTAGCTAGAAATGACAGCTCAGAGAAGGCGTGGCACAGTCATTCCGCAGACTCACACACGCATATAAGTATGAAATGTACGCAATGAACTAGGAACGTGGAGTAATTTCTAAAACCATACAAAGTGATGCAAGAGCGTTTTCTCGCAGCTCCGGTCTAATCTTCAGCTGACTATTTCTATTACGCAACAGACTGTGACTTGCAGAAAATAAATCTCTATGAGTGATGATTACACAGGCCGAGCTCTGTGACGAGCCTGAGGTGACTCCGCTCGGACACCTGAGCAGAGGAGAGTCCCTTGTCCACAGGGTGAGAGGGGAAAGGGGGGTGAAAGCTAAAGCATGTGACCAGCTGAGGGGAATTAAGACAGTCTGGCACATAACTGCTGTCACGGTGAATAGGTGTGTACTAACACTACAATGTAAGATAGGGAACATACAAGATTGTCAATTGTCTAATCCAGCCTGCAACATTGAGGGAGAATTTCTTTGCTTCACTGACTTGTGTATGTTTGCTTAATATGAATGTAAAGTTTAGATTAACTGGAGACTCTGAATAGCCCCTAGGTGTGACTGTGTGTGTGTGTGTGTGTGTGTGTGTGTGTGTGTGTGTGTGTGTGTCCTGTGACAGGCTGGTGACCTGTCCTGGGTGCATTCTCTGCCTTCTCCCTATCTGTGCTGGAGATAGGTGCCGGGAGACCCCCGTGATGCTGTTAAGGTACAAAGGAGGTAAGATAATGGATGGATGGAAGTGCCTGAACAGTACAAAACCACCTGTCTGGAACTTTCCACAGGTTGACCAGGCTGAATGCACCACGGCTGGGTGTGAAAGAGTCGTCCTGGAAAGGCGCAGTCATTCAAGCCCTCAGGAGCAAGCCAAAAAGGCTGCCAGCAAGAACAGTGCATTTGCAAATGGTTTCTATCTATATTCGTGTTTTCTTTTTGGATGCAAGTTTCTACATTAATAACAAAAAATGTGCTGCTTTTTGGCCTTTTGGGTTATGGCTGTCATCCATCACCAGTTCATCACAGGACACACACACATACACACTGTTCACTCTCACACCCGGCATCAACTCAGAGTCTTCAATGAACCTCAACATGCATATTCTTTAAGTGTGGCAGGAAACCACCTCACCCAATGAAAACTCCCCCACACATGATTCAGTGGTATGAATTAAACCAAAAGGTTTTCTACCAGCTTCACCTACCATGCATTAATGCGATTTCTCTATGATGGACTAAAGAACATGTCCAGATTATATGCTGAAGTCAGACTCCCACCGGCACAGCCACAGCAGGTAAGATGATAGATATATGGATGGATGGTGGACTTACAGAGGAGAACAAAATGTCTTGGTAGTGTATTACCTCTCAGTGTGCCTGGGAGGACTGCAGTAGTCTAGGTTTGCAAATTGACGAACAGAACTGCTCTGCAGCACGTATGATTCTGAATCAATGTATCAAATCGATGGCAGAAGTCCAGACTAGGTGGACCTGATCATATGGACTACATCTCATTTAACACACGTTAACATCTTGGCAGGAACCTGCCACAACTAGAGCGATATCAGTGTCATCATCTCCTAAACTGCACTGTACCACACTGCTACATATAAATATCTTGGTACTGGGTACATTTGCAGAATTGTCAATATTATTGCAACCCCTGCACTTCACGCACAGACACACACACACACACACAGTAGTGACAACACAGTGTGGTCAAATCTGACTCAGAGCTTTGGCACCAACACATCTTTTCTCTTCCGTACAGCTCACTCTGTCTGCAGCACGCGTAGAGGACTAGACGGACAGGATAGTCATGGAAGAAGGAGGAGGAGGAGGAGGAAAAATTACTTGACAAACAACATGTTAAACTCTTCAGCAGTGTCCTCCTATTCCTACTCCTCCTCCTCCTCCTCTCTTAGGCCCCAGCTGTCACACCAATCATACATGTGGGGGTGCAGATGTCTCACACATCTGAGATAATAGATCTGTCATCGTTTTAGATGCTTGAATGATAAATACTCTACTTTTACCAGGGGTTTATTTGGCAGCCACTCAAGGTGGCATTGACTCGTTCCTGGCAATGACAGCGTCCGGACATCTGAGACAGAAACGTGTGTTGGAACAAGTTAAATCGGCTGCTCCAAAACAAATGCTCTCGTTTCGTGGTCCCATCGTCTACACCGATGCTTGACAAATGAGGCAGCGTCTTTTTTTCCACGTAGGGAAAACGTAGCTACCGTGCGGCAGCTAGAGGCTAGTTAGCTGGGGGTTATCACACTACTTAGCATGTAGCGCTAGCGAGCTAACTAGTTAGCCTGCTAACAGCGACGGATCGGCGCGTGCGTGCCTGCGCTTTTTACAGATGTTTGTGCGCGCGCGTGACACCGCGTTTAAAGCCATTATCACAGTTAATGTAGGTTAAGAGACGAGGTGTAGGGGTGCGCATGGGGGGCAACATGCACCACGGGGGTGAGGGAGGGTGGGAGAGGAGAGAGGGGGGGTGAGGGACCTGCCAGTCAAAAAGCACCGGGACCAGACGGTCTGTGAGCCCGGGTCTGACCCGACCACAAACCCACACAACGGATCGACCTACCATTCTCTTCACCGTTGAGACCGAGGGGGAGCTGCGTCGTGGCCTCTATCCATCTATCGTTAGTGTTGCTGGTTGTCCCTGGGAGGAGAGCCCGGTGCAGGCTGCAGAGATCCGCTTCGGCTGCTCCTCCAGCGGAAGGTTGTCTTTTCATAATTGTGCGACTCGCGGACTGACGCTGCGTGACGAGCCGGGCTGAGTCAGCCCCGCGCTCCGTCACATGGCGGGGAGGAGCCTGCGGCCACATGTGGCTTTGTTTTACTCCCTCACACAGCCGGGCGGCCAGGCAGGGACACAGAGGACAGCCAGGTCTGCTCGGCTTTAATGGCTGACTGCCTGCTGAGCCAACGCTCAACCTGGAGTACTAGAGCACGGTGATCGCTCTGCCGCTGCGGCATACTGTCTAGTTAGAGCACACACTATCTATCTATCTATCTATCTATCTATCTATCTATCTATCTATCTATCTATCTATCTATCTATCTATCTATCTATCTATCTATCTATCTATCTATCTATCTATCTATCTATCTATCTATCTATCTATCTATCTATCTATCTATCCACTAACCTGCCTACCTCCCAACCTACTACTAACTACTAACCAACATACCTTCCCAGCTACATACCTACTAGTAACGTCATATAACATTTACTCATTCAGCAGATCCTTTTATCCAAAGCAACTTACAATTTAAGGATTGCATTAGCTCTGTACTGTACAACAGGAGACCATAGTTGATACAAGAGCTTAAAGATAGGACGTAAAAAAAATCAGTGCAAATAAATGTTCGATGATCTATTGATTCATCCAACCATCAATCTGTGTCTATTAAATCAATTAGAAAACATCAGATTATACTGATGCTTATTACCATTTCACATATTGAAGAGAACACTTTATCTCCCTGCTAATTCAACAACAGTCAAGATAAACCAAAGTGGAAGGCCAAATCAGTAAAAGACTTGTGAAACTTTATGAGTAACTTTATTACTTTATTACTTTATTTAGTATGTGAAATACAGTAGAATAAATTAGATAAAACTATCTGGAGAGATAAAACAAAAGGGTCAGCACTGATACAAGGTTGTTGTATATGCAGTGATGCAGACACTATGTGGTGAATAGAAAGCTGAGCAGTAAGAAGCTCTTCTCTCTCTCTTTGTTCCAGCCCTCGGCTGTGGCCATGAGCAGCTGAAATGAGTTTCCTCTGCCTGGTGGTTGGCCTCAGCCCTAGAGAGGGGAGGGAGGTAAAGAGCTCAGACATCCAGGAGGGGCTCACAGTACAGGTCCTGCTCCTCCACACCAAGAGGATCCAGCTGAGGTGGCTCAGGCATCTGGTCAGGGCTGGCTCCTGGAAGCATCCATGATAAGGTGCTCTGAACATCCAAGAGGAGACCCTGAGGTAGATCCAGGTCACATCCAGGAGAAATGATATCTCTCGACTTGGGAACGTCTCAGAGGAGCGCCTCTCCCAGAGGAGTGGTGGAGGTACACGGGGAGAGGAGAGTCTGGGCTTTTCCTCACAGACTGATGGGACAAGTTGCTGTACTGACATCTCCAACATCTTACCACATTCAAATTATATCGACTTTGAAGCAGCTTTGATGTTCCTCTACAACTTCCATTGATGAGTTATTAACATTAATAACCGCAGGTTGGCTGTGTGTGAAAATGAGAACCCCCCCAGCATTTACGACACTTCTAATTGTTTTATAAGGCAATGTGTACTCAGCAGCGATAACTCCTGGCAGGTTTTTAACCCGGGCAACCAAAGTGTGTTATTTATGGCCTCCACCTGCTCTGTAAAGCATTGGTAAATAATTCATTCAGCTGCATTATTAGGACATGGCAGCCTATGGAGGTTATTTAAGTTTTAAGTCAACTGTTACACAACTCATAGATGAACCAAGTCAGATTTTATTCCAACATATCAGCAAAATACAGGCAACCTGACTGAGCTCTGATGGGTTTGGGACGCAGAATATAAAGGAATTACATGTTCATCATCATAATCCTAAAAATGGAGCCATATACGTATCAGAAACTGTGATTTTTATGAGCCCTTGTTGGACTGCTCTTCCTTCTCGGGGCGATAAAAAGATTTAATCATTGCACATTCAACAAGACAGTTATTGGAGAATAGAGAGAGTTGGGGACCCACTCGGATCCGAGTCTGAAAAAGAGTTGAATATTGATCCGACGCCCTCGGGCCCCTACTTTAACTCCGTCAGAGCCGTGGCGCAGCTCCTTTTATAAACTGGCACGGGTCCTGGCTGCAGATTTAATTTGAAGAGCTTATCGATCATTGCTGGCCGCTGTCTCCGCCGGCCACCTCACCGAGCATGAAACGCTGGAAACCCTTGCACGTTCGACCGCTGAGCGTTTTCAACCGGGCACAGAATGAACACGCGGGTGCATTAAATACAAGTTGTTCATTTTAATATAAGGCAATGAAAGAAATCACATCATACAAACAGGTTACACAGAAAACCCCAAAACAGTTATCAAAAATGTATCAATATTGTGGCTACAGGGAATTAAACCCCCACCCGGACCCTGATGAAACAAATGTCAAGCTAAATATTATAAAGTGCTTTCTCATTTTTTACCGTATGCAATCATCGTCAAGGCAAAGGCTTTACAGTTTTCTCAACACGAACCTAAAAACACCACTCAGGCACTAAACAAGCTCTCGGTTACTTTCAAAACATCTCTGTTCCACCAACACAATAACTCTGAACCGTCTACTACCACCCAACCGCCACTCACAGCAGTCAAATGAACCCATAGTCCTCCATACCGATGCCGTTTGATCAACATAGTTTGTCCCTTGCTTTGCAAATGTGATATTAAAAAGTGTGTGTGTGTGTGTGTGTGTGTGTGTGTGCGTGTGTGTGTGGGCGGGGGCAGCGTTCAGCAGTTGGGTCCAGTCTCAATACTGCAAAGTCAGCATTTTTCTCCCTCTATGGAACCGTCAACTCTTCCCTCTGGAGAAATGAAAGGGAGACAGGTCGTTAGGGGAGTCGGCAGTGTCGAGGTCGCCCAGTCCTCCGGTACAGACAACCATCGATGCACAGCCGCATACGCAACACCAAGGAAGAGCGGCGAACACAAAAACAAAACACACAAGGCAAAAAAACAACGCATCCCGAAAACAAAAACATCCATGCCACAGCTGTCACAGGTGAAACTGCAAGCGACAACATGCAGAGGACGACACGGACGTCGGTGCTTGTACGAGAGGCGGAGGGGCGTGATCAGCCCTCCTCGGTTGCAAGAGGCGGATGAGCGGAGACGGAATGAGAGGAAAAAACAAACTGCAGAAATAAAGAGATGAGGTTAATGCCATTCCAGGGCCGCGGCTCTGGCTCTGAGGCGGGCCGAGAGGGTTTTTTTTTTTCTGACCGACACCACGAGGCGGTTATTTTCGATCAGCTAGAGACACCCGGTGGCCAGCGCCAGTACAGCACTTCTGATTCAACCAGTCCCGCGGGACGCGTTTGAGAGAGGGCGTGACAAATGTCACGCTCTGTACGTCCCGCTGACCCTGGAAATCGGGTGTTAGAAAAACAGAAATAAAAAGAAACAGACAAAGGTGAGGAGGCGGTAAGGCGCTGCAGTAAGCGACACTGCGCAATGTCAGGAGAGATGGATGAGATAAGGGGGGGCAGGTGGGGGGGTGGGGGGGGATGGGGGGGCACACCTGGCAGCAAAGGTTCCCTGGACGAGTCCAAGACCTGGTGAAGATGGAGCCAGGTTAGAATTACCTTTCCTGCTCTTTGCCCAAACACAAACACACACACACACACACACACACAGGTACGTTCATACGTCATTACACATCCACATTGCGCTGAGAGCTCAGGGGAGGGAAACATCGGGGGAGCGCTTGTGAATGACTGCAGCGCATTTTGAAAGGCGACTGGGCCCGCGTCACCTCCGATTCGTCGAGTGCGGCATTCCATTTCATTACGGGCGCCAAGCAGGTATTTCCATTGACGTGCATACTGCACACATATATCGTATGACTTTAGTGAACGATTACTCTTCTTTACCACAACGCATGAGGATGGGCTGCTTTGAAGTAGAGTACAGTGTTGTTGTTTTCCACACATACGTGTATAAATATCATTACCTGATCTGTGACTGGTGAAATCTGTTACCCGATCTGTGATTGCTTTGAGAAACTGATATGGATGTATGCGGATGTATGTCACAGGTGTGGTACACCTGGCGTTTCTAGTATCGGGCACAAACTCTCACAGACACAATTTACTCTGTTTTTCTTGTATAACAGCGACTGAATGGGTTAACCTGAGAGCTGTCGCCTATTACGTGGCCCGACTTCTCTGCATTGAGCCTGAGGCCGTCTGGTGTAAACCCGAGTCCTCTCGCTCTACTCGAACGGCAACAGGATTCCTTGGAAAACTACGTGAATCTTATCATGCTTTTGATGAGATTCACAACCCAGAAAAACGGGCTCTGCGGAGAGTGTGCCTGAAAAATGCAGTGACTTTGTGTGTGTGTGTGTGGGGGGGGGGGGCGGGTCAAGACATCGGGCCCTCGAGGCAGAGCAGGAAACTGATTTTACTGCTGAACAGAGAAGCTTTTTTTCTTCCACAATGTTATGCACACGTAAAGCAGGCAAGCCGCGTTCGCCTCATTAAATATGCAGGACATCCTCCTCCTGGGCATGTCGTAGACATGCTTTGGGATCTTTCATGTCTGAAAAACAACCAACGCTGCCGGAAATGCCGATGAAACGGGTTCAACGAGCGCGTCCCGACATGAACCGGTCTGGAAGTTCTGGGGACGGGCCAGAGCAACCACCCCGTACCGTGGATTTTGCGGCGCCCTCACCTCATAGGTGGTTCCCGCCCAGAACTGCCTCATCTCTCGCCGACACCCGGCCACCGCGGCGCTGGTTATCAGGGTGAAGGGCACCAGGTAGAGCAGGGCGGGCTGGCCCATCCCGGACAACAGCATCACCGCAAATGTCACTATCATTCCCAGCAGATAGGCTGCAGGGGCGGGAGACGGAGAGACGGAGAGAGATGGAGACAAATGGAACAAGAGAGATTCAGAAGAGAGATTGGGTAGGCCTGGGACATGCAGCGCATGTGGACTAAATCGGGACCCGAGTGAAAGTCAGTCAAACAGTTTTCAAAAATGAAAAGGGAAAGATAAAGCGCAGTATCAGCAATATTAGGAACCTTGCAGTACCTATGCAGCAGCTGACAAAGTAGACCTTCCTGCCGCTGTTGATCCAGACATCGAACCTGCTGCAGTAGGCCACCAGGAGGCCTGTGGGACCAGGGAGGAGGCAGACAGTCAGCGTCTCTGTCCTCTCGCTCTCTGGGTCAGTCAAGTCAAACCGGCGGGGCACAGTATTGAGAACACGTCCGGGATATTTGCCGGGACGGCCCGACGCTAAGCTCACCCGGAACGATGATGTCTCCGTAACCCAGGATGGAGAACTGCATGCCGCACAGGTTCTGAGCCCAAGCTGAGAACCGCGGGACACGCATCACCACTGGCAGCTGACGGGGGAAAATGAAAAGAGCACTCGTTTACAGCGATAAAGTGTCGCAGTGGATGCAATGAGAATTAACCCTATATTCAATTCTCTGCACTCTGTGAAGACATTAAGGGGGGACTTTCAGCACAAAACCACCCAATAACACAACAAATCACCACAGAGGAAACATGTCAGAGCCATTACTGGGGACTGGACTGGCTGAACACACAGGTGTGTGTGATTCGTCCGAGTGAAAACTGAAACTCGGCAGAAGAAAGAAGTCCTGAGATGAACTATGCTCCAGCTAATCTGCGGTGGCTTAACATTCCTTATGCTCTCTCAATGGCCAGAGCTCCACAACCGATGCTAAATCAGTGGAATAGCACTGCTGGGAATGCAGCTGAAGTCCATAAAGATTTCTGTGAAAGGTTAAATGAAGAGCCAGTGTTACAATGCTACGACGTGAAGTCAGGTTTGTATTAGAGTATCTGCTTTAAGCGAGCACAAGCCACCTGACAGTCATGTGAGGGTCCACGTGTTTTTGCCTTTGTTTCATGGCTAAAAGGGGCTGAGGAAAAGCCGGGGCACCTCGTTTTCAAAAGACACACTTTACTGGTTCGGTGGATTTACGCATTTATGTCGTTTTCGTTTGCAAAATGCATTGCGATTAACATCTTGAGACGTTTTCCAGCGGGATTCTGCTCTACGTGACACTGAACAGACCACAACCCCACGTCCCACCCCACTTCAGGATGCGGCATTTAAACAGAAAAGGAGTGGATGTGTCGAGCCTTACTTTCTCAGAGGGAGTCTGGGGTTCGGCGGGGACCTCCACCATGTTACCTTGCGTCTACAACAGAGCCCAAGCAGCCCCAGTGCACAGTTAGTCAACCGGTCTACCGTTGCTCTCGGGGCATCAACAAACACAAAGCAGCTCAGCCGGCATGTTAATGAAGCCAGGGCAAACTTCACGGGGCTGGGGGGGGGGAATTCCACCAAGCGTCACTTTCGCTTTTCGGCGTGTGGCCTGGGTAACAAAGCCCGTCTGGAAATCAGACACCGCTGCACGTAGCGTTTCTTCGACGCCGAGTCGAGCCTCCGACTACCGGCTCGGCATGCGTGTCCCCATAACCACGGAAACACTCTTCTGGTGAAATTTCTGAGAGTGTATCTCTTGGAGAATGCTTCTGAAAACGCCAGGGAAGACAGTTTGGTGGAGTTCCCCTTCCTGCTGCGGGTGAGATGCGATGCGGTGCAGGGCGACTGACCTTCTCCCCGGACGCGTCCGGGCCCAAGGCGACCTGCACCATGATGCTGACTCCATTCTGTCAACAGAGAGAGAGAGAGAGAGAGACAAGCCGAGCGGTCAACCATCCAGCGCCTCTCAACAAAGTTATCCCACTCCCTTTGGCGAAAGCGCCCAAGCTTATGAAATGAATTTCGCTTCATCCTTGAAGCTCGAGGCAGCAAAACACGGAACGTTGGGGGCGCGAACTCAACTCACTGACTTGTTGCTCTGCGCAAAAGAGCAAGCCAAACAAACGGATGTACGTGGTCGTACCTTGGTGAAGAAGGGGGTGATGAAGACGAAGAAGACGTCATACACAAGCAGGAGGCTCAGTAGAATCACACAGATCTAGAGGACGACAGGACAACACTTCAATCTTGGACGATAAAGCAGAGATTAAAGTTGTGTATATTGAGTACGCACGCACACAACCTGCATTTAATTTCTCTAAGGTTCTCGAAAGATCAGTGGGGCTTCCATCTATCTACAGCACACGCACACAAACGCATTCTCCTGATGAAGCGAAGATGCTAAGGTACCTTGAAGTTGGACAGTGAGATGGTCTTCATGAAGTTGAGGCAGAAAGCGATGCCGAGCAGGTCCTGCAAGATCCAGATCCATCTGAGGGGGAAGGAGAAGCGGCGATTCAAACGACGCTGCCAGTGCCTTGTCCCACTATGCGAGGGAGGAACCGAAAGGGGGAACCCGCGTGCGTGCTTCTCATGGGTCCCCTCTCACCTGTCTTCGTTCCTGTAGACGCCCCAGATCACAGCGATGGTGATGCACACGGCAGCCAGGACGAGGGACCTCACTGACAGCTTCCAGTTGCGGACAGAGAAGCTGCAGCGGGGGGGGGGGGCACAGATCGCTCGGGTAAGCACGGGCCGTCGGGCTTTGTCTGGCAGGCGCGTTCTTTGGAAGCAGACGCGTTAAAGGGGAAGGAAGTGACGCACTCGGCTCGGTTTCACTTCTTTCCACCGAGCCTGAAAAAAACCCCCCGAAGCTGGCCCCTTTTAGACAGCGCAGATGCAGGGAGTGGTGGCGGGTGCGTGGAATCCTCCCTACCTCAGAGTGCCGCAGCCCATCTTTTCCATCACGGCGTCGAGGCAGCTGAAGAGCGCCGACGCGGACGCCACGCAGAATATCGCGATGATGACGTAAACTGGGGCGGTAGAGAAAACACGCAGGCGCCCGTCAGCGAAAACTAAAAAGGCGGCGCCCCCCTCCCGCGGAGAGCCTGCTCCACTCACCGAGGATGTTGTAGAAGAAGTACATGAGGACCAGCATGCCGCACATCAGGCCCACGAAGATGACCACCTTCAGAGGGGAGTAGAGGAACAGCTCGCCGCTGTCCGACTTGCTCTCCCCTCCTCCCCCAGCGCCGTCCACGCCGCCATCCAGCCGGTCTCTGGGGGGCGGGAACACAAGCGCGGGTTCACGCGTCTACTCCGGGCTGGCGGCTGACAAACCTGATGCCAACGGAGGGGCGGCGAATCTCGCCTCTCGCACGCGCCGCTCCAGTATCCGCCCAGGGCCACGGTGACCACGGCGATCAGCAGCATGACGGCGATGCTCGGGTCGACCTTGGAGTGGGGCGGGGCGTAGAGCTCGACCTGCATGTCCCCGCCGAACACCTGGCGAGGACGAGAGCAAAGCGCTCAGTCCGCGGTCACGCATCCCGTTCTCTCCGCTGGACTCGTGGCATAAGCTTTTCCCTGACAGATGTTGCCTGCCGAGCCAATGCAGAGGCCGCACATCGTTACCTGCTGTGCCTCCAGGAAGTCCCTGTACCTCATGAGAGCCAGGGGGATGAGCACCTTTGCATACTCGGAGTCGTTGGCGGATGGCGTGACCTATGAGAGCGAGGGAATTTGATTATGCAGATAGTCCCGTCCCTCGAACGGGTGGCTAGGTTTATGGCGTTGTCGCTGTCTTGCCTACCAGCGTCTTGTTGCTGGCGATGAGCAAAGTCCTGGCGCCGAGCCTCTGGGCGACCTGAGCTTTCTGGCTGAAGGCGCAGTCGCCCCTCATCACCACCACCGCCTTGTCCTTGACCACGTCCGGGCTGACCCCCGACTCGTTACACAGCAGAGTGGAGGTCAGATTCACCAGAGGGAACCTCAGCTGGGAGAGAAGGGAAGACACGCCTGATATTACGGCTGCACCCACGTGTAGGAATTCTTTGTTTATGTGCGCTTCATTAAGAGAATAATGCAGAGCGGGTCTAAATTTGGAGCACTGTAGTAAATTGCCACTTAAAGTTGAATTGAATGGAACTGAAAGTAAAAAAAAACTGAATTCCTCTGGGGGAGAACTTTACATGCAGCACTGCTGATTTTCTCTCATTTGAGAGAACCTTTGGATATTTTATTTGATTTGTTTGTTTGTTTTGAATTCCAAATCTCCTTATTCCCGCGGCTCCTCCCTTTAGAGGGATGAAATGCTTGCTTTGTCGGGATTTTCACACCATTTCCAAACAGCAAGTTGTGTTGATTAAAAAAAAAAAAACAATCTGAAGCTCTGATACCAGACAATCAAAGGAGAGCTAAAAACTTACTGCAGCCATGAGTGTTTCTGCCAGAGGTGTCCAGGAGTGATTGTGGACGATACAGTAATCTCTCTCCAAGTTTTCATTTGAAACGTGCAAAATCGCCTCCTGGCAGTTTATCTGTGGGGAAATAAACGTATTGTAAGTCACGCCAAGGCAGCACATGTTGACACTTGGTCTCATCGACACGTTTCTACCACAATTAAGTTGAATCGAACTGAATAGAAGAGAATGAGGATCTCAATAGCTGACGTGTTTGAATGTGTGCTTTGGACCTTTCACACACTCTGTCACAACTCAGAACAAATCAGAGACAGAGGAAACATTTCTAAGTGACTCACACAACGGTGTGTATTTGTAATTTTCCTTCCCAATTTTGTCCACCGATGCAATCTTTTTGTCCACCGCAAGCACCTTCTGTGTGAGTTTAGTTCAGCCTCGAGCTGAAGGGCCCGTCTCACAGTCATGTGTATGACCTGAGAGAGTGAGCCCAGAGTTGAGGAGTACTCAACACTTTATACTGACAGCAACAAGGTCAGATAAAAACAATATTTTATCAAAAAGACTGGCAATGAACAGGGCTGCTGAGAGTGGTCAGGAACCGACTGCAAATGAGACCTCCAATGTTATGAGAATGCTGAACAGAGTCAAGAATATATTGTACTGTAGAGATATAACAGAATAGATATAAAGACATTACATCCAGTCATCCATCCATCCATCCATCCATAGACCCTCAGACATTCAGATTCTAATAAAATGTTAAAACATCAACCCCGTCCTGGCTCACGTACAGTGGTGGCCGGTGAATTTCAGTGTTGACTTTAAAACTGTATCATCTGTCAACAAAGCTCTTAATGGTTTCGCTTTAGCATATATCACTGATCTGTTTACATACTCTCACTTCGTCAACACGAGGACTTGCTTTCTCAGCTGCGGCCTACGTGAATAGGTATCCTTGGGCACAGGTAATGAACCCCAAACTCCCTGATGCGGTTCATCGGTTTACTAAGGTGAGTGGTTAGAGTCGCTGGTTGGGCAGGTGGGGTGTGTTAGGAAACCTTTGCAGCCTGTGCATTGAAGGGATGAATGTAACTTGAGTCTGTACAACAAAGCACTATGAGTCATCATAAAGTCCAGAAAAGTACTGCAGTGTATAAAAGCCAATCCATTTACCACTTCACTATCGACAGTTTCATAACTAACTTGAGATCATTTCTCTAAGACCTTGCCTTTGGCGCAGTATGAGCCTGCTATTTGCTATAATTCATGTTTTAATGCGTGTATATATATTCATTTATCTTGCGATCTGACTCTCATTTAGTTTTAATAGCTTTGATGCACTGCTTTTAAAGCAACGATTTACACAAACCAGACCACAAACAGGTCAGTAAATCATTACCCTGCCTGACATTAACACTTTATACTTCCTGTATAGTCTGGGGCGAAACCGTGCCCTACTATTCTGAATCAGTTAACCGGATCAATGGAGTTTTAATCGCCTGTACGTGGCACCTTTTAATCTCTACCACCTCTGTCGTGTGAACGATGAAGCAGCACAGACGCTCACAGTTTTCCGGATCTTAAGCTCCGGCTAATTTACCCGACACTAGAGCTAATGCTAATTTATAGTCTCACTGACTAACTAAGAAAGAAATAAGAACTTAAGTCTTGTTAACCTGCCACATGCTATTCGAGTATTAAGACACTCTCTCGCACACAATAAGACTTTAATTTAGACAGTTTGAGCGATTGTCAGAGAGGAAAGGGCTCCTCTTCCAGGGCCCTAACGCTGCTAACGGTCAGAATCGTCGTTAAACTCACCTGAGATGCCAAGAAAACCAGCGATAAAAACACGACTCTGACGGCTCCTTCCATGGCGATAACATGCGTTTGTTCTCAGGGTCCTGAGGCACCAACATGGGCTGGTTTGTGACGCGTATCGAGACCGGGATCCTCCTCTATCTGGCTCCGATCATCATCTTTTTCTGTCGCCTCTGCTGCTACTGCTGTTGACAGGGCACTTCCGGGGTTGGCGCGTGACGCGGGGCACTCGCGCCCACCAGTTTCTGTTTCGTCTCGAGGCGTGAAAACAGACAAACAAGCTACAATAAGACAACTCTGTCGCACAAACAAAGACAGAATTATGAAGAAGGAGGTAGATGAAGAAGGCATAAGGTGGAGGAATGGTGGAAGAGTTTGTGGAATATTTTGAAAGTGATCTGTAACGGTTGAATATCATTGTTCTATTTCTATCTATCTATCTATCTATCTATCTATCTATCTATCTATCTATCTATCTATCTATCTATCTATCTATCTATCTATCTATCTATCTATCTATCTATCTATCTATCTATCTATCTATCTATCTATCTATCTATCTATCTATCTATCTATCTATCTATCTATCTATCTATCTATCTATCTATCTATTTGTCTATCGTAATGAAAATTTTAATGCATTATGCTGTATTAACATCTCATGCTGTAAACCCTCTACTGTAAATAGTATATTGTTGTAACCGCACCTGCATCACACCACCTCCACTTCAAGACCTCTCGAGACAACATGACCTGCGCTATCGCCACAGGAAAGAACAGGGCTGCGCTATCAGGAGGAGGAGAGGAGGATACAGCAGGCTAATTGGCTGCATGAAAGAAGTTCTTTCATGTATTTTATCTGTGAAATGACTCAACAAATGATCTCACCTTCTTCTCACTTCTGCGAAGAGAGGAGCAAGGGGGGCATTCACACTGTGCGGCTTGCTGTCACTGTCTCTCTCTCCGGAGATATTACATTAAAGCTTGAGCATTGCAACTGCATCAAGGCCTTGGTGAATCTTGCTCTTGCCCATGACAGAGATTTCCACAACACTATCCATCTGTCTGTCTGTCTGTCTGTCTGTCTGTCTGTCTGTCTGTCTGTCTGTCTGTCTGTCTGTCTGTCTGTCTGTCTGTCTGTCTGTCTATCTATTAAATCTGTTAGAAAACATCAGCCTGTACTTGATGGGTTATTACATATTTAAGCTGGAGAACTTTACAAAGAGCATATTCTCCCCACTAATGACACAACTGTCGAGATGGATATGAACCAAAGCTGAGGGTCAAATAATTAAAAGACTTGTAAAACGTTGTTACCCATGATATGAAATACAGTAGAGTACAGGCAAATGGTTGGCACTGATACAAAGTTGTTGTATATGTAGTGATGCAGACACTGTGGTGAATAGAAAGCTGAGCTGTAAGAAGCTCTTGCCTCTCTCTTTGCTCCAGCCCTCAGCTGTAGCCATGAGCAGCTGAAATGAGTTTCCTCTGCATAGTGGCTGTCCTCAGCCCTCGAGAGGGAAGGGAGGTGAAGAGCTCAGACATCCAGGAGGGGCTCAAATGAAGAGTTCCGAGGGTGGATCCAGGACACACTAGAAAGACTGTATCTCTTGACCGGCTTGGAAATGTCTCAGGATCTTCCCAGAGGAGCTGGTGGAGGCAGCCGTGGAGATGAGTGTCTGGGCTTTTCCAAATCAGAGACAAATCAGACGAGACTTTTTTAGATTAGATTTTTTTTTGCATGTACATGCTATTAATTGTTGTTAGTGTTGCGCTCCATCAGCATATTTTTTTCAACGGCATCTTCCCGTTCAAAATATTTCAACTTAAACTTGTTGCTTTGATGTTCCTCAACAACCATCATTAATGAGTTATTAACTGTATGTCATACAATTATAAACTATAATTATAACTGCAGGTCAGATGTGATGATTTTCTCTCTCTCTCCCTCTCTCTATCTGTCTGTCTGTCTGTCTGTCTTTACGTCTGTCTGTCTGTCTGTCTGTCTGTCTTCTTATCTAACCTATCCACCTACATGACCACTACTATATATACATCCTGAAATGGGTAAAGCCCCTGACTACAACTGTTCAGTCTTGGAGACCATACTCATGTATTTGATGTATACTTATTTGTCCTCAGGTACGTTTGCACATAGACATAACTCCTGCTACTTTGAACACTGATCACCTGCAATTTTCACTTTTTCATGAATAACTTGCTGGTCCTCATGGATATCTTTTCTACCTCTGTTAGATGAGTGCATTTTCTTGCAGGTAAATGCAAACTATTTTGGAGGTGTGGGCAATATGGTTTCCGCCACTCATATTTTACATCACACTCACATTTTATGTCACATACAGACTTGCCTGTTTTGTAACTTTCATTTCAAAATCTGAAATTTATATGTATGAAGGAGGATGTGATGATGTTTTTGAGCACATTGTTATTCAAGAAAGCTGTGGAAAAAAAACTGAACTCTGGAAAAATGATTTCTTAGATAAAAAAATCGCTTCTTAACCCTGATTCCCATGCTCTGGCATGACAATAAGAGGAAGTAATCAGTGAGGAGGAAGCTATTTGCAGGAGTGTGGCAGCAGAGAATCTGTCGCTTTCTTTATACTGGATGACTGCACTACTACGAGAAGATTGTAAAACAGCTGTCAGGTTGTTATGGGAAACTGCTGTCTGGCATGCATCGTCGTTGTGCATGTTACACAGAAAGAAAAGCAAAAGCTGTGTGTCCTCGCAGTCAGTGTCTGGTACCTGTGGCGTGTTAACTGGAAGCTGGTCATACAACATTAAGTTTGAGTTCTTTAATAAGTTCAACCTGAGTCTTAATATTTTTCTCATAGTCACGTAAGCATGTACAGTACATTTCAACAGTTTACATATTTCATCGCACCTGCTATGTTATTCATCCTTCTTTACACTTCAGTGTATTAAGTTAAATCACACTAAAGTGCTTTTGAGTGATGTAATCAAGAGAAACTCATCAGAATCATCAAACATCCACCTGAGAGGACAATTTGAACACAAGGTGTTACATAGAGTGTGTTTAAAGACAGACATGTCTTTATAAGATATTTAGAGGACAGAGTAACGTAGCAGAATGATGTCCTTGCTCTGTGGGGCCAAATTTATCTACAATGTGTTTCTCAGAGGTCCCTGTCTCCCAGAGAGCTGGAGTATTATTGACCCATGTTGTTAACGTGCCTGCTGGATCTGCGTTGAGGATGTTAGACCTCAGGGATCATTTTGTCTCGCTCTCTGGATAAAACTAAATATGCTGGAGGCGGGTCTAATGCCTCAGTCTATGCCACTGTCACAGAGAGACTGAGAGAGCTGAATCTGACATTACGCGTGAATCATTATATGACAGCATTGCAGCAACTGTACATTTTTATGATTTGTTTGTCGACTGTACACACTTGTCACAACTTATGATCTCTCACTGAATACTCCACATTCTGCCCATCGTGCCTTTCAGCTCCGCTTGAGTAGCCTTTTGCATGACTCATACAAATCACCCATTCAGTGACGCGTGACTTGAGGTGAAGACTGCGTCAGGTTTTTTTTTCCTTTCTGCAAAGTGACCCTGTCATTGGGGACTCTCTTCAGCACCAATTAGTAAATGGCCTATAGTTGCTCAACCAAGATGAAATGAAATGCTTGTTAAATCTGGCTACTGAAATGAATCAGTTTCACATGAAAGCCTTTCCCTCCACAGCTTCATATAGAAACCCTTCCTGTTTTCAGAGGCAGATGTGCCTTTTGCTCAAGTGCAGCTCATTTGGACAATTACTGGTAGTGTAGCTTCTTTTGTAAGATGATATGGGTCAGGACATCCAGAAAGCAGGGCTTTATTGTACTGTGTACTAAATGCAGGATGCAGTAAACATACTAATGAAAATGTACAAGTCTGCACACAAAAAAGGTCTCCCGCATCCATTTTGCAGGAGAAATGTATGTTCCCTCCTACACACGCAGATTGACATGAATATTCTGTCTTTTTCAATTATCCAACCATTCTTTTTTTTTCTTGACCTGCTTTATAGCTTAACAATATCACAGGGGTTTGCTGGCATCGATCTCCAGTGCATGTATGGCGAAGGTCAATCGTCTGCCTGTGACTGTCGAAGGAAACAAATATGTCATCGGTAATTCATCTCTACTATTACTGCACGGCAGAGAAAGGCTGACAAGCTGCTGCTCACCATATGGTGGTGGATTTATAAGCGTGCATAGAGACTTCCTGCCTCACCCCTCGAGCTCCATGGTACCCAACTACAGCAGCTGCTTCACTCAGTGACCTCGGCCTGAGACACATCGAGGTAAATGTGTCACTATCACATCTGTTGCACCACTCATGCTCTCAATGTAAACTACATTTAAAATGTGCAATACTTCAGATTAATGTTGTCTCAACATGAACATCTGTCCACTGATCCATGGATATTTTTATGGACTCTTCTCTAATGTAAGTGTCCAGTATCTGTTGTGTATTTGCATAAGACCATTTGTATGGAAATCAAAACAAATTGGCATTGCTTTCAAAACAGGAATTCAGATACTTCAGATGCAAATAGATTACTTGACCAGATATAGACTGCTGGACAATTTGTCCCCCTCCATCTCCCCCATCATACACACAAACATGGAAAGACGCACAAAACTGCAAACACACACATATATTCAGACTGAAATCTTTGGGACTCATATGGTGCAGATGGTTTCATACTAGATGGCCCCGGGTGCAGCTTTAGAATCTCTAAAAATAAATTGCATATTGTAATGAAGAAAAATAATATTTATGGGCTTACGATGAACACACAACTCAGGCCAATTCTGTACCGCTGCTTCCCAAGTCATCCCATATAAAAGTGCATATAAAGAAAACAAACACTAACCTAAACAGCAATAAATATGGTTCCAGAAGTTCATGAAGGGAAAATAAGACATTTGCAGGCACAACAAATGAATGATTAAAAATGTTGGAAAATACCTTGGAACCTTGGTCTTTGGAAAAGCTTATTTGATGAGCTAATTAAATGAGACTCACTATTATCTTAGCTTAGCATTTAGATAAGCACCAAATAGCTAGCATAGCTTGGTTCAACACACCCCAGACAGGGCACCAGTCCATCACAGGGCACATAAAGACATCACTGACCAAAGGGCAATTTAGAGTGTCTAGTTGAAGTCAACATGTTTTTGGAGGGACAAATGGGAGAACACGCTAACTTCACAAAGAAAGACTGTTTGTCCATGCAGGATTTGACCTTTGGACCTTCTAGTTGTGAGGCAACAGCTTTTACCGTGTTTCCTGAAATCAAAATCATATCAAATCAAAGGACATGTAGCAGCAGTTGACCAAAGTGGTCCCAAGCATTCAACAAGATATGGCAATGATGCAAACAGAAAAATTCAACCTCATACGTTAAAGTTGTATTTGATCTTCAATAATACAGCTTCCGTTTTTTTCTGTAATGTCTCTTGAAAGCACTAGCCTGGTATGATTGACAGCAACAGTGGTCACAGGGCCAGTGAAACGCAGTGATTATTACTGGTAATGACATCCATTTCACATGATAAAGTGACTGCTGGTGTAGAGCACCCTGTGATGCCTGGGTGATGAAGTCCCATGCCTCTTACAACATACACAGTCGATTTGGCCACGGATTGGCTGTTCACGGACCTGTGATTGAATGCCCTGGGTCAATTTTTCTGGTGTCAGAAAATAGAATAAATGTAGCCGCTACGCTAATGGTCAAACCTGTCACTGCTGAACGCTCTGCACATGAGAGAGGGCGGACCTTTCAAGCCGAGGTGAAACCTTTCACCGGACTCTGTGGGAGATGACATGTTGCTCGGGTGGGAATAGAGAAGCGTGAGCGCGGCCCACTGTGTGCAGCAGGGAGTCGCCCGCTGCACTTTGATGCCTGTGTTAGTCATCTCATTGGCCTCTCACTGATTGTGAGGTTGGTTCAATCAAGCTGTCATTGTACAAGCCTTTCTTTGCACCCTTAATTTGCATACGCGAATATATTACGCTCGGAAGATCAGTCTTTTATTCTTTGCGGTGATACTTCACATGTAAAACAGAATAAAACATAATTCAGAAATTATTAATGGTCCTGAATGCAATTCGGTTGGGAGAGACTCGTTTTTGCTTGACTGTTCCAGCACTTTGAACATGTCTGTATCATGCTCTTTCCATGTTTGCTTTGCTTTTGTGTTAAAAGATACACAGTGTCTAAAACATTTTTAGATCTGAGAGATCCTCCAACCTACAATCTGCACTGCAGCGCACTGACTCACACAATAACTCACTGATTAAGTTGTTAACTGCATATCAGAGATCAGCCTGGTCAAATGTAACAGTTGAAAATAAACATGTACAGACTTGTAACAAGTCAGTCGACCTCTTAACACCCGACCAAGACTGAAATGCAGACCTAAGAGACGGAAGCCTCTTGAATAGCATACAGCTTTATAAAATATAAAATACCACATACAACACCAGCATGGTCCCAAGCCAGACAAGTCACTCTGGCATGTTGTCAACTCCGTCAAGCACTTAAGTGCTCTTGTTTCAGCTGTTTAGTCAATGTTATGAAATGGTTGCAGTTGGAAAGAGGCAGCAAAACCTTTATGACTCTCTCACACACTTGGCTAAGAATGTCTGACAATTGAGGTAAATGTAGATCATAATGTCCTGCTTGATCAGCCAGAATAAGTGTCGATGGCTTTGGGTTTGGGAGCCTATACAGGAGATAAATTGGATTAAAGTTTATTTTCAGGAATAACATTTAGATTAATAACCTCTTCTTCAAGGGAGACCCGGCCTGACCTGGCAACAGTAAGTGCAAAACAGTTACAAAATGTCATGGCTAAAACACTAAAGATGAACAAATTAAAATAATTAATTCTACAGCAAATCATGATCAACAAGTACATGCAGTGGAATCTGCCTCAACCACTCTCAGCTTCGATTTAAAAGTGCTCAATAAAATAAACTGTGACAGTTTCCAGACATTTTGCGGCATATGTCATTGCAAACGGTGCAAAGTTAATAAAAGCCTTTTACCCAGTATTTGTGGCATGATAACATGTACGAACAAGTTTAAAGGTACGCCAAAGGCGCTTGTGGCACCCTGAGATATGGCAGTCAAGTGGCGCTCAAAACTCATTAAAAAACTCATCCTGCCTCACCTCATCTGAGACTGAGAGCTGTTTCGCCTCCAGGCTGAGTTTCCTTGCTACAACAGGAGGTGCGTTATGGTATGGACAGAGGAAATGACCACAGAGAAAAACCAGTGACTACACAGTCGTAGCAATGGCTGGAAATGCTTAAAAGTGGCTTCACTCTGAAACATTGTGTCTCATTTCAGCTGCGTGAAAGTGAGTATGTTTCCTCATGTGAACCAAAAAGTAAAGGGTGAGTCTCTCTCATCGTAATGAGCTTATTTATGACACGTTGTATGTTATGCAAGAGAAGAAATATCAGTGTCACTCAGTGCATTTGACTTCTCATAGATATATACAAATTCCCACAGGCAAAAAGGCTGTCAGGAGGAGATGATGCTCATCTTAACATCAATATCCAAAAGAAATAACACATGTGCGAGGAGGCAAACTGCAGGCGGATAAACTCAGCTTCGGCTGGACATGAGCGTCATTATTCATAAAGGTCAAAGGTAAACACAATATTCAGTAGATTATTGGTAGACATAGTAAAATTATACTTTCACGTTGTCGTTTTAAACAACCCTCTTGAGGACACATTTGCTTTTCTTTCCTCTAACGAGCAGCTCGTCATCTACACTTGGTTCTCCAAAGCTCAAAAACACGATTGATGGAAAAACTGAAAAAAATCGGCTGTGTTTTGACATGACCCTTTGCTCTAGGGGCTGGTGACAAGTGAAGCCAGAGGACGGAGGTGAGTAATCACGATATGTTTTCGGTCAGTGTGTTCCCTTCCGTCCTGGCCCGTGAGTTCAGCGTCACATTAGCATCTCCTCTATACTGGAACCAGGGAAATTAATCCATGGCACTAAATCAAAAGTGCATCCTGCCTCAGCCCTTCAAGGACAGTGCTTGAAAGAGGACCAAATGCTGCTTTATCACTACAGTCCTGATGCAGACCTACAATCACAGTCGATGTCATAAACATAAGACTGATATTAAATCTATGAAAAGCACAATTATAGTACCTACAGGAGTATGTGTAACGCTACTTAGCTAATTTGCTAATGATGGGCCTGTTCTCTATTTCACCGCAAGCTGGATCAAAGCGTGCTTGGCTGTTAGCAACTAACATCAAAGAAGGTCCAAAGTGGTGGTAGCTGTATCTCACATGCTGTGATAGTGATGGTGAGTGTATAATCAGGCCATTAGTGCAGCCTGATTAACAAATTAGACTGCCTTGTGTGCCTAAATAGCATTTATTAACAAAATTGCCTTGTGTCGTGCTAAGCGTGGAAGTCTTTCTTTTCCACAGGAATCAGAGACCGCAAACTGATCATTATCCACCCAGCATTCCAACAGCTGTGAATGAGCTGATTATTGGGCTCTGGGCTTTGTTTCCTGATTATATATTTAAAGTGTACACCTGTATCTGCAAAGAAACCAAAACCAAATGCCAGCCATATTGGGTTTTTTGTCTTTTTTTTGTCTTTTTTTGGATCATATATACAAGCAAGAATTAATGGAAAGACAGACTCCATGTGGCACATTTGTAGAATAAATGAGGGTAAATGGGTAAATGTCAGAAAATGTATGGAAAAAGGAAGAGAGAGCGGAATGATAATAAATACATATAAATCGATGATTTGGCAGGTCTAGCTTATTCACTGGAGATCTGATGTATGGGAGTGACTGAACAAAGCTGTAGAGTCTTTTAACCTTGACTAGAAGTGACTCACGTTGACGTTTCAACCTGCAACTCCTTAACAGAGACCTCAACACCAAGAACTAACTTTAATGAAAAACACACTGAGCCAAGCAATGTTTACAGTTAATAAAATGTGGCCAGTCAGAGCAAACAAAGTCATACTGCACTTATAAGTTATTAGTCACACTGCAGGAGTCGATAAGTGGGGAAATACACATGGGGCATTGGTTAAGAGAAGTTGAATTGTTTGCATGAAAGAAGGACGGACACTTTCAATAGAATTGCAATGTACAGTATGTGTTGTGTCTCACATGCGAGCAAACATCAGAGTAGTTGGGAGATGGAACAACGCACATGCACACACACACACACACACACACACACACACACACACACACACACACACACACACAAACACTGCATCTTCAGGGCAAATAAACAATTACTCATCCAAATGCGATGACAATGTAGCGTCTAAACACAACAAGGAAATGTAGGATGAGATTGTTTGGAGGTGGACAGATCAAAGTGTTTCAGACAACTAAAAGCACTATGGTAATTTATTTTCTGTACAGATGTGGTGAATGGTTTTAATTGCTGCTGAGATTTGCAATTGCAAGGGGAAAAAGAGGCAAGAGACAGTATTGATGATTTTAGGGAATTTATGATTCATCAGAGTGAAAAGGAAAACCACCACATTAATTTGCTCAGCTGTAAATGGTCTGGACGGTCTGTCTTTGTCTCACTTGTCTCACATGACTTTGCCATGTATTGGACCTTTGGTTATGTAATTAGGGCATGATGGTGGCTGCCTTGCCTTTTGAGTTTTTCTGTCGCTAGAATGGATAAGAAGGAGGAATGTGCTGTGTGAAGCTGAGGGCGCTTTAATTAATCCCTGTCACCTCTCCCCCTTTCTTTGACCTGGGTCTAAACTTTAAGCTAGACATTACCATGGAAACAAAGCCAGCGGTTACATTCACTCTGTGTAACGATCGGTTACAGCTATATGACAAAAGCATCGAACTAGATCATTCTCAAACCTTGAATTATATGATTTGTGTCCAAAGTGAATGATGATAACGTGCTTTACATGATGAGGAAAGTTACACCAGTCTCCAGTCTCCAATATCGACAATACAAATATTCAAGGTTGATATTAGTGATATTAGTTATTGATTCTAATTGTAGCATTGGTATACTATTGGTATATTAAGGTCTGCTTTAACACTGATTCCTTTCATGTTTATCTGGCAACCACATGGAGGATTTATTCTGACTGGCTACCTTGCCTGCCTCCCACATGAGCAGTTACTGTTAGGTTACTAATTAATGTAGTTCAGCACTTTCTTTTCCCCAAACTAAGTGGTGACTGGAGCAATACAGCTATCTATGACGCATGTACACATCCATCCTTATATGGAGGGTAGACACATTGCCATTTCACTAAAAGCTTCACAAAACTGTTGCCTCATAGACTTACAGTAACTGCGCTGTGTATCTGAATGGAGGTGACTACATGCAAATCATTTTGGAAGTTATTTAATTAGTTTGCATCACAATCATACTTTTGATCATATTCTGTCTTCTCATATTGCCAATTGCCTACCACCCCCCCCCCCCCAATATTTAATATTATCCAATATCTTATATCATCCAATATCTGAAATGTATATATCAATGAGAAAACATGATGATGTTTTTGGATCTGCCATTGTCATTTAGGTGTTTCCCTTTAATCAGTTGAATGTATTGTGCTGGTTATCAGATTTCATTGCGTTTGTACCATTTTGGACAGTCACGTCCCTGCACAAAGCTTATTGCTCCTAACTACCTATCCAACATGGAGATGGAATCATCTATGAAGAAGAATCCAGCCAACCAGAGCAAATGTGAATAACTGTGAAGGGGTCCAGCTCTGTGTAATCTGCACAACAATCCTCAAATCCGGCTGGATCAGACCTGGATCTTCTGGTTATTTGTGATGTTTGTTTTTTTTTCAAGCAGCTGACTCTTCACTCATGATTCACGTCTTACATAATGTCCATGCTCGGACTGACGAATTTCACGCGGCACCATCACCACAAAACTGTGATTATTTAATTAACATTTTCTCCATTGTGGTTCCCTCAGCCCCTTAAAATTAATCAAGAACTTCGTTATTGCCCCGTGGTGGCGATCACTCATCGGTGAGTCACTCTCAAATTTGTTTCTTTTCTCACAAATAATCCGGACTGGGAGGTCAGACCGCACCCCTGAGGGAGGTGATGATGAGCGGCTCCGATGGGAGTCTGTTTGGATGAAGGTGGAGCGCGCAGAGCGCACAGAGCGCAAAGAGCGCGCGGGAGCTGCACATCTGGAGGAGGAACCAGCAGAGCCGTAGACTTGTGAAACTTACAGCTGCTCGTCCGAGGAAAACACACAGACACACACACACACACACACCAGAAACGAAGCTTCAGCCCTGCTACGATTTTCCAGCTTTTGAGGATCCCAGATGTGCGTCAAGGGAGAAACCCACATCTGCATCCACTGCGTGTGAATGTAAGTTTGCTCTGCACGTACGGGGATTATTATTTCCCTCGTCTTCCTGAACCTTTTTGGATTAATAATGGTGTCAGAGAGCGTTTTGACTGATTATCTGAAATCAGATTTTGGGATTATGAATATGCTTATTTTTTCTGTATATCTGTACATTTTTATGGAAATGCTCTATATGCATGAGTGCAAGTGCATGCCTGATTTCTTAGTTACGTTAAAATGTGTGTGTGTGTGTGTGTGTATGAAAATTGCTCTTCCTTGCCTCTTCCTTCTCCTCATCCCTCTTTTATTGCTATCTCCTAGGGTTTAAACTGTGCACTTGAAGTGGTACTTCCACCCCTGCACTCTCATCCTTTCTCAGTCTGAAGATATATAGAGCAGGATTTATTCTCACATCCAGGTGTGAGATTAAATACCCTATACAGCATAATATACCCCTGAAATCACTGAATGTGAATTTAGTTCTGTGCTTATTGGTGTGCAGCGGTGTGTGTGTGTGTGTGTGTGTGTGTGTGTGTGTGTGTGTGTGTGTGTGTGTGTGTGTGTGTGTGTGTGTGTGTGCGTGTGTGTGTGTGTGTGTGTTCACAAGCTCAGTGTAGTGAGTCTGTGTCTGTGTGCCATGTGTGTAATGTAGTGATGCAGCTATGTGCTTTTGAGCAGGTGCTCACTCAACAACTGATAACACATCCTTCCATCCACTCATCCATCCACCCATCTGTCCATTATCTTACCTGCTTTGTACTCAATGGTGTCGCAAGGGTCTGCTGGTGCCTGCCACCAGCGTGCGTGCGTGCGTGCGCGCACACACACACACACACACACACACAGATTAGCCCATTTAGTCAACTGAAACATGTATGTTTTTGCATTGTGGAAGGAAACCAAAGTACCTATAGAAAACGCAGACACTGAAGTACGACATTCAATTGAACCAGCAGAAATCTGTCGGCATGTTGCTTCTGTTTGCATCTTCATCACTAGCATATAGAGCAAGAATGTTTTTTTAATTGATTTTGGTTTTTCCTTAATTAATTAATATGTCATTTTCCCATACTGGAATTCTGAACAGAGCAATTGTAGAAAAACCGGCCTGGTGATAAAGTTTTTATATCAAATTAGCTAAATGTACTGCACCCATCATTTCCATGTTCCTTGTGAGCGTCCTCCTTCTGCCTCATTGACTTGCAAGATGAAGGACGCCTTTGTGTACAGTGTGTGTATTACTTCCTCTTGATGAGCCGCTCTATTATTCATTCACAGGATGTTTGTTTCCCGCTACACAGATGTGTGTGGGTCCGCGCCCACTTTGTGACCTGTGACTCATCCGTCTTATATCTTGATGATTTCTCCTTCTCGTTCATCTTTCTTCCTCTTCCACTCCTCCCTCGCTACCAGTGCGGATCTTCATGGTGGATGAGCAGAATGTTTCTCCCTCCGTCGGAAAATGAACGCCACTCTGCGTGACTCTGCCGTGGCCATGTACCACCTGACGTCGGGCCAGCAGCTCAACTCCAGCTGCAACTGCTCCTCTCCTGCGCCCGGCACCCTGCAGCTGCCCACCTTCACGGCCGCGGCCAAAGCCCGGGTGGTCATCACATGCATCCTGTGCGGCATCTCGGCCTTCTGCAACCTGGCCGTGCTGTGGGCGGCGCACAGCGACGGGAAACGCAAATCCCACGTCAGGGTGTTGATCATCAACCTGACGGTGGCCGATCTGCTGGTGACCTTTATCGTGATGCCCGTGGACGCCGTGTGGAACATCACACTCCAGTGGCTGGCTGGAGACTTCGCCTGCAGGCTGCTGATGTTCCTCAAGCTGCAGGCCATGTACTCCTGCGCCTTCGTCACGGTGGTGATCAGCCTGGACCGGCAGTCGGCCATCCTCAACCCTCTGGCCATCAACGAGGCCAGGAAGAGGAACAGGGTGATGCTGACAGTGGCGTGGGGCATGAGCATCCTGCTGTCAGTCCCACAGGTGAGGTGGATGTGTAAATATCACTACGTCCTGCTCAGCGCGGCTCTGAACCTCATTAATTTAAATGGAATCGATCTGCTGGACACGTCTGGTGTGCACAGATGCCAAGTATGGTTGTGACCTGCCTATCAGTTGATTACACCATTTTCTAATGAGGTTTAAAGAGTTTTGTGCTTAAAAGGGTGTGTGATCCTCCATGACACCAAGTAAAC
The DNA here is from genome assembly GCA_029224185.1 of Karalla daura. NCBI lineage: Eukaryota > Metazoa > Chordata > Actinopteri > Chaetodontiformes > Leiognathidae > Karalla > Karalla daura. The sequence continues at coordinate 19,309,868 of CM055190.1, forward strand.
GGTGTTGTAGTTTATATCCTATTTCATAGTCCATTATTCAGCATGCACACGTTTATTTTTTACCTTTGGTTAAATGCCAAACTACATTTCATTGCCTAATTCCCTGTATTCTGTGCAGTGACAGTCACATTGAATCATATCGAATCTTATTTTTCTTGAGTGATTAGAGTTCAGCCATGTCCTCCCATGCCATCAGAGAATATTAAAACCATGTAATTTATGTAAATATACTCTGATCTATCAACATGCGGTTTCTCAGATATCCTTTCCACAGTAATGGCACATGAAAAACTGTGATGTATTTGTATTCAATGTAGGACTATCCTTAAGGGATGATGAGCAGTGAAGGAGCTGTGGGGGGCACAGGATAAGGAGCAACAATTATCTGTTTAATTAAGAAATCATTTTATCCTTATCCCTGCGTAGCTTTACTCAGACATCTTAACAAAGACTTCAAACGACCTTCAACAATACTGCGGTCTGAAGTACCTGAAGTGTGAGGCTTATTACAAGCAATTACATGCAGTCAGTAGGTTGATGGTTTCAAGTGTTAGTTTATCCCAAGTCATTGTAAAACACTGACATTACTACAGCTTTTACATTTCTTACAATGACCACGATGTTTTATGATACAAGATATCTATTTATTTAAAATGTGACCACACATGGACTGCATAGACCTGACATTGAATGTTCATTCCCCCTCTCAGTTCTTCTTGTTCCACAACGTGACCATCGTCCACCCCGAGACCTTCACTCAGTGCACCACACGTGGAAGCTTCGTCACCCGCTGGCACGAAACATCCTACAACATGTTCACGTTCTCCTGCCTGTTCCTGTTGCCGCTGGTCATCATGATCACCTGCTACACCAGGATCTTCTTTGAGATCTCCAAACGACTGAAAAAGGACAACTGTAAGTTCATGGGAAGCCGATTTATGGCAGGGATTGAAGCTTATGTAACTGATGGTCGGACGCCAGGAGGGATACGTGACTTTTTAGTGGCTGAAAAGTAGAAAAGTCCAACCATTTTCTTATGGTTTACCATATTCACTCCCATTCACACGCTGGTATCAGAGGCTGCTCGGTATGTTCTGACCTGCTCTCCCACACTGATGAGACAGCACTGAGGGCAGTTTCGGGGTTCAGTGTCTTGCCCACCCACACCTCAAAACGTAGGCTGCAGGTGTCTGCAACTGAACCACCAAACTTTAGATGGACAACTTTGACTGCCTGGACAAGAATATAAAAGTCCACATAAAAACATTGTTTTGATTTCAGAGATGGTTACAGTCAATCACCAATCACCAGATGAAATTTTCTTAACCACTATTGTTGGAAATCTCTCTTAACAGACATTTGCATATACATCCAGAATTTGAAGGGACAGGTGTGGAAACTTGTGCAAGAAAATCTTTGGCTTTGGCTGCGTGCCATTCAATAGCCTGAATGGAGAGCAAAAGGGCAAAATGCACAGGTGGTACTTCCACAGAGCCAAAATTGTTGTTTGAAAGAATCTGAAACTGTGAATCAGTTCAGCACAATAATTGTAATTTGCACGTCCTCGACCAAGCCCTAAAACACTGAACACTGTCTCTTGAGGCTAAGTAGTCACAGCTGATGGGGTTCTGAATACCACCATGGTGACCTCAAATTGCAAACCCAGTCTCAACGTCTCCGTCCAATTCTGTGAGCAGGACCCTCAGAGTCTGAATCATTTGAGACTGGACCCAATGAATCCAGAATCATTTGCATTGTTGGTAACTAAAAGTTTAGTTTTGTCAATTTTATAAGCCATCCTTTCAGACATATGCAAATTAGGTCTCCTTATCTTGAGAAATAGAGAATTACTATCTTGTTTATTAAAACTGAATGCAGAGGAGCACTGCTAGTGTGACATTCAATGAATATTAAATAATGTTTGCGTCTATGAAAGGCTTTCAAGCTGCCCCTTTGTATTGTTTCTGATGTCTGTTGTCAGTGTTGTGGCGTACTGGAAGACATGTAACAGAACTATGTATTTAGAATACAAAGTAAGATACGCCATAGTCTAATACACTATTCTAGTATGCTATTTTATTTACTCTTTGCAAGTCTCTGGATGGTACAGTCAGCAATGACGGTTTCTGGTAAAATGGTGTTGTGGTGACCGAGCAAAAATGAGGGTGTATCAGTGGGATTTACAATGGTGTTAAGTGTAGGACAATGTTGTGTCAAGGATTTCTATGTGTTATCCATCTTGCAGAATATGGAATAGAGCATATCTCAGCCCATCCATAAACTGAACCGGGTCCTTTCTTGCTTTGAAATGACATTGCTAGCCACTCATTGACCGTGTCTTGATTTTCAGGCATGTGATCTCTAGTGACAAAAAAGTAGAATTAACCCTCCCAACACTGTCTGTCCTGCTCCCCAGTGCCCCCCAATGAAGTGTGTCTGCGGCGCTCGAAGAACAACATCCCCAAGGCTCGGATGAGGACTCTGAAAATGAGCATCGTGATCGTCTTGTCTTTCATTATCTGCTGGACTCCGTACTACCTGCTGGGCCTGTGGTACTGGTTCTTCCCAGAGGACCTGGAGGGGAAGGTGTCCCACTCACTGACCCACATCCTGTTCATCTTCGGGCTGGTCAACGCCTGCCTGGACCCCGTCATCTACGGCCTGTTCACCATCCACTTCCGGAAGGGCCTCAGGAGGCATTACCACAACGCCGCCACAGCAACCGACACGGATAATACCACGGTCATCACCGGCTCTTTCTCTTGCACCGCCAACTCTCTGGCTCTGAGGAGAGAGGTGAGCCCTGCCAGCCAGGAGGGCTTCACGCCGTGTGGTGAAAACCACAGCAGAGAGTCGCCGCCGCTCAGAGGCAGCTTTTTTACCGTAGACAATGATGCAGAGAGAGATCTCGACCGGCTCAGCACTGAGAGTGTGATGTGAAAAAAAACAAAAAGCAAAACAGCAACTCTCCTGTGTTTTATTTATTTCATGTGAGACTAATGTTACGTCATGCCCTGAAGACAGTGTCAATTTGTCCATCTGTCCATTTCCTTAACCAGCTCTGTCCCTAACAGATGTGAGGGGGGTCTGTTGCACATGTAGGACAGGGGAATACACCCTTATCTGGTCTCCAGTCCATCCCACACACACACACACACACCATTCACTCACATACTCACACCATTTAGAATCTCTGATCAACCTGCTTAAACATGATTCATTTTGGAATGTGAGAAGAAACCGGAAAACATGCCAAAAAAACCCCAAATCCCAGGTCCTTCATGCCATGAGGCCACAGCAGAGCCCTTTGTTACCTGTCATTTTCGCAAATAGCAACGTGTGTGTGTGTGTGTCTAAAAGAGGTAGGATCAGAGCTGGTGCATGATATGATCTCCTGTTAAAAAAAATGAATGTTGAGTCCTTTGCCAATTGTAACTTGTGGTCATTTTGAAATAAATGTATTCTCTGAGCTCCTGTGTTGTCAGATCGAACTCAAAATCGAAACGGTTTCGATTTTTCAGACGTGAGACCAAACAAGTCGCACGCGTTGGCAAAACTGTTGGCATATGAATTCCTGCTCCAATTTCTGTGCAAACCTCCCAGGCAAACACACGTCTGTGTTTGTGGCGGTGTGTAGCAGCAGGATCCCTGAGGGGACCACTGTTTACAGTTGACGGTGAGTCACAGACTCTAAACGGAGCGGCCATCTCTGCCACGGAATAGTGAAAAACTGATACGCGTCACAGCACTTTACAATTATACTCGACTGTGGAAAAAAAGAGCGCATTTTCATCTTTTTGTTCAGAACAAAGATTGATCGAGAGAGCCACGTTGGTTGGTGATTATAAGACAGCGAAAGAATGATGTAACAAGTACTTTGTCACAAAAAAACTCGCAAACCTGTCCTTCTTTTCTGTCCTACTAAATGAATCCTGCAATACAGGAAGTATGCTAAAGAAATGAGCTGTTGGTGAATTTTCAAGTTTTAGTGCAGGTGGAAGATTATCTGGGTCACTACATGCTGAAATCATTTCAGTGCGAGATAAGAAACAGAGCCCATTAGTCAAGAGCAAATTGATGTGGTTATCGTCCATCTTTCATTAAGTCTTCCTGCGTGCTGGAATGTTTGCATTGCTTCGGCTGAACGTGGAATCGAGAGCGCGTCTGGGGTCCTGATTTTAAAATGCTCAGACATACAGTATAGCTGCAGCCCAGGTTACACTGATCGGTTCATTTCCTCGGTGTAAGATGTGGTTTAACACGTGATATAGATAATTGGCAGGGTGCATCTGTTACCTGCAGCGTACTAAACAAATATAACAACGGAACGGGTCAAACTGGTTCGGGGTGGGAAAGTTGGCTTCATGGTGTAATACTCAGTTTAATGTTATCAGTACATTGTTTTTTTTCTCCCCTTGTAAACACCTGATACTGAATGCAGCAGCCCAGTCTCGTTCAATAGAGCACCTGTCTTTTCATTGCTCTCTCAATGACCAGTGACCCTTGCTGGAGCTTTGTGCAATTCAAAGGAGGCTTTCACACATACACATTTCCCAAATCTGTATGCAGCTCCTTTTGAGACACATACAGTGTGATCTGATAGGACAGTAGAGGGTGGAGGACAAAATGACACAACAATGCAGAGAAATATTTCCGTGGCAAGAATAGCAGAGTCGACGCGACACAGATGATCCAACAAGTGTTCCGAGAAATGAAACCCACGAGCTCTATTCTCAGCGATAATTCATGTTATTGTTCTGGGACCCACTCAGGAACAATCCTCCAGCTGCACATATTATTGGTTACAGATGAACAATACGGTCTTTGATTGATTGAGGTTGTCTGACTGCTGCAGATTATGCAGGTACTCGATAAAAATATGGGCAGTATCTGATTCCTAACTTCCTCTGCTTTTCTGTGCATCCATCCGTTTTCCTTACCCACTTCATATTTAGCTGGCGTTGCAGGGATCTGCTAGAAACTGCAGATCTAAAAAATAGGAGGAAGGAAACACGCCCTGAACGGGCTGCCAGTCCGTAGCAGGGCACACACACCATTCACTGTCACAGTCACAATTCTAGTCTCCAATTGACTGAAACATGCATGCATGCACTGATGCTTTTCCATTACCTCGAGAAATGTGCAAAACCTAAATATCATCAATAAAAGTAGTAATGGAGACGCCTACATTTCAAAAAGCACTTTATAACTCCTCCTTATTAAGCATTTAAGTATTATTTAACACACGTGTTAATCATTATTAAACTGTTAACTCTCATATAATAATGATTGACTGCAGGAGGCCACAGTGCTAACCACCCACTTTGAAATGACTCTAAAGTGCAACAATATGCACAGGAAAGTAGCTCTGAGATCATCGTGTGAATTGAAAACAGTAAAATGAATGAAACATCAAATTACATAAAAGATCCTCATCCTAACCTCATTCATTGATGCCTGACATTAAAAAATATGACGCACGCTACATTCATAAACCCCAAAGCCATCAAATAATTCTGTGTACGACTGGGAAAAACCCAGCGATAATTAGCCTGAGCACACTGTTCAAAGATCCTCTTTTTTTGTCAAGAAAGCAAAAACTGGGGTTTTGCTGTTTACCAACAGCTACGTGAATGGATTGAATTTGTTGGAGTTTCGTTGATTATATTCATAACATTCAGTGACGTGCAGAAACTTTGCATTTATTTAGAACTGCATGAAATTACTGTCGCACAGCATGAACATAAACTTGTGAACAGCGACCTAAAAAAAATCAACTATTCAGCCGAAATGTAAATGTACCGGATTTGGAAAAGAAAAATAAAATCTGCATTTACATTTATGTAAATCCATCACTGAGCTTGAACATTTCTGACAAATAAATAACACATACTACCGCGGACTACACCAAGCAGCCTCAGACGGCAAACATTAACTGTCTGTGTGAGCGAGCACTTTGAGTCAATCAGACAGATGTGCGTTATGGACACTGACATCACACACGAGGATCATTTGTTGGCTGCTGCTCTGCTCTGCCTCTCTTGTATTTTCACCGCTGCCTCCTGCAGACGTGTCCAGGTTAAGGCTTCGTCCCTCTCGTCCACAGACTGCACTCTTCGCGCGACGGGAAAGACAAACACACGTTTACATTCAACTACTGTACGACTTTCTTTCAGATAGACGTCCTCTCCCCAGATATATTCTGGGATGAATATTGTAAAAAGAAACTGGTGTTGGACCTGTGCTGAAGGTGGAGGTGGAAGGCTTCCTCCGGAGCGTCTGGAAGTGCAAAGCAACGCTGCTTGAAGATCTCTGAATCCCCAAAACGGACGAGGAGAAGCAGGCTCTGGCTTCCCCCTTCAGCAGATGCACCGATGCTGGGATCCTGGTCCCCTGTTGAGACGTCAAAGCTAGAGAATTCAATTCCACGCTATCATGTTCGTGCAGCTTTTTTTTTTTTTTTTACACACGCACATCTACATCACCATGAATGTATTGAACAATCGTATCAATCACTCTCTGACAGAGAAACATGACTTTGGGCTCACCTTTGATGAACAGCGTCTGCAGTTTGTTGCTCAGAGCGTAAACAGGATTGCAGGGGGAGGCGATGACGTGTGATGCTGGGGGAGCCAGGTGGCACACGGTCGCTCCGTTGACGGCGTCTTGGAGGAGCAGTTTTCCATCTCTCTGCACCACCAGCAACTAAGTCAGGCGCAATATGCGAGATTAAGGGGAAAAACTCAGGAGTGCGGCTCGAAGACTCAGAGTTGAATACTGCAGATCTACAAACGCTCCCCCTAAACCCTTTGAATGTTTTTATCAACCGCTTCAGTGTTTCTACCGAGTTCTGCATGAACGCTATCGCTGCAGCAACGGTTGGGAGGTCCCCGCTGTGTTTCGGCCTGTAGAGAGACATCGTGTGAAAATGCTGGGATGCATCAACTATGAATTTTCCTTAAAAGAGAAATACGTAAAGCCATGCGACCTCTCAGTGAGCTGCACTATGCAGGGATGTGTGCCTCGTCCTGTCGTGACAGTGAGGCTCGATCCGTTTTTACACAGTAGCAGAAGACGAACTTCAGATGTGCTGAAACTCGTTGGATCGTCAACAGATGCAGGCCTGCGATGCAAAAACTGCATCTTGAGGAAGGCTCGTTCTGGTGTTGGCACGACAGACAATTGTGACCCTGAAAGTTGGACAAGAAAAGGCAACAAACGGACCTTAAACCCCTAATTTAAAGAAGCAACTAGCTGGTCACAAACGTGGCCTACTTTCTGTAGTAGGCAGTAATCTCGGTGAGATCATCATCGACCCATCCTCCGCAATTCCTTGTGGTATGATAAGTATGCTAGAGTGCCACAGGCTAACAGCTAAAAAGCAGATGTATGTCAGAGGTGATTAGCAGCTTGTTTGCCGAGGCCTGAATGCTTGGCATGTAGACAGAATCTAACTGGAAGTTGCAGACTGACTTGCTTAAGCTGTAATTTAAGCACCGGAAGCTGGGGCTGAGGAAGGTTGACGAAAGTGTGCCACCATGTGGGAAAACGCTACAGAGAGCTTGTTACCGAGGAGTGAGTCCGAAAGCAACCCGTGTAACTCTACTGTCAAGCTGAGAAGATATGAGAAGATCACTGCCCGCACAACTTACATTATCATGTTATCATTCAGAGTACAAATGTGGACGATATGACACCTAAAAATAGGTCAAGTGTGGTTGTTTTCAACCAACATTTCAACGTAGAGAAATCTGATCAACACTATGGCTGCAACAGATCAACCCCTGACCAATCAATAAAACACATCATCTTCTGGTTTGCTCACCAGCCGTCCTGTCCAAGACAGCCACCAGACCGTTAGCCAGCCCCAGTGCAATGTAGCGGCTGCATCGGCTGACAGCAGAGCACAGGATCGGCTCTGCATTCGGCCACAGCTTTTCCGGCACACACTCCACATCTGGGTTGAAAATAGGGAGTGTCAGAGTCAAAAACAAGCACTCTCTACCCTCTGGTACGCATATTTCAAGCGTGGTTGAGAACAATCGGTAGAAATGACGCGAGTAAGACCGACCCTGTTGGCTCTTTGGCGCCTTTCGCAGCGAATACTGAAAAAGATTGTAGGTGCCACGCCACCACACGCAGACAGCGATGGGTGATCCTGCTGAGAAAAGGTCAGAGATTAACCGTGACATGATTAGCTGCAGAGCGTATCACTACCTGGAGTTACAGGGATCGGGGGAATAACATCCACTGGAATTAGTTATTCATTAAAACACCCAGACCCTGTTTACGCTCCTTCATCCTGGAGCCTAAAAGAGGCCCCAGAGAAAACCTGTCTAATTGCTACATTACGAGGCATTACAGGCTTTTCTCCCTACATGTGAACGTGAGAGCGAACAGTGGATACTTGTGTCCTGTGATAGACTGGGGACCTGTCCAGGGTGTATTCCTCTGCCCTTTCCCTTTATGTGCTGGAGACTGGAGACCCAGTGACGTTGACTTCCATTACAAACCTGAGGGAGACTCTGCTGTCTCGTGACCACAGGGCAGGAGGAAGTGTTGGGTGCAGCGTCTAGTAAAGATACGAGACAGGGAGTGACGTTTTGCTTCACCATGAGAGGACAGAGGCAGGATTCTATGTAAACCTTGCGCTTCCATTGGTTTCATTTGTTTTTCCCACGTCCGCGTTGAATGCATGTTCCTCCTGCTGAGTGCCGGAGGTGCTGCTGCTGTCCAGACCCAAACAGTGAGTCAAAAACTCTGCCATGCTGGAGACAAGAGGATCAACTCCTGCAAATACAAAGCAAATGTGACTTTCCAGCACTGTGCACTATCATCCGAGTTCTTTCATTTGCGTTGGCTGAATAAATCCATGTTTGATGAAGGTAAAGTTACAGCATACCTGGCTTGGGGGGATGAATTTTAATAAGCGCCGCGACCGGAGAAAACTCCACACTCACATCCTCAGAGGCATTTGCGATCTGTGTGAAAGTTCCAGTTCACTGAAGATTTTTCCTCAAAATAACCCAAAATGTGGCTCTTTGTTCTGTAATGGAGGTATATGGCTGCAACTGATAATAAATGTTCAGTTTAAGAGCATAAAAATACCATATAATCCAGTGTGCAAATGCTTTTCAGTGAGAAGAAGAAGGAGGGAGAGAAGGAGGGAAACATGAGGGAAATATATTCAGCTGGGCACAAAGACAAGAGCTAAAAGAATAAGGAACACAAGACATAGAAGGACACATTTTTATGTTCATTGTAATTAAATGCATGCATTTGGTCCCGTCTTAGTTTTCAACAGTTCTTTGAATAAGATGTTTTTTAACATAAGTGAAATCTCGAATCAAATGGCATTTGACAGTAAAATTTCAGATATTTTATACAAGCATGATCATCTTGAAATGCACATTTACCTAGAAAGCAAACCATCAATCAAACTTTAGCATAATACCTGTTCTTGTGCTGTAACCATCTCCAACTCTTTCAGCCACGCCTCGACAGGGAAGTGATAGACCTCGAGCCAAAGAACACTATTACCTAACAAAAGGTGTTAAATTCCCACGATGATGATATAAAATAGATAATAAACGCGACTCAAATACAAATCAATCTCCTGACTTACAGCTGAAAGATGCAGCTCCGTGATCTCCGCTTTCAGACACTTCAAATGTCAGGCAAATGCTCCTCTTGTTGACATTTTCCTGGCATTGAGAGAACGATTTGAATCAATCGGTTATTTTTCACCCACTGTCAGAGGAAACTGCCGAGACGTTCTGAATTATAGAGAGACTGATGCGTATTGACAAACAGGATATATGAAAAATAAACGGGGCAGATGACTCACCATGATGTTCATAACAGTGAGGAGACGAATGTCCTTGGAGTGATATACAAAGGCTCTGGCAACACCTGCAGGGGGAGATGACGGCGAGTCTCATGATTAGCTGTCACTCACGCAGGGCATGCGTGCGGTTGGACCTCACAATGAAGACAGATTTCCAAGAGTCCAAAGTAATCTTTCCAAAATGCTAATGTCAAGTTGAACTGGAACGGATGTGGAGCAGAGATCACCCACCCATATCATCGATGCTGCAGAGCAGGTAGGCAGCGTCGGCCATCTTGGTCATCTGAATAGATGTAATTTCTACGTGGACCTGCAGCCACTGTGCCACACGGGTCAGCGAGGAAGCACACCACACTGACAAGCCCTGCGAGTGACCCAGGCCGAGGTACCTGCCGTCCTCTGAACACACCAGGCAGTTGGTGCTCTCTGGGAGCTGGATGGATAAAGTCACAGCAGCAAATTTATACTAATGCAATAGACACAAATTCAAAAACACATTATGCATTATGCAGTAGCTGATGATAATAATGAGGTGAGTACAGCGACAATGATCTCACTCAGTGGTCTTAATTCAACCAGGTTAATCCCTTTGAGATTAATGATCTCTTTCATAAGGGACACCTGGCCAAGACAACAGCAACACATTGAGTGTCTGAATGAATGAATGAATGCATGAAAACTCATTCACAGGGGCAGCAGGGTTGTCCATGGATCAGTGTCCTTATCCTTAAAAACTAGAAAAGCACTTCACAATGAACAGTCCGGACTCAGACCAGTCGTACATTGGTAGGATTAGGAACTGAAAACTTTAAAGCATCCACTCCAACTAAGAAATCTTAATAGGGCATGTGCAACTGCTGCTGCTGTCACTGTTGAGAGTGTGATTTTTTTTCACATTACTTTCTTCTCTTGCTGTGGGATTCCCCATGTTGTAAGACTGATAAATGAATATCTTATCTTGTAAATTCATGTCTGACCAGGGGAACGATGAATTTCAGCAAGATAGGATAAAAAAAAGAGGGATTATTGATAAATTTGTGTCTTGTCTACCTGCGTTTTACTGGTCAGTTCCACAGTAGGAGGTTTCTCTCTGGGTGTCTCTGCCTCCATCGCTGACTCTGAGGTATCTCAGACGGTAAACAAGAGCTAATCTCAAGGAATCTGAGGCCAAAAACAGAGTCAAATCATAAAACGGAATACCTGCAGTTGTGTCTGTCGCTGTGCTCAGCAAATCGACTTTGGTCACAGAGACGTGAAGTGTAGCGCGCTGACGCTAGCGCCCAGGAGACGCGGCGGAGGACCTTTGCTTGGCTGCTAATTAAAAGAGAGGCAACGAAAATATCTTGAGGACATTTCACACCATCGTCTTAATGGTCTTACCTTGATCTGGCCTCTTGTTAGGTCCCCGCGTGCAGACAGGGTACTAACGTGTCGCCGTCGCCATGACAACCACGGGTCCGTGGTGGCGCTGTTGCTATGGTCACGGCGGGGGAGTTGCCATGGTTACCGGGAGGCAGCCATTAAAACGCTTCAGACGAACAGGCGAAAACCTTCAATAAGTCCACTCCAACACCGTCCAATACTTAAATTACACTGTGGTTTATAGAAGCAACAAATTATTCATGCTTCACACGCACTCCAAGCCTGATATTGGCCACAGTTACGGCCCTGTCACGGACTGAATGGTTTTCGATATGTGCGAGGCAGCTGCAGCTCGGGGATGGTCCTGTGTACGATCAATGGACACTATGCGCGTTACTCATCTTAAAACCAACAAAGTTGAGGAAGAATGAGGAGTGACAATCAGACAGGCGGTGGTGTTCAATAGAAGTCAGTTTATTTATGGAGGCAATTTGTCATCGATTTCAATGAATGTCAGATGTCAGACATAGATCAAATCAAATCTAATCAAATTTTATTTAGATGGCACTTTTTGTGCATAAAAGCAATATAAAGTGCCTCACAGAGGCTAAAAACAACAAAGACGAAAAACCCAACCCTCCCACCCCCGTGATACACAGAGACAGAGACATATAGACACACACACACACATATGCACAAGCTCATATCTACTGCACACACTAAGGAGAGATGAAGGAGGGATGAACAGGATAAAATAAGAAATTTTGATAAACAGTCAGAGAAACAAGGGCCACATGAATTACAGGAAACATGACCAGTGAGATTATTTTTTAACACAATTTGATAAAAGCAGATAGGTGGTAACAACAGTATGATTTTTAAACACATTATAAATTTGGTTGGCAACCAATGTTAAGCATGGCAGGACTGCTCTGACATGTTCTCACTTTCTGGTGCCAGTCAAACGTCTTGGAGCTGCATTCTGGACAATCACCATCATTATCAACTTCAAAATTGCAAGGTCCCATTGACACTTTCCCTTTGTCTGTAATACTTGGTAATATCATAAAGAGGCTGAACTGCGCTAAATGCCAGCACAAACAATGGATCTTAACTACTTTTATCTTTCAGAAGTGTTTTATTATGTTATCACTTGAATGCAGATTAATATCTATAGATTTATTTCCCACAACAAACAAACTGTGTAGATTCTTCTCCTGCAGTCAAATAACATGCATGTTAAGGCTGATTGGAGACTCTAAACTCTGCACAGTCAGTCTGTCCAGGATACAAAATGGTGACCTTTTGCCATGAGCAGCGCCACTGACCTCTGATCTACCAGGCAGCCTGTAATCTGTACCATTTGATGGAAAAATGTATCTTTAAAATTTACTCAGAACATAAGAATAATCAATGTAGCAACAAACATAAAAACAGTGCAGTCCGGTCAATTTCAGTGTTGTTGATTAGGGAAAACTTGAACTATTATGATAAAGGTGACATGCAGATGAAGCATACAAGGAGAAAAAAATACTTTGAAGTTTTCATTTTTATTTGAACTTTGCACAACTTGGACAAGGGAAAGTACACATCTGGAAAATGCAGTTCATGGTGCATATTCTCTCCTCTGACTGCAATGATGCTCTCCCTCCTTCAGTGGGTATGTCGTACATCAAAACACCTAGGGTGTGTGTGGTACACAACAGTGCCTTGGAAATATTCGGCACAAGTCAAAATAAAAAAAAAAACAAAACAAAAAGACAAAAAAATGAAACAAAATACTTTTGAATCTTTTAATCATAGCATGTAAATAAGACGTTCACAGGTGAAACTGAAATCCATTTAGTGATTTTGTAAGAAATATTCTGTCTTCAAGACCAATGATTCCTTCTTCATACTCAATAACCTTTGGATAGTTCAGGTCATTGATCAACTGCTTAACACTATGATCCTGGCGCCACAGCTCATAATAACAACTGATTACATCTGTGCTTCACTAGACTGACATTTTTCCAATCAAACTGCACCATGCGCTCAGATCAGAGCCGATGAAGCATCAATAGTAATAAGTACCATCACAGCACAGACCAATGACACCAGCTCTGTAACCTCAGAGTCCCAGAGGGGCTACAAGTGCTGCTGCTGAGTACGCCATGATACGCCATCATAGTTAATCGAGCTATGCACTAGAGATCTCAGAATATTTCTATGTGGAAGAAGAAGGAAAGGAAACATTTCAAATATGTTGGCATTCATCAGAGCAGTGAAATGGCGAAGACAGGTTTATATGCAACAGGTAGCAGTGGTATAAGGCAGTTAACAGGTGTATGTGTGTGTGTGTGTGTGTGCATGTGTGTGTGTGTGTGTGTGTGTGTGTGTGTGAGTATTAGGGCTGCACAATATATCCAATATTACTGTCATCGTGCAAGTGACTGCTTTAACTGTGATAAGATGTGTATTTCCAATAGGTTGTACTGCCCTGCACTTAAATTGGCTCGTTAATGATATAGCAGCTGTAGCCAGGTGCATTTTTCTTTTAATAAAACCATTAGTAGAATTAGACTAGATTTTCCTTAATGTCTTCACTCATCATCGGGGGTTTCCGTTAGCAGCAAATCCAAAGCAGAAAAGACATTAGCACTATATCCTTAAGCATTTGTTTACACATCCCAAGTCATGCCGTCGTTGCAACCTTTGACATTAGTAAATATCACACAATTTCCTAATATCGTGCAGCCTTAAAGTGAGTGTGTGTGTGTGTGTGTGTGTGTGTGTGTGTGTGTGTGTGTGTGTGTGTGTGTGTGTGTGTGTGTGTGAGCGTGTATGAGTGTATGAGATCACTCCTTGCTGATATTGGCAGTCAGATGTTTTTGTCCTTGTAAAGTTAATCTTAAGGCTTCTACAATGATGTTTCTGTGACAACATTCACTTCAAAAGCCACAGCCTTGGTGGATGAAATGTTATAATCTGGCAGTCCCCTTTTTTTCTGACTGAATTTAGTGCAACAAAAATGAACGAAGAAAAGAGAGAAAAGAACCTGCACTGATTATTAAATGGAAACTGCAGGATAGCAGACTAGCAGACAAGTGTCACTTTTGAAATTCCCCCAAGTACCACAACAGGAAACATACACCTTTTAGCAATATGACTCCAAATTTCCCTGAAGACCCAATGTCTAAGGCTGACTTTGAAATCATTTAGTGTCCGCCACCAACTCAGTTTCGGTGTCCTCTCCCATCCTGTAGTGCTGTCTTGAGTTCTCTCTGACAATCCAGAACTGTGAACAGATTCTTAATGTACCATCATGCCTTGTTAAGCCCCCCTACTTCAACAATATGAGACACAGTTTAAATGTTGGGTAAAGGGTCCTCGAGGCTCTCACCTGAAGCCTTTCGAGGAGTATGGGAAAGCTTTAACACAGTCCTCATCCACAAAAACAAACACAAATCTTTCAGCTACGCACCACTCTGATATGACACCTCAAGGAGAATGGTTTCAAATAAATACATCAGTAGTCCTAAAAAAAAAAATTAAAAATTGTTTTAAAATCAAGGAAAAACAGAGGACGACACTTTTTTTTCCAGTGGGTTAAAATACTTGAAACTCAACTTGGTTTCTGATTATCAATGTAAGTAATGGCTTTGAGGAGGAGAATCTTTGTTCCTCACCAAATTATTGCAACAGTCATCAAGGCCAAATGTTTTGGTCCCTTCACCAGTCTTTCTAAAGAGACGGCTGTGGTAAATACTTAAAAACACAAGTGCATTTGGGAGACAGCGTATACCTCAGTGTGATGTATTGCGCAGCATGTCAAAACCTTTGGGTATTTTCCAGCTTTTTCCTATTAGACACAGCTGCTTTCAAAAATGTGGTTAGATCGCTTAAATTTCACGTACGCAGCGTCAAGTAACCGCAACGCTAATGCAGCTGCTGCTTTTAAGCACTCGTACTACGAGATGAGTTCCTGAAACAGCGAAAGACGCCGCAACGACGGCGCGTTGAGTGATCTCAGCTAATTTGCATAACAGGACCTGACGGCTGAGTCCGAGATGACATAATTTGAAGCGTTCAGGTTTTCTTTCTGCCCCCCTGCAGAGCGCCGCCTCAATCACGCATTGTGGGGAGAAGACGATAACTTTGATGTGCAGTTTAAACGAAACCCCCCCTTTTTATTACGCTGCACACTCACAAGAAATAACGTGAAAGAAAGGGGAACCCGCGCCTGGAGCAACGTTTGACTCCAAGTGTCACGGGCAAAGACTTTGAAGAAGAAGTCAGATATGTGACCTTAAAGAAAATGGCTTTTACACTGACGCTGGTAAAACTCTGTCATGTCATCGACCCCTATCCTCCCCCTTCCCCTCGGACCCTTCACATCAGGGCGTCTCTTCAAGAAATGAAAGCTTCAAAATCAACAGGCTTCCAAACACCAGAGGGAAATGTGCTATTGATTCATCTCACAGCATCGTCCCTGGTTCCGCTCTCAATCACTCTGTGTAAAGACCTCCTTTTCTTTCAACACCTGCAGCGTGCTGAGCACAAAGATGGGAGAGAACGTATAAAAGAATCAGACGAAAGGGGAGAGCCAGCGCTACAAAGAGGCCTGAGAGACGTCATAGTCTGTGATGAGCTGCTTGATGTAGGACAGTTTCTCATGGAGATATTTGCAGCGTTTCTTCTCTTCCCGGTAGCCTGGGAACTTCTGTGAGACAGAGAGAGAGAGAGGGAGAGAGAGAAGGTCGTCATTAGTTTCAAAAGAACACCTGTCAAGGATGCTTGAGCTAAGACCAGCGCTAGATAATGCAACACAATGAGGAACATGCAATTGCTGGTGCAGAGGTGGAAATGAGTGCAATGAGGTGACTACAGATATCCACTGCACGATTGACACAGGCTGAACTGAAAACCATGTGAGATATGGCAAACTCATGCCTCACCACAGTCTTTGCAGCAAATTCAAATCTATGCTTTGCATATCAATTTAAATGGCAATAATTACATTTTCACCCTGACATTAGGAATAGCAAATTAAATATATAGAGAATGACACGTATTTCGAAAATGCTCAGAATCAGACTAGGCATCTGCCTAGATAAAGAAACAAAATTAATCTCTGCTCTAATTTAGGACTGAGCTGAACAAGTCAGGTGTGAATGTTTGACTTACCTTTCGATACTTGTTGTACTTTTCTAATATTTGGTCTTCCATGATCTAAAAATATACCAAAACACAAATCGTTAATCACAAATATTTGTTCAGACACATAAAAAAAAAACAGAAATGTGATGTACGGTTTTGAATGAGATCTAGGGGTACCTTATATTCCTGTGTGCCGGGGGACAAGCTCTTGATCTTGGATCCTAGCTGAACAAACATGTGAGTTATGGTGGCGATGCGGGAGTGGAGGTCTTTGTATTCGTCGTACTCTGCGCAGAAATCCTCTTGGTACCTCTGACGTTGCTCCATGCTCATGATGGTGCTGTATGTGCTGTGGTGACACACACACACAAACGTACACACGTCAATGATGTCACACAATCACAAGAAGCTGGAATCACGCTGGCAGATCAGATGCAGCACATTACAAAAGGAAAAGGCTGCATTTTGCTTTTATCCACTATTACTGATTTTTGCTCTTTGTTGTGAAGAGATTAATTCATTTCTTCACTTCCACTATTCACCAAGATCCAACAGATCAGTTCCTCAGACCCCAATCTGGTTTGGTGTTGTACCTCTTTTGAACACGAGATGGCAGCAGTGTGCTGCTATCGGACACAGATGGGTCTGCAAGTTGTTTTGTTCAGTCCAAATGCTCACAACTGAGCCCAGAGTTTGTTCTTGACAGGTCGTCAGATAATATTCCTTTAATGTGTTTAAGGAACCCATGCCGAGGAGCAATCACAACAAAAAAGATATGACCAAGTTCACACTCACAGCACGTAATCTGGCTTCTCCTCAGAGGCCACAGCGTTTGTGATGTCAGGATCTGCAACAAAGAAAAGACATAAGATCCTTTGGATGACAAGATCCCCCCTTATCTGTGACTGGATCTTAAGCAAAGTGTTTTTGTTTTCGGCCTCTGCGCACTCTAGCCAGGGGCTCCTGGGTACCAGGAGACGTGTCAGCTCGGAGACCTAAAGCTCTGCCCGAGCTGTTGTTGAGTCAATCAGCCACATAACACAAGCAGGGCTCAGGAGAGCGAGCCTCTGGGAGCAGACGCGCACCGAGCTTATGAGATAATAGCTGTGTACGTGGAACCCATTGTTGGGTGAGGGTTAGGGTTCACAGAAACCTCATGCGCAATCACCAGGTCATCGGCTCAAAGAGTCTGCGGCGAAGCAGTCAGCTTGTCGTCAAACTCAGGAGGCACGGCGTGTAAAAATAGCGTAGAGGTGTGTGTCAGAGGGGTCAGAGGGTCTTACTGTCAAGTTTGTTGGGCTTCTGCTTGAGGTCGGGACTCGTCTCGAACCACTCGCCAGCCTTGCTGTCTTTTAACCTCTCCCGCTCTTTGTCTTTGTGCTTTTTGGACTTCTTCTTCCTGTGCTGGCTGCTGGCGAGCTGCTGGTGGGAGCGCTCCGGGACGCCCTGCTGCGGCTGCAGGCTGGAGTTTACTTTGGGCTCTTGCTCTCTACTCTCCGACGAAGCGGGAGCATCAGAGCTGCCGGACTGCTTGTGCATTGGAGGAAAGCCGTTGTGGCCTCCAGGATGATCGGTCGTCCGCTGAAACTCAGTCTTTGTGTGGAAACTGGGCTGGAGGGAGGGAGTTGTGACGCTGTGTCCTCTGTTGTTTAAGAGTCCGTTTGCTGTCGGCTGCTGCCTCGGCTCGGCGGGCCTTTGTCTCTTAGCAGCGAATCTCTCTGGCGAGTCAAAAGGCACAGGTCGTTTCTAGGGGAGGAAAACCAGGTTCATCTTTAGCCGTTGAATTCAGCTTTAATATTTCATTACAGATCCTCATAAACAACCTGCAACGAGTCGATACATGCACAAAATACCATTCATAACCTTCGAAACGGATGACGTGCGCTCACTTCCATTATGGTGATTAGCACTATTTTGTTTTTCCAGCGCAGTTTAATAGACAAGTCGCGGGGTAAAACCAGATCTGAAACGTGTTCAAACTTGGGTGAAAAAAATACAATGCGTTATTACCGCCGCAGGGGTTTTCAAAGGGTTATGGTGCAGCGCCACATCCTCCGGGGTCTTCTGCATCGACACGTTGGCTTGTAGATTCCTGGATTGGTGGCTGGCGTGCGGCTGCAGCTTCCTGGTAAACAGGGAATAAAACAATGCGGCGGAGTCAATAACAGACGGAGCAGATATACAGCGCAGCGACTAATAAAAGCGTGGCACGAAAGTCAAACAGACGTGCCGTTGTGTAGCGGGTAAACCACCCTCTAGGTGTTGATTAGCACCTGAGAGAAAACACACTTCACGTCTAAAAAAAGACAATCGCTACAAAAGTGAACACCGCGGACCTGCAGAAAAGCCAGCTCTGCGGTTCGGTTGGTTTGACTCCTGGTCAGACTGAGGACCTTGGTGTTAAAAGTTTGCATGTTCTCACTGTGTCTGTGTGGGTTTCACCTAGGTTCTCCTCTCAGTCCAAAACATGCATGTTTAGGTCGACTCAAGACTCTAACTGTACCAGAGAATGAAAGCTAATGTGTGTGTGTGTGTGTGTGTGTGTGTGTGTGTGTGTGTGTGTGTATGTATGTACTGTTATGGACCCGTTGGTGTATAGGGTGTCGGTTGTGCTACTCATTAGTTGAAGGTTTTGAAGGTTATTATTGTTTTTGACTTCAAGGTGTTGCATTCAATTTCTCATAGTGGAAAAATGGAGCTTATACTGAGGGAGCGCCTGGGCCAACATCTGGTCTCTTTCTAGTTTTCTATGTCATGACCATTTTTATTTTTATATTACTTTATTATTTGTCTTAATTATTTATTATTGTCACTGTCATTTTTCATTACTCACCTATATTTCATACTTTACCTTTCAATCACCATTACTGCTGTTAGTACTTATTATTTAACATTTATTATTTACTGTGAAGATTCAGTGTCGACTGTAGTGTATTGTGCATCGTGAATGCGATGTTCTTATCTTATCTCATCTTGTCGTATCATATTTTTTGTGCACTGTGATAGACACCAGCAGGTTGCTGTGACACCAGGGGTCAAAGCGGATAAGGTATTTGACAGCTTTGCATAAATATAAATATGGTAACTGTAGAAAATGTAAAAGACCTTTCCATGGAGAGAGTTGGAAGAGCATTGTGAGAAATTACACTAAACCAGCATAAAAGAAAAATCAGGCTACAAAATGTCGGAGATTATGTGGAGAAGATAAAGCTAGCCACTTCCTTGTTTTTTTGGGAATGCCCCTCTATCATACCTTACTGGCAGGAAATGGGAGGCAAGAATTGTCATTGTCATTGTAAAATCTCAATTTCCATTTGACGTTTTATATGTAGGAAAAGGGAATGAAAGAATAATAAATTCAGGGGACAAATATTTGTTTAGGATAATGACAGTGGCTGGTAAAAAAAAACTGCAATTACCAGGAAGTGGCTGAAGACAGAGGCACCTAGAAGGGCAGGTTGGGATGAAGCAATGCATAGCATTTATATGGAATGGGAAATGTTGTCTTTTTGTATCAGGATCAGTATCTGGTAAATTTATGAAATTCTGGAAAGACTGAGTTGATTTTGTATCTCCACTGAGAACAGATTTTGTTGAGAAATTGTATTGTGCGTGGACCTGAGAGAGCTGTGAGGTGAGTGTGTGTGTCTGACCTGGCCAGCAGCCGGCTCATCAGCTGCCTCTCCTCCTCGCTGTAGCCGGGCCAGTCCCGCTGCACGTGCTTGTAGAAGTCGTCCCTCAGCAGGTAGCTGCTGTCTTTGGGATTCACTTTGGCAACCTGAAACACAACAGACACAACGCTCCACCGTCAAACTTTAAAGAAGCTGTCGAGTGTCACAGGTAGCGTCGAGAGAAAGCGCCGTCAACTCTTCAACTCTGCTGCTTTGTGGTTGCAGCTCTCATAGTCGTTCTGGGACTCTGCCTGACCCCCCCGAGGGGAAACCTCTTTGGCTGCTAAAAGATCTTCTATTTTCCTCTGCCAGGTGATAACCAGGTGGCTTTTAAAGAGGTTCTCACACTGAGCTGAAGCCCAGAGTGGTAATTCTAAGTACGTTGACAGTCTCTGACAAGTCTCAGCAGCTTTGATGTCCACTAATGATGCATCTAATTCATCATTAGACATATCGTGCCATTTCCCAACATACACACACCGGTCACATGTTAATAACCTATTCAGAAACTTGCAGATATAACAGAATATTTGTCTACATTGGTCTTTGGATAAGATGTTATGCTTTGTACATTTGTAGATGTAGAGTTGCAATTTCAAGGGGACAGGCAGAGAATCCAAAACAGCTGGACCGACCTCTGTTACCAGGATTAACGGACCAGCATAGACACAGAAAACATTTTATGAAGTTGAATATAAAGTTAAATATGTCACCAACAGGGGTCTCGGATGCACTGAAAGTGGCACAAACACATTCCTGAAAAGTAAAACTTTTCCTTTTTTTTCCCTGTGATTCTGTTCCCAGCTGAGAGTCTGCGAGAGGCTTTAACCTCCTCTCTAATCTCGTCAGACTGCCGTTTCTCCCAGGACATCTATCTTCTGACAGAGCGGCCCGCCCCGCCGCAAAAACAATCTCTGCAGAGGCAATTACAGCATCGACCTAATTACACACACACGCACGGACACAGGGACGACGCATGCACACACGTTAACAAGCCCTCGCACCCACACACACATGCACGCACACCAGTGGTGCCAGGACAAACATCATTAAGGAATTACTCAAAAATGTATACAGGAAAGTCACATAAACAAGTTCAGTCCAAGCGCAGTCAGTCCTTAGTTCCTTTCACTATGTGATTATACGTTTTACAGCTACAGGTCACGTGCTTCGAAATCACCTCCACTTGTTTTCTTTTTTCTTTTGTATTACTAGTTGCTGCTGCGGGGGAGTTAAGGACACTCATCTTGGGTTCAGAGGGACGACTGTGTCAGTTACACCCACCGCATGGATTGGTGGACGGTTCCCAAAAGCACCGTTTCATGTCATGTTTCATGGCATCGCTCGACGACCACATCACACATCTTCATAAGCTGTGTGTGTGTGTGTGCGCGCATCAGACCTCTGGACTCCTCCTCCAAACACCGAGTCGATAAAATTTCACCCCTCGATGCACATTTGCACCACTATTGCAATTATAAACTGTGTGTATTAATACCACTGCATACAGGTCTTGTACATATGTGTATGAATCAGACTCATGTTCAACATTTTTATTCTTAACATCCCAAAGTATGATGTTTCTGATTCTTTTATTATTCCCATTCCACTCAGACGAGTGGAAGATGTGGATGCAGGCAAACAAGTAAATGTACAGAACCCGTGTCTTTAAATCCTCTGTGCATGATGCGATGATGTGTGCATTCGCATCCATGCACGTCAGTGTTCTTATGTGCATGCACGAATGCATGCATGCATGCATACACAAACACACACACACACGCACACGTTGTTTTCCTCTGCCTACCTCCTCCAGTATAGCGCCCAGGTCGGCCTTGTCCTTGGGCCCGGCTCTTTCTCGCTCCAGCCACAGCAGCAGCTCTGGTTTCCTGTACGGTTTGAGGGCCAGCAGGTGGATGATGCGCTCCCTCAGGGGCTTCTGGGCCGGTGCGGCCACGCCGCCGTTCCTGCGGTTGTTGGCCACGTGTCTGTGGAAGCTGCTGTCGGACGCGGTCGGGGGAACGGGCCTCTTGTGGAACTTGACACATTTACCTGAAAGCACGGAGCAGGCAGTTAAGAATAAAGACGTCAGATACAAGATACGTAATCTTAGAACTTTTCTGTGTGGAGTTTGCATTTTTTTCTCTCATATTTTGGTTCCCTCTCACTCTCCAAAAACATGCATGTTATGTATGACTTTAAACCTGAGCATGCAACAGTGAATGGTGTGTGTGTGTGTGTCTGTGAGTGTGTGTGTGTGTGTGTGTGTGTGTGTGTGTGTGTGTGTGTGTGTGTGTGTGTGTGTGTGTGTGAGTCCTGTAATGGACATGTTCTCTGCCTTTTCTCTTTTCAGGTATGTGCTAGGATCGGCTCCAGCAGGTACCGTACAGACATCAGCTATAAAGCAGGTTCATAAAATGGAAGGATGAATTTCATGTTGGAAGTCCTGAGCAAGAAAACTCTGAGCATCAACTCGTACCATGCAAGAGAAACCAAGCCATTTTGACAGCATGTCGAAACCATCCTGACACGCTAAAATATCATCTGTTAACCTTTCTCTGCAGGTTACATGTACATACTGGCTTGGAACCATTTGTCTTCAGGTGCAAACAGCCCATTGATCATTGCTTACATCTCGGCTGCAGACAGATGGGGCATGTTGGAGCGGGGAAAGCTATCTCTCTGGGCTAATCCCATTACAGGTTAATCTGCGCTTTGAAGGTCAGAGTGGGGCAGAGGTACAGGAAAAGAAGGCTTTCCTTCCAACCACAAAAGCAATGTCCTGCCAAATGGTGATAACTCATGTGGCATTATCATTACTGGAGCCGAAGCCAACAATCACGATAACAAAACGTAGCATTATGCAAATGCAGACGTATGGACTGTCAGAGCGGCGCTCGATAGGTTCTGGCACGTCGGATAATTTGCACTCTGTTCGTGAGGCGGAGAGGGGAGCGCACAGAGTGCAGTTATTAAATGTTTCCCCGCGGGCATGTATGTTGCCAAGTCATCTTCACCTGAAGACTTAATGTTACACAATCCACACAGTCTAAATTTGGGCTAAACCACCCGGAGTCTAAGCTCCCCTGGAGCACTGAACCCGTAATAATGCCAAGAAAATAAATTGCATAACCACGGCAAAGGTTGGCGAAGAGGGGTAAAAAAGAGAGAGAGAGATCGAGAGAGAGAGAGGAGGCAGCTCCCAGTTCATGTCTGTTCTTTTATGATTCATATGCTCGGAGGCATCTATGATCATTGAGATTCGATAACGTGCACATGCACACACAGTCGACAAGAATCCAAACATCGCAGCAGCGCTTGTGATCACACCTGTGACTCTGTTGTTGTTGTCTTTTTTTCTGTTTTGATGCCGAACTCTGGATAACCTTTGTGATATGTTTGCAACATGCGTGAGGCCTCCCCAAAACCAGCTCGGGGCAAGAAACTGTAGAAGAATTAAATTGTGTGTGCAAAAAAAAAAAAAATCCAGAAATAGAATGTGATTATGCCTCACTACGTAAGTCACTCTGGACATAAGTGTCTGCCTAAAGACTGTGAGCGCTATTTAACTCTTCCGAGCCTGACAGGAGAGAAAAGATAAGAAAAATTCAAGGGAAAAAAAAAAGTAGAAAACGATAAAAGATGAGAGACAGCTTTTAGTTTAGCTTGTACAAGCAGACATGCAGTCTGAACATCTGGTTCCATTACACATGAAAACGGGAAAATATCTGGCTTTCAGCTTAACTACAGCAATATTTTCTCATGCGAGGCAAATATTCCCATTACTTTTATAGGTGCTATTATATTTCTATTCTTGTTTTTATACACCATTGTTGTGTCCACGTTGGGTTGGCTGATCCCCGTCCAGGGTTAAAGCTGTTTGGCCTCTCCCCTCTAAAGTCAGCATGTATCATCCTCTGATCCCCGGGTCTTGCCCTGCAGAGACCTCTGGGTCTATTCTTACTTGGCAACGTGGCGCCGGGTTTGATCTCGATGGCGGAGCGGCTCCAGCTGTCCTTCTCCACCTGAGACATCCTCTCGCGGGTCATCTGGTACGAGTCGTCGGTGGCGCACACCGTGATCTTGTCCTGGATGACGCCTTGGCCCTCCAGCTGCTCGCGGCCGTCGCTGCAAAAACAAAAACAAAAAAATAAAAACCAGAGCTCAGGGCCGTCGGACCGCGGGGCTTTCTGCTGAATGCGGGCTCAAATAATGCAAAGGCTCCATGGCTTTGCGGCTGACGCCGGCTAAGACGTGTCTGTGGTTACTGAGGGTTATGTCACAGGCCTGATATAGCGTGCTACATGCGAAAGAGCCTGAGGTTCTGGTTCAAAGCAGGACAGGGCCTGTAGAAAACCACCAGGATTAGCTTGGCTCCAGCCTGCACACTTGCAAAACAGGGGATCATTTTTGGACAAATGTTAAAAGCTTTAACACATGAACCTGCAACGCATTAATACTGTAAATAAATCAGGGATTAACTACCAAGCCAAAAAGTTAACTCCGTTTTTTTGCATTTTTATTAATGGCAGCCTTATTCGCCCCCGATCCCATTTTTGACTTTAACAGCACAATTACTACGCGGCCAGAAATTGTCTCTGCTCTTTATCCCCTAAATATCAAAACAAATGCGGGCGCACAGGGAGCACGATCTCGCCCTAAACACTGTAATGCTGTTTCTCTTGGCCCCAGGAACTTGACTGGAACCGGAACGAGTTGGACTTCAGACCACAGTTTAGCCATCTGGCAGCAGGAGTCAGCAGCAGAGCAGAACCCTCGCTCTCCAAGCATATCCACTCCATAAACAAGGCACCACAGGTCTGAGTAATGAGAGGGCCAGTCCAGAAATGTACAGGAAATTACAATTGCCCCCATCCTGCGTATGGCGGGCGGCGAGTTAACTGTCAGTCACGATGCCGTAGGACACACAGAGAGAGCTGCGAGACCTACAGAGACGCTGACAAGCTTTCAAAGTTTGCAGTCGGATCAGATCAAACGCCACGAGTCCCGAGATTCTCTCCACTCACTTTTTGCTAATTTATGTGAGAAAAAGGGGCAAGCCCGTTCTCCTCCTCCTCCCCCGAGGCCAGAAACTGGAAGTGCACACGCAACATGAGAAGTCACCTGAATTGGTCCATACCTTGTAACATACTGATGGATGCAGTCGAAGCTGGCTTGAGGCTGGTCTTTGCTGTCGCTGGACAGGTAGAAGGAGAAGACGCGGAGAGCGGCGGGCGAGTCTGCAGTGGGAGCTGGGATCTTGATGTACTGCAAGAGAGAAATGAAAAAATGTTCGATTTCACTCAAGAGACTCCGGGCCAACAGACAGTCAATCATAAACCAGATTTTTCTTCTCATCTGTAAAAATGTGAGCGCGTATGAGAGAAAGGTCCCGCAGACTCGGTGTGCTCCTCGGATCTCTCCGAGTTCACGCATCTTTTGCGATCCTTCAATCTGTCATCTTATCGAAGCGAAAAGCAATTATCTACTCAGCAGAATCGCAGCGACACACTCCCATGCCAAGAGTGGTGTAGCCAAGAACACTGGGCCATCCAAAGTCAAGGTTTTTGCAATCAACATAAATCAATACAGCTTCTTTCTCACAACACAGCCCACTACTACAGAGCGGACCAACAGAGCGGTTCACCCTAAAACAACACCTAAACTCTGTTAGTAGCTGCGAAAAAAAAAAAAAAACGTGCAATTTGCAAACAAAATGGCTGCCGGCCCAGTGTATTTTACATTTTGGCTCCAGGACGGCACAAGAGGAAAAGCTCGTTTTCGAAACTTGTTGTCAAGTTTCCAAAAAAACAAAACAGTTCATCCTCTGGGGAGCAACAACGTGTTCTGTGAACTTGAATGGCAATCTGACGATCCCAGCAGGAGGTTTGGTTGCAGAAGTTGAAGAGGTCAACGGGGCAACAGCGAGCACGGAGAGTGACCTAACGTACCTTGAGGGATCTTCCCCAGGGGATCAATTGAATCGAGTTCCTACCCATCTATCTATCTATCTATCTATCTATCTATCTATCTATCTATCTATCTATCTATCTATCTATCTATCTAACTATCTAACTATCTATCTAACTATCTAACTATCTAACTATCTATCTATCTATCTCAACATTTTGGCATTCAAAAGAGAACTGTTTGTTCAGCAAAAGCAATCGTGGCCTGATTAATGTCGCACAGGGGGAGCGAATCAAGACGAAATGCGTGAGTCTTTGTCGGAGCACAAGAAGAAAGTACACGTAGGACTCGCTCATTGTCACTGGGGAGAAAGAAAAGAAATCAGGGAGCGATAAGGGCCGAGCGCACAGCTCGCAGCTGTTGAGCTACAAAATGCTTTATTTAGGATGGATGAGCTGCGGAGACGTTTTCCTGTTAAATAAAATTTTAACGTCTCGTATGTCTTCATAAAATCAGTTGGACAGCAGTGGGCCTGCAAGTGTTGTTTCCAGAGAATCTCAGTACAGCTCTCTTATGTGTAAGTACCACGATTCACACACACACACACACACACACACACACACACACACACACACACACACACACACACACACACACACACACACACACACACACACACACACACACACACACACACGTAAAGGATCTGGAGTGAGACTTCATGCCACTCCGTAACTTTAAATAAATCTCCTTGGGTAAACAGTGTTTTTAAGAGTACGCTCCACTGAGGCGTCCATGAGATCTCCTGGCACACTCAGTGGAGCGCGGTAGAGCCAAGGCTGCAACCTCCAGGGCAGAGACAGACAGACAGACACACACACACACACGAACACACACAGAGACATATAATAACAGATCAGGAAAAATGAGGATCAGAGGAAAAAAAGTCGGAATCTTTACCGATCTGACCGCCGAATAAGACATAATTGCACGGTTCTGAAATAATCCTGCAATACTTCCCTTCTACAGTGGTATTTTTCACTCGGCTCGATGGGAACTTTGCACTACTGGGTAACACTACAAGGACGCGCTGGGTGAGAAAGTAACAGAGTCGTCAGGAGTGAAATCTCAGAGTGAAAGTTCCCGTGCTGTCATCGCAAGTATTCCTCACTGCTTCCCTGATCGTGATACAGAGGTCAGCAGTTTTGTCTTTTCTGGGGCTGAGGAGCAGATTTAAGTGATAAGTTATCACTGTGGGGGGAGTGGGGAGGGCTACCTCCTCCTGCTGTGGCCCCCTCACCCTCTCAAACAGCTCTGGTCGCCTTGTTTTTCAAAATCCACTCAGTCAATCTTGTCCCGCCTTATCTTTTTATTTTCAGTCACCATTTACAGCCGACCGTAAAAAGCAGATCTCCCAGCATGCATCTGGTGCCAAGCAGGTCGCCTCACACTGCACACAACTAATTCAGCACCATATGGCAAGTACAAAAACCGGAGAACACAATGGAGCATTTTTTTGGTGTTTTTTTTTTCCACACTTTCATTTCCGAGGTGAGGGAAGAAAAATATCAGGGCTAGTTTATGATACTGTAGAAGCCTGAACCCTGGCAGCACTGCAGTCCGAGGCATGTCACACAACACCTTGACAAAAAGCTTGGAAACCTCCCAGAGAAGGTGCTCCACTTCCCAGCACGGTGAGGAACGCTGGTGCCACTCCTGCCTGCATAGTAAAGCCATCTCTCAGCCACCGTTTCCCGGCATGCAAATGCCCGTTATCCTCGGCGTAGCAGTAGAATAAGATAATGTTCCTTAGACGGTTAACAATGGTGCTGCCAAAGCACTGTAACTCTAGTCTGTATCCTTGGTGAGTCGTCCATGAAATGGTTACAATCGTTTATCAATAAGAAACCGCACCCCAACTCCCACTCTAACCCCAACTATAGGGCGGTGCTTACAAAATGATTTATCAATAACAAGTCAACAACAACCCTACCTCGGGAGTGTTGCTTATAGAAAAGCTAGAATCGTTTACCAACAAGACATTATGTCTAACCCTAACTCTATAAAACAGCTAGAATTATTTATCAATAAGAAACTAACACTGACCCTGACTCTAGTGTTGTTTATGAAATGGTTAGAATCATTCATCAATAAAAAATCCTAACTTTTTTTTACGTAATATCAACTTTAACGCTTAACATAATCGGCACCTGAGCATTTAACTCTATAAAGATTCATCACTTAAACCATTTTTTAGATTTAACATCTGAATTTCCAACTCTGCTTTTGAAGGCAAAACACGCTCAACCTTGAGACGAGAACGTTTCAAAAAAAGGTTAAAAACCTGACCCACATCTTAAGGCGGATCTTAAAGTCACTCAATTAAAAGTTTAAAGTCCCGTCAGATGCGTGCATGCAAAATGTGCCGCGGAGCAACAAAGCGACAAGACGCTGGGCTCGGCTCCCTTATCAGCCTGCTGCACATGTCTCCACTCGCACGCTTCCACCGCAGGAATTCAGTGTCAAACTACACACAGCTGAGCTCTGACAGCACTGAGACCCACCGAGCGGCTCGCATGCAGCATGTTCCACTCAAACCGTGTTTTTTTTATGTCTAGTTTGGGATTATGTAACGCGTGTAGCCCCTCAATGACACGCACTCGAAGCCTGAAAGCCGATAGCCGTTGTGTCATTGTTTGTGCGAGATGGAGGTCAGAAAACAAGTCGTGATTACACCGGGGAGCTCGCTGAAGGGATTATGTCACAGCAGGAGACGCTTTTATTAACGTCTCACCAGATGATACATGTGTTTGATGACCACTCGGCTGCAATAAAGTTGAATGAATTTGCAATAATGTGTGGACGTAAACAGGCCTGAACCATCTCGCACCTACCCACCTGCCAAAGCCTCCTCCTCCTCCTCCTTTTACTCTGATTGTGAAACTCTCGATTGTTTTCAAACAAGTGAAAACAGCGTCAGAGTCGGCGTCACGGTCGGTTGCCCGCAGCAAAAAGACCCACACACACCCACATGTCGCCACCTGATGCTAAACATCAGCCATTGTGTTGAAGAGTCTGTGCAAGTGCAGCCTTGCAGAGCTGCCGCCGCCTCCTGTTTGTAAGTCAGAGAAATCAGAGTCAGAGGAAGCTGCTAAAAGTTCTCCCTCTCACTTTAAGTGCATCCACTCCCTCGGTGGAGCCTCTGTGGAGTTTTGAGGTGGTTTTTCGTAATATCCTCTAATCCATTAAAAGGCAACCCCCTCGCACCCCCCTCCCCCCCCCCCCCACCACACCCATCCCTGCCAAATTCAACATCCAGGCTGCAACTTTGCTCCCAACTCCCCACTGTTAAGTTTGTGCAATGATCTGCATCATCTGTGTCCTTCTTTCCCCTGGATAGCAGTCCTCTAACATTCACTCCTAACTGCTCCCATCCAGTCATCCATCTTCTTACTCACTTTGTACCTTATCTGTGTTGCATGGGTCTGAGGATGAAGGCAGGGAATATACCCCTGACACACAAACCATTTCCTATTTACTAAGACTAATTTTGAGCCTCCAATTGACCTAAACATGCATGTTTTTGAACTGTGGGAGGAAACCAGAGTAACTTGGAGAAATCCCACACAGGATGACCAGCATTTTGTATGGCACTTTGGTCAGGCTCGGCAGTTTCAATTTGCTTTAAGGTTGAGGTCACCTGACCGACATTTTGTTTACAGCTTAAGAGCTCTGGAAAGCCTCTGCGTAATATACATGGAAATTCCAATCATATGCTCGATCCAGATATTTGACGGTGAGGATATCTCATCACTTTTCAGTTTTCTGCCACAGCAACCGCACAGAGGTCAAGTAGGCTCCACCTAACTGGTGAGCTACAGTCGACGATGAAGGGTTGCAACTCTAATACGCACAATTACAGAACACAGCGTCTCATGAAAGGGGAACGAGGCAGTGGCTAAAGTCCAGTTGGCCATTGTACTGAGAAACTGGAATTTTTCTAAATGAAAGGTTTCGCTGTTCACCTGGCAAACGCTGCTTGGGCGGATTAGTGCGAGGGCAGATGGTGAAAAGTGCTGGTGCTTGTTGTGAAGTCCAACTTTCGCTTTGAGTGTGAAAAGCATTTCCTGGGTGGCAACAGGAATCCCAAAGTCCCCAGCATATGGCCTCATGCAGTCACTGGGCTGTGTTCATCCAGCTGTTGCAAACGCCCAGTCGTACCGCATAGTTTTCCCCCGGAGCACCCTCTGGCATTTCTCCAGCTACGTATGGCCGCTCCTGTGACCTCCAACGGCAGACTCCTGAACCCCCCGCTGTGCAAACGACAGCAAACACTTTCGTTCCCAGCCACTGGGGCCCGCAGCAAAGCCCGGCTCATTCAGACCCAGAGAGGCACCGTCACAAAGGATTCGGTAAAGAATTCAACTGACCACGAATAATGAAATATTTATTGTCGTCCTTTCAAAGTAAAACACTGTGCGGGTTGCTTCCGATCTTCTCGGCTCCGGGATGAAGGAAAGCGGAGCAAGAAATTAAGCAAAAATGAAGTTTGGTTGAGTGGAAATGTGCCTCCTCACATGGTCCGCGTTTACTAAGTTAATGTAATAAAGCATTTACTACACTTGGGAGTGATTTGTGACCTCAGTAATGCTCAGTGACCCTCACAGGTCAAAAGGCAAAGAGCTGAATCCCGAGGAATCTGTCAAGCCCTCCAACACATAATTCATCCTTTTAACACAAATCTGATACTTCCGAACTTCACATACAAATCTGTTTGCTACCAGACGTCTCTATTTCCACTGTTTTCCTCCTCTGATCGATTAAGCTTGGACAGTCCTGGCTGCTCTGGTTTTTCAATGAATCCTCCTCTGCCATCATCAACAGAAAATATCAAGCCATTCCCAGTATTTTCCCGAGCCACAATGTTGGTCTGTCTTTTCCCTCTGTCTCCGTCAATCTCCTCTCGAAGGCGTTACTCTTGGCTTGTGTCTGGGCGTCCATCTGCTTTCTCTGTCTGCAAGCAACACTTTTCATCTGACGGACTCCTTTCAAAGTTTTACAATTGCCATCAACATCGGCCTTGAGTGCAAAGCAAAAATGATTCAAAGCCTCATCGTCCGTGCAGATGCTGGTGGTAAATAATTCAGTCAAATCAAACTGAATGACATGGATAAAAAGCACTTTTATTTTGAGATTGTTGAGTACTGAAAGTCAATTCCTGGCCAATGTACAATGTCTAAAAACTCATTTCGGGTCAGTCTGGATAAAAGCAGCGAAATTACATTGTTTAGCAAGAGACCTCAATGTACTTTAAGTCACATGATCGTTCATTTGATTGGCAGGCAGTATGGCCAATCGGGCCTTTGTGTATTTACTGTTGTACTTGAAAAACTTGGAAAAAATAGCACCTGAGACACTTCTGATGAAACCGATGCATCATAGTTACTATGTTTACACCAGAAAAACAGGGATAAAAACTCCATTCAACCATTCAAGGTCTCCTTTAATTCAATAAAGTGTCACAGTTTCCAATGCTGGTGTGAGGGCAGAATCATAAAGGGGTCATTTACTGCAGTCTGACAGGTGCAAGCCAAGCTTACAGGAGAGAGACGTCAGTCAATTACACTTGGGCCTGTTGAGAGGTCTAATTATGTGACAGCCTGTGTGTGTGTGTGTGTAGTGTGTGTAGTGTGTGAAACACTTCACTAATAATCTTTAGAGGCAAGCACGTAACAGACAAGATCATACATGAGCTGCAATTTTCCTGCATAGTCTTCACTCAAATGTCACCTTCTCTCTGGAGAGACAGTGAAGAGGACACAGACAGACAGACAGACAGAGACACACACACACACACACACACACACACACACACACACACACACACACACACCCCTTTTCACACAAGCATAAATCAGCACACATCCACTCCCTCGGGCCTTCACTGCTCCGAGGCCATTATCTAACCATCTTCACTGTCATTGGAAAAGTAATGACAAATGTGGAGAAATTTCAACTTTCCACCCCCACCTGATTATGTAAGAGAAGATGGCTACAGTTCTTGGGGTTTTTGGTCCCATTGGTGCAAAAACCAGAAATACGAGTATGTACGGTGATAGCTGTGACAATGTGTATCCGCTTAACTCTGTCTCTGCATGCC
This sequence comes from Karalla daura, assembly GCA_029224185.1. NCBI lineage: Eukaryota > Metazoa > Chordata > Actinopteri > Chaetodontiformes > Leiognathidae > Karalla > Karalla daura. The sequence goes on from CM055190.1 coordinate 19,341,957, forward strand.
TGTATGTGGGCGTGTGTCGACGGTCGTGCTCACTGAACACATTGATAAAGTGCAACTGTGAGCGTGCTAGGAAAATAAACAAAGACATGAATGGCACCTGGCTTGCAGGTTTTGTGACTAATTTGTAGTCAATAAATCTGTTGTTTACTTTCTCAATTAAATGATTACTTTATAAAAATGACACAAAAACTGTGAAAATGGTTAATACGCCTGTTTTGTGAAGGCCTAGGTACGATTGTTAAAGCCCAAGTTTTTGCCCCCAACTCACATTTAAGAAGCTGAGATCTGAATTGCCCTCTCAAAATATTTGATAAATGCTTAAATCGATTAATCAATATGTAAAACGTTGCTGATTATTTTAATTGTCTATATGTAGTTGAATCAGTTAGTTGTTGCCGCTCTAACCCAAACTGGTGGGGAGAGCATTCAAGCAGGCTCTTCCTCCAATAAAAAGAAAAGAGAAGAAAAAAAAAGAAAAGACTTCATATCTCCTTTGACTTCTTTTTGGTTATCTTCGTACGGCATACTTCCTTATTGCCCCTGTTTTTACGGGTTGAGGTGACCTTTGACCTTCCAAAGTATACGGCTGACAAATAACTTTCCGAACAACACCAGAAAAACTCCAGCAGCCAAGTTTTATTTCAAAAGCAAAAGTCACCGCTGTCAGTGAACGCGGCGACGCTATCTTAACGAGTTTGCGCTCGGCCGTCGTAAATGTCTCCACGCGCTAAGGCTGCAGGACGGGGAGAGGCTCGTTTTCCCGGCTTTATCAAACTATAAAGTCGATTGAACAAAAACTGTGAGAGACTGCTGTCGGTGCACATGGCTTATGTTTCCTGCTTGCTTTTGGTTGAATGTGGGGTCTGGGTGTAGATCCCATGCAGCCTATTGTTTCCACATCCTCTGCAGCCTGAGTAATGGCCTTCTGAAAACAGGCCGTCTTTTGTTCTGGCCTCCTCGGCTCCAGAGTGGGATGCCATGGCACTGCTTCCCCTTTCTGGTTGATAGGAGGAGAGGAGGGAGGAGGAGGAGGAGGACGACCAGGAGGAGGAGGTGGAAGAGGGAGTGAAACCTGTCGCCGCCACCGCTGTCTGTTATCAGCAGGAGGCGAGTCGGTCCGGCCTGGGTGCTAATGCAAAGTCTGTGTCCCTGAGTGAGTCTGTGAGAGAGTGTGTGTGTGTGTGTGTGTGTGTGTGTTAATCCAGTGTGAGGAGACAGAGGCTCAGATCCAGCTCCTCTCACTACTGCCACTCATAAGGCTGAGGGAGGAAGAAAAGCCAGTCTAGAAATCAGCTAAACATCTCTGCCACTGGCTTAGACACACACACACACATACACACACACGCTCAGTCAGCCAGCCAGCTAGCCAGCCACCACCCTCATCCTCACCCTCACCACACTTCAGTAAACACTACTTCTCATCATCTCATCGCAAACAAAAGAGCCGACTCGTTCCCAGGGCCACAAGTTGACACATGCCATTTAAGACGAGTCCGCTCCACAATGGACGACTGCGATACAAAACACAATGTGCGCCTGTGTCTCCGGGCCCGAGCCGAGGGACGAGAGGGGACGGAGGGCAGAGAGGGCCGCACAGACAGAGAAGCTAGACATTTTCGCGTGCGGCTCTCTGATCCCACAGCGGAGCCGTCAGCGCTGGGAGCTACGCGGCGTCTCCTCTGCCTCTCGCTGAGCTCCACATGCTGGCACCGGGTGATTAATGTGGCTGCTTTGAGTGGGAGACGGTGCATGTAATCAAGCCCCAGCCTGTAATCAACTTCTTCTTCTCCTTTTCATTTGCAGTTTTCACTGAGGGACAGAGCTCCGAGCAGTGAGACGGGGAGGGTGGGGAAGGGGGGGGGGGGGCGATCTGATAAGTAAATCTGATTTCACTGAGCAAATGTTGTCCCTGGATCGACTGCTTACTTGTTTGTCCAGGATCAACATCGCAACCAACCAGCCAGCAGCTCTTCTTACTGCTGATTTCAGTGGACAAAAAGAGACAAAAAAACGGCAGAAAAATATCTCTGGACTTTGCATTTAAATAGTGTAACACGTCACCTGTGCAATATATTTCAGCTGTGCAATATAGTAATCATGGTAGGTTCATATACAACTGTATTTTTACCCAATTTTCCTCCCTTTTTGTGTGTTTTTCATTTTGTTCCAATAAGATGCTATGGATACTTTTGCCCATGTGGTGCTAATCAAGCTTTATCTCACCTTATCTTATCACGTCTCGTCTTATCTTGACTTATCTTAAAGGTGATAGCTATATGTAGTGGGGGCTGCTAATGAGTCATTTGCAATGTTGAACCTGGACAAACAGTCATTGATTGAGGGAAAACATTTACTTGGTAGGTTCTGATCTGTGCATTAAGAAGGTAGGATAAAGGTAACAGAAGTGCCACAAGTGTCCCCCCACCCCATGGTCTCTCCCTGTGTGCAGGTGCCTGAGGGCTAAACTGTCAACTCCAACAAATTGTGGGTCACTGTGTCTGACAAAAGCCCCTCCTGCCCTCCCCTCGGGCCGAGTGGGATCTTCTGCGGAGCACAGTGCTTCCACACATGCATGGGGCCATACCTGCATGGTATGGTGGGGGCGTCGTGGGGGGAGAAACAAACGGCCCCTTTATGCCTCATTAGCTTACGGTGTGGATTTTTCTCACGAGGGAATTAGACGGGACACGTTCCTCGGCCGGCCAAGATGTGCTCCATATCTCCAAGCTGCTTAATCGGACAGAGAGCACATTTTCTCAGCCCAGAGGTGGTGGCACCATTGGCTCTCTGAGGGCTGCTTGTCTTCATCACGCGTGCACACACACACACATCCGCTAAATAAATACTGCATGTAATCCGGCTGGTGCACAAGATTTTCATTCTTGGCTTTTTAAAAAGCGGAAAATAGTGAGCCCCACCAGTGTTTAAAATGCTGTAATCCCTGGACAATCTCTCCTTTGTGGGCACCCACAGATTAATGTGATCTGAGGGGAAACGACACACACTTCTAACAGGTGACTCACACAACATATGGATGCAGTTCACCGGGGAGATTAGTGGAAGGCGGTGAAAGCTTCTTAGCAACATGCAAGTAAGCTCACAACTAACTGTGTATTTTTAAAAGTGCATTATAATGATGATGATGCAGATCTGTCCAGGCATATGTCCAAAATGTTCTCAATGAGTCAATTAAAAGTCTAAAATGCCAGAAAAGTGGTGGAAATGTTGGTCCATATTTCACAGGGGACAAGACAAAGCCTTGTTTTATTCCACAAAACTAACTAAAGTGAATTTTGACTTAACTTTTGTAAAACAAACACATTTGCAAATTGACTAATTAGTCAGCCCCTTTGTTAGTTGATCAGTTGATCATCAGGGGGAACGTCTGTTTCCCATTTTCACAAAGCCTAGATGTTGCTTTCAGGTCTTTTTTCAGGGTTTTCTTGGTTAAATGACGCTAACTGTTCATGGGGGTTCAAACGTATTTGGTGCTCTCAAGTTTAGCCGCCCGCTCCACTGCATCCTCGGCGGGGAGGTTTCCATCACGCTGGGAGCAAACAAACCCTGGGGGCAGGCCACAACACATCTGGACCGACTGTACGCCATTCATTTGGGCTGATCCACAGAGAGTGACAACACACAGGCTGCATTCCCCCGCTCATTGTTATTCAAATCAGAGGAGACAACACAACACAGCCAGGGTGGGGGGTACTGAGAGGGATCTAAGCAGAGGGAGCCTGAACACACACACACAAAAAAGGCTTTTACACACACACATACATTGTCACAGAGAAGCAAGTAATAGAAAAGCAAAGGGAATCCAAACAAACAAACACACACACCACACACACAGAGGGTCCTCGGGGATCCACTCCAGTCCTGCCAGCCAAAAGACGTGTGCACAATGGACAGAAGGGGCAGGACAGGGGGGGAAAATAGGAGGTGGGACATGAATAAATCATGCCTCCAGGCCACACAGGACACGGCATAAACAGACACACATAAAGAGAAACAACACATCCACACCCACATGGGCCCAGGCAGACAAACGTATTTCACACAGTACGTCTCTGTCTCACACTCTCTCTCTCTCACACACACGCACGCACACGCACACACACACACACACACCACTTCAAGTGTGTTCCTCCCTTTATTACGCACACACACAGATGAAAAGTGGGACTCCATCCTGGGAATGGGGACAGGAAAATGAGCAGGCCACAGTTCATGTCATCTGCCTGGCTATTACCGCAGCCAAAAAGTATGCCAACGCTATACACACACACACAGACACACACACACACACTAACACGTAGGAAAACACACTTTTGATGAGCGTCTGAGTCAGGCAGACAGGGAAAGCTAATGCAAACTGAAGTCATGATGCCTCACACTGTAATCAAGAGCATTACAGCGCCTGTAATTACCTCCACACATTCATTTGCCTAATAACTTCAGCTCCTAGCGCCACATACACGGCTGGGAGTGAAAATCACCCCAGCCTCCCTCTGCAATCACAACAACTGCAGAGGCTTCAGTAGACGGAGCCTCGGACACTGGAGGCAGCCTGCAGTCACCTCACTTTGTCCGGTTAACTCCCTCTCTTTGTTTTACCAGGTGTGTTACCTCTCTGCGCAGGTGACAGGGCAGAGCCAGTTAACTGCCGCTGCTGATTACAGGCGGCTGACGTCCGCGCAGTAGCCCGGCTCCAATCGCCGAGCTCGGTTTTATGGGTAGCTTCCTCTTAAGCGCAAAACGCAGCTTAAGAGCGTGAGCTGTGAAGCTGTGGATTGGATTTGCAGCTTTCCGTCTAATTTAATGCCGCGCATATTCCTGGTAATTCCTGCAGGAGAGTTGCAGTCGTGACACAAACAGGAGCTGGAGGGGGTGGGGGGTGGGTGACCCCTGACCTCCAACACTTGACCCAGAGCAGAGAGCAGCTTCTCGGGCTGACAGTCGTGCTGCAATGCGATAAACTGTGTACCGAGACCAAACTTTACAGAAAACTACTGCAGATGGGGGGGGGGGGGGAGGAAATACTGTGTTGCTTAGAAGCTATGGGACATTTCTTTAGAAATGTACAAGTCATTTTACAATCTTAATTGAGGTGTGGGAATAGTATGTTTTTCTTTATTCCTGCGCAGATACTTTTCATGCTTACTGGTAACATCATGTAGGCTTTACCCCGATTGGCTGCCTTGCCTGCCTTGCTCACCAATCATATGAATGATTACATAACTTTACGAACCTAAACAATGAAGTTTAGCAACTTTTTCAGTGGTGACTGCAGAGGTGCCGCTACGGAGCGCGTACACATCCAGTCTTATGTGTTTGCGCCAGAATGAGAGGAGGAATCAGAGACTGAGGAAGAAGGTTCACATACACCGATGCTTCATTGCTGCCTCACAGTGTGACTTAATTTTATGCATGATTTTGGAGGATCCATTCAGAATCGCCTGTCTTTTTTTTTTCAATCAATACATTAATAGTAATGACGCAGCGATGTTTTTGCACATTCCATACATCTTTGGCTGGGAATAGAGTGAGATTGTAAGATAGAATAAAAGTGTTTTTTTTTCTTCATTCCAGGTCTCCTCTATGGAAAGGACTTCCACATGCAGCACTATTCAGTTTGAGGATTTACAAAGCAGCTCAGCGTCAGACTACACAGCAGGGACACACACTCCATCACAAACACACACACTTATGCTTTTAGGTCTGTTGACCACACAGCCCCCCCCCCCCCCCCCCCCGCCTCCTCTTGCTGCAGCTCCTCTCTCCCAAGCTCAACACAATTAGACCAAAAAGTGAAGTATTCCCCCATGGACACAGCTGCTCCCGAGCTGAGTCCAGAGAGTACAAGACGAGGAGCGTTGACACTGATGTAGCCACGTGTCTCCTGCACGTTTACACTATTGATTATGTGCAGTTTCTCATATGAAAACAAGGCGCGCACAACTAATCCATCTCATTTGAGTTATGAAAACTCATCTTCCCCAGCGTGAGATAGAGTGTGTGTGTGTGCAGTCCTTCCCCCTCCTCCCTCCCTCCCTCCCTCCCTCCTTTCCTTTTCCCAGCGTCGCTCACTGACCTAACAAAGCCTCTCCACAGTCACCAGGCTGACCCAGTAACCTGCATGCCTCCTATCTGCCGGAGACACACCAGCTATAAGCTCCCATCTGAGCTGTGCGGCGCAGGCTCGGACGCGCGAGTCCAAGGCGGCGTGCGACCAACAAAAGCTCCTCTGTAGCCGTGGAAGAAATCACTTGGCATATGTTCCCCAGAGAAAACAAATGTCACAGTGATATGCTGCCCGTACTGTCATTTCCACTTAAAGGAGCCGAGCTTTAAAGTGCGATCCATGTGTACACAACTTCATCTACTTGCACATGCAGGCAGCTCGGCTAATATTCTGCATGAACGTGGCAGATCGCTTTGCACTAAAATCCTTATCTTGTGCATGCTACTTTCACTCAAATTCTTCTTCATCTTGCTATTTATAATTAGTAGTTCCTGCTTGTTTGGATCTCTGCCTTTTCCAAGTATTTCACCTTCCATGACTTCATTTACTTGCTCTTCTTGTGCACGTTACAAAGCTCTTCAACACCATGTCTTGTTCCTGTGACCACTCTTGAGCAATAAAAGCATTTCTGATTCTAGTCATTTAAATTGAGGCTGGATTATATAACAGCCGACACTCACCCCTTGGTTTCCTTTGAAGCAAATTGACGGTTCGCTTGGTAAAGACCCCTGAGGTGAGAGGAAGAGACAGACAGAAAGACAATATTTAAAGAGGGACAATCACACTTCCAACTCAGATCTCAGAGATCTAAATGGACTCGGCAAACACAATGCGTTTAAGCGTGTGTATGTGTCACTGATGGTCTCCAGCAGAGCTAATTATGAGTCAAACTAGTGCAGTTTGCAGGCAGATATGTGGGCAGCCTGTTTCTCTGCTCCACTGTGAAGCACAGGGAAGGTTTCCCAGCAAGCAGCTGCCGGGCTCCTCTTTCCCGACAATCACAGGGTTCAGCCCTGGTATGTGAGCTGCAGCCCACTGATCCACAGGAAGGAGAAGGAGTTACTCCATGCTACTCTGAGCCACTCACATGTGTTTAACTGTCAGGATCTGCTGCAGAGAGACACACGCTGCAGCTCTGTGTGGCACGGTTGTCTGATAACAGCGTAGCGGGATATAAAGTGTGCAAAAATAGTCTCATAATAGAGAAAAAAAAGTGAGATGTAGTGAGTGAAAGAGTGGAGAGAGTGAAGAGTGAATTTATCCCCACACCCACACACACACAGATTTATAAAGAGAGAGAGGGATGGTACCTGCACAGAAAGAAGTTGCTCTAATCTACTCTGAGCTACTTGCATTTGCTTATTTATAAGTGCGTGCAGTACACACAGACACACACACACACTCAGACACACACACACAAAAACACGCACGCACTTTGGTTTAAATGGTAACACAGATAAACAGCAGAATAGCAGCTGTAACTTAGGAGTCATAATTTGATTTTTACCAATGGTGGTAAGCGCACATGCACACACGCACACACACACACACACACACACACACACACACACACACACACCGTTTAAATGGTAGCATAAATAGCGGCCTTAACTTTAGAGACATAATTGCCCTTAAAAAAACGTGCACAGAGTAATGTTAGACAGGAGGGGAAATCAACAAAGCTCAGGTGACAACTTTTCACAAGAGTGAATTAATCTCCACACACGCAGACACACACCGACGCACACACACACACACATACAGAGAGAGAGAGAGAGATGTCCAAAGTGGTACCTTGAGGTTCTGGTAGGCCTCCAGGGCCCGGATGGCCGTATCAGTGAGCTTGACATGGTAGAGGGAGCTGCTGGAGCTGCTGGAGCCGCTGCGGGTGTTGCTCCCGCTGCAGAGCCCGTAGCGGTGCTCCTGGCGGAGTGCAGCCATCTCCGGCTCTAAGCTGAGAGCTGCGCTCCGCTCCCTGGCTCTGTGAGCCGCCTCTGACGTCACGGCCCGGGGGGGCGGGGCCGCTCGACGTGTCCAAGGGGGGTAGGGGCGGGGCCACGGTGAGAGCAGCGTCCCCCCCACACCCCCGTCGACAGAGGCATATATCATCGTGTGTGGGCGTTACTATTACTGTAATCATTAGTTATATATCTCACGCTAAAGCTTTAACTGCAGATGTAATGGGGCTGTTTACAGCGCCTCAGCCCCTGGAGATGTGTAGTTTACTTGTGTAGTAATTTATGTAATGATTTGGAATTATTATTATTATGGCTTTAAGTAATCTTATTTCCTTCATTTAAAGATTTGTCAGCTATCTGCCATCTACCTACCTATCTATCCATGTATCTATCCATCCATCTATCTATCTATCTATCTATCTATCTATCTATCTATCTATCTATCTATCTATCTATCTATCTATCTATCTATCTATCTATCTATCTATCTATCTATCTATCTATCTATCTATCTATCTATCTATCTATCTATCTATCTATCTATCTATCTATCTATCTATCTATCTATCTATCTATCTATCTATCTACATGAGGCTAGCTTCAATGAAAACACAGAAGTTGTGAGATAGCAACGCAGAACCTGGACAGTGTCTCTCCTCGACTCTACAGTCATTCAGTCAGTCAGTGTTTTCGTTTTATGACTGAACTATTTTGGCTTATGTCACTGATAGCATTCACCTTACATCCAGCAGCAGCAGTAGGTAGGTGTATCCAATGCGAAAACTCTGACAGAGCTATATAGTAACTGGGAAATAGCGTAGTGTAGTGTTTTACTTTCACGAATATCATTTTAAAATATGTTTGGGAACTAAAGCCTGCATAGCACTCCCCATAGACTGCATGTGTGACTTTATTATACACAATAACGCTCCAAAATGTTTTAGCCTACTAAATTCAGAGTGTACATAACAGATGTCTGGGTTGCTCATGTTTTCTCTATTGACAGTGCAAAGTGCATGTGAGTGTGTGAAAGGAAGTCTGGTATTTTCTTGTGCAGAACCTGGAAAACCTGATCCTCATGCACACAGCCACAAAATGTTTTGCATTTTCTTTTTTATGAAGTAAACTGAAACACACACACACACACACACACACACACACATCTGTGCAGCACAAGTATATTGGATGTGATAAGAGCTTTTTGTAGCTTTTTAGAGCATTTTAGAACTCTTCTTTAAACACTTATGTTTACAGAAACACTTATGCACTGTGTGTCCAGTCACTGCAAAGATCATTTAGTCCACCCTGTCCCAAACATGATGAAACGATATGACAAAACATCCATTATAAATGGAAAAGAACCATTGAATGAATTATTTAATTGAAGGCTCGTGGAGTGGACGTAGGGACATTATATTGCTGCAAATATCTAATGTGTCTAGATTCAAGTGATTGGTGATCATCTTCTTCAGCTAGGCATGAAAAAAAAACAAGCGACATCAGCAATGTGGGTCAATATTCAATAATCCCCGACAGGAAAGACGCTTTGTACTGATGAGTTAATGAGCTCAATTACCATCAGTTTTGACATCCTGCCAAACTTTCCTTTTTTTCTAATCGAGTTCTTAATGGTGAAACCGCAGAAACAGCTGCAGCAGCTCCGGACTCATACTACTCAAGTGGCTACCAGGTGGACCTGTTTATTTGTTAGGGAAAAAAATCCAAGTGTTGAATCTGCGTCTTCAGAAGCAGCAAACATGACTAAGCTCAATGACGGCAAACCTAAGCAACTTAAGTGTTTGCATAAGAGCGAGAAAGCGCAGGAGTTACACTGGAGGTTGGCAGAGCAGATGAGTCTGACAAGTAAGCCTATTTAGTTAAATTGCTAAGCTACTCTCTGAATGAAAGTACCCAACAGGTGGGGGAGGGGTTACTGGAGGGCGACGGTGAACAGGTGGCACTGGCTCTTTTCTCTTCCATTGATCTGAGATTTCCTCTGAACGGACCCTTATTCTCACAAATCTAATTCCAGTTACATATCTGAAAATGTTTCTCTGGAGATGACTGCTTACTGTGTAATAGCACTTAAAGCTGCCCTCCCCGCCCCAGTCTCCCACCGATGCATGAGGGTTTGAAGTCACAGTGGGAGAAGCAGTGGGAGATTAACCCATTTCAGCCCCTCCCTCGTCTTTACCTGTCTCGTCTGTCTCATCCACTCATTGTCTGCGGTTTGCCATCTGCTGCATGGGAGCCCGCTAATGCACCCTGACCCCCCTGGGGACTGATGTTTCACACCTGAGGTCAGTGACTCCCCGGACACCTGCAGCTAGGAAGAGGCAGTTTGGCCACACAGAGCTATTGTTCTGGACCGAGTGCAGAGCAGCACGTATTAAACGTATTAAAAATCTGCAACTGGTCCGTGATGCCGGGTTATATAATCCACTCCAAATCAAAGCCTTGTGGAGAGAACATAGCGGTCAATGAAACATGAGAATAATGATGTCTGGGAACATGCAGCTCCGAGGGTCGGACGGAGAGCAACATTTCAGACACATACATAGATGTTTTGTCTACTTTAGGTCGATTATTGTGTGTGAATGCCAGTTTTATGACAGTCAGAGCCACCAACAATGCATCGAGTGTGCGCACTGAGCCAGCTGTGTGTGACTCACAAGGCTACGCTCGATGCAGCCCTGGTGGATCCATTCATTTTCTGCTAACGTACTGACTCACCTGCTGTTAGATTTTAATGAGTGAACAAAAAGAGGACAAGATAAGCTGCAAGTTCCTGTGACCACTTTTAATGTTACACATGGGGCTTTAATCAACCTTGAAAAAAAAATACATATATATATATATATGTAAACAAAAAAATCATTGTTGTGTTGCACTCCAAGAATGTGATATAGTTAAAAATACTGTAGGTGAATGCATCAGAAACATAAATATCATCTTTACCTTAGAAATAGCCTACGTTACCCACAATGCAAGCGGAGAGCTAACGGGGAGCGAATAGCAGGGCAAAGGAACCATTTTAGTTCATGGCACTAAAGGTTTCAGGAACTAAAGGTTCCTGAGAACGTGGCTAGAGAGCTTTGGAGATCGTGGTGTGCTATACGAGAGACCTTTAGACCTGATCTTGTTCTTCTGGTAGATGTTCGGTTCATTTTCAGGTTTTTTTTGCATTCTTGTTTTCCTGTTTTGCCCTCAAGAAACCAGGGCTTTAGAAGCATGTCTCCTCCAGCATGAATGGCCTGAATTTACCTGAACAATAACATATTCAAACTGTGGCAGAGGAGACAGAAAATCGTCCACTGAAGTTATCTACACAGTTAAACGTATGAAAAGGGCATGCAAATACAGAATTAAACAAAGCTTCATTACAACAAAGGTACAAGAAACTGACAGATGTGTCCTGAAAAACCTGATTTCTCATTTGTCAACTGACAAGAGAAACTCAAACTAAATTTGTGAGCTGATCATTCTCCACTAAATGCCTCTGAAAGTAATGAGATAATTACTTTCAGATAAGCTGTCAGCTACTGTACAATGATGTTGATTTGGCTTTTCTTTACTGTTCAGTTTTGTTTTTTGTTTTACTGTATGTATATTTACAGAGGATGCACATATGATGTCTCTTATAGATGATGATACTGTAACGTTCTGCATAGACTCAGTGCATAATGCTGTGAAACCCCTGTTACAATTTTACAAATGGCTCTAAAAGCTGATGCTTAGCAAGGGCGTATTTCAGTGTCCTTACACACACACACACACACACACACACACATTGTTATTTCAGCTGTCAGGGGTGTATCTGGCAGTTTGAGAAAACACTTATGAATTTGGGTAAGGTATCGGGTTATACACACTATTGCTTTCTATGTGAGACTAATGCTTCCCCGGGTGTCAAACCCTGCTCCGAGTTTGGGCTCTTCTCTCACAGTCTGAAAAATGTGATTTTTGAGGAAGGGGTGGAATTATAAGTTGGAAGAAGAAATAGATGTTTCAAGCTGTGCAGCAATAAAGGACTGTGTTACAAAGTGCAAGCAATGACAAAGTAGAGACTGTAAATATTTCATCCACCATCATTAGTTGTAACAGCGAATGATTTTAAACATTATAATTCGCTGAAGTCATCGCATTGCTTAGTTTCCATCCTCGGAAATGCTGAATTGAGCGTTCTAGACTTCTATTGTTGTGACTGAACAATGAAGTGTGATGAAGTGATGAAGTGTTCGTCCTAAAAACCCAAGTAATGAGGCAGCAAAAGTTAACTGTGCTCATTAAGCCCAGTTTCGTCTCAGATTATCAATGATGTACTTTTTGTTGTTCTGGCAGTTTGAGAGACGAGTAATAGAGAAATCTGATTTCCCAGCAGAGTTACATATTTGAATAAGTAGAGTCTCTGAATACCCCAACGTTTACATCTCACATAATCCAGTATTTCAAATATCATACGTATTTATATATCAATATATATGTGCATGATAATTATGTGAAATCATGTAATCTACGTGTTTTAAAGATGCTGGTAAATGAAAACAGAACCTTTTGTCACTCAGCCCTTTGTCACTCACTCATTTCTGTGTTCAAAACATCACTGATAGCTGTGTGCTGAATGCAAATCTGCGGCGCTGACGTATACGTGTAATGCTTGAAAGAATGTGAGCGTTGTTGTATCAGTCCACAGCCGAGGCCTCGGTGTGTCAGAAGTGGAGGAATTTCAAGGCTGAGTGTGACTTGAAAGGTATGTTAGCAGAGGTCTCGCTGAGAGCAGTTTTAGTCCTCTCCTTCAAACTGGATCGCCTGCAGAGTGATCACAGAATAATAAAGGTGATCAATAATGATAGTCTTATACAAGTGGTTCATAATGATCACCTCACTATCTTTGCAAGGGTTATATTAAATCATCTGTCTGACTTTCACATGTGTGTGTGTGGTAAATAGGTGACTGGTGAGACTGGAGACAGACCAGTGTGTACTCAAACTGCACTAATTATCAGGTTTTATTTCAAGTATTTAACGTGAACAGGATCCAAAATCTGTAGGTACATCAATCTACCCATTTGGAGGGGTTAGGGTTTCACAAGGCTAATACAAGCGTAGCTGTATATTTGGTTGCTCAGCTGCAGAATTTGCCATTGCCATTTATCCACCAAGATAAACGTCAGAGGAGGTCGACTTGATGGATTTGTACATAAAACTGCTGCATCAAAGTAAGACGGTCCCAAGACTGAATCCTGGTCAGAATGAGGGCCTTTTTTTTTTAGAGTTTGCATGTTCTCCCTGTGGCTGTGTGGGCATTCTCCAGTAGCACTTGTTTCCTCACACAGTCCAAAACCATGCATTTTTAGTTAAATTGGAGACTCTAAATTGCCCCGAGGTGTGAGTAGAGAGTGAATGGTGTGTGTTTGCAGTGTTGGACTGGAAACTTTATCCAGGATGTATTTCCTGCCTTCACCCTTTGTGTGATGTAGGTGTAAATATAGATGGACAGATAAACTTCAAGGGGTCCACTATAATTTCAACAACCTCCTTTGCTGATACATGTAAACCCTCAAAATTAAAATATTGTGTGATACTACCCTTAACATCATTGCAAAATTGTGTAAATCCTATAGGCTTGTTCTTAAGCATCCAACCAAAAACACTCCTTCCTCACTGTTGATGCTGAGCTAATGCTGGACTAGGACCAGTCCAAAAAGGTTTTTCTGTTCACTCTAACTTAGGTCCCAAGGCTGAAAACCCACTGAGGCACAGTGTAAGGCAATGCTTATGCTTCTAATGCTCTTCCTGATGACTGTACAGTCTACAAAGCAAAGAGGGGCTGAACTCAAACTAACAACCTCCTTCCTCCAAAACTTCTGAAATGATGAAAAGGATATCTGGATGTGGTCAAAGTCTCCAGCAGCTGCAGAGAAGCAGACTTACCCAGCCCAGTCTGCGGATTATGCTCACGTCCGAGATTTGCACATTTGTTTTGCCCTATCTTCAAAGTGGACGGTAGGTGAGAATGTTCCCACAACGAAACACAATCAGAGTTTGGGTTTTTTTTGGGTTCCCATTGAATCTGCATCTGAGTGTGTGTGTGTGTGTGTGTGTGTGTGTGTATGTGCTCCTCTGTGCCTGCGTCCTCACTCTCACACCTGCATGTACACGCTCGTTGCTAAGCAGGCCCAGGTGTTTGGTGTTTTATTGAGATCACAGGCCCTTTACAGCCACCGGTTTTACAGTGACTGTACAGGTGTGACGGATCACTGCACGCATGAAAAGAGAAGAGCTGCTCTGTTTCCGAGCGGCTTGGAAGACGTCCTCGCAAACACCCGGCGTCTGTGCCTCCATGCGGTCCATGCCCCTGAGCATTGAGAAAGTTGTTCATTATCTGGGTTGAAGAAATGGTCCTTCCATTCATTTCACACTGCAGCAGTAAAGAGCGCAAACACGCTCTGCTTACAGCGAAACCTCCCCAGCAGGGCCAAGACGTTTGTTGTCCAGAATTGGATAATTTCCGATAAAAATATCAGTCTGTCCTGCTGCATGCCCATCTCTGCCATCACACACATTTTGACAGCGACGAATGGCGCCTGCCAGAGGTGGGTAGCGGTGGGGTAATTGGGAACGGGGGCTGATTTCCCATAACCAGGGGGGCAGAGTGACAGAGCGATCCAATAAAAGGCAGGCAGCAGACTAGTGAGGCATTTATATCCAGGGAGCAGGACGGGGCTGTGTCTCTGACAGCATGTTTTGATGGAGCAGGGTGATGTAGTGACCAGACCTTTACACTCTGAGGAATCTAAATCATTTGATAGAAGACAGAGAGGTTTCTGGCTTAGAGGTGACCTAGTATCTAGAATAGGTTGAATCCATTATTTCTCCTTGTTCTCTAGTGTTACCATAGAATCTGTGAAACACTCAGATATGCCTCAGATGGTTTTGCAATTCTATTTTAGGTATGGAAGTACAACAGTCTGTTTCTGCACACATCTCTTTAATGCATGTCAGGCAACATGTAGGCATTACAACTCACTCATAAGATTTTATAGTCATTGCTAAACAACGTAGCTTGACATTTTTTCCCCAAGCTAAGTGATAACTAGGCTAATCCAGCTGTGAAGCCTGTTCACATCCAATCTCATCGTTTGAGCCAGAATCAATGGAGGATTCAGATACCGAGGAAGAACCAGGAGTACATGCAAACTGTTTTGGAGGACACGGTGGTACAGTTTGTTTACGTCACAGTCTGTCTCTGTTAAAGTTAATTCATCTTTCTGATCTACCGTTACACGAATGAGAACATGGTGATGTTGCACAACACGTTGAGCTTTTTAAACAAAGCCAAGAGAAAATTACTGCTTTTTCACACCAGGTCTCCCTTAAAATCCAGAAAGATTGTGACATAGAATGGATCTGAAATTACCTGTCAAGTGATTTAGTCTCTCGGGTGAATTGGGGCTGGATTGACTGGCAGAGCATCATCAAGGTCATTAGGGATTCATCTGTGTGTTTCCACTTTTCAATTATCAATATGAAGGTGGAGGTGACACTATTTGGTGTCAGCAGCTCGTATTTCAACAGTGTGTCTCCAGCTGGCAGTTAATATGTAAAACTTCTGAGCAGAGCTTTTCAGGGTTACTGACACATATGTGTATTTAAGGACAGGAAAAAACACATCAGTTTGTTCTTGCGTGTGCTGTGACTGTGTGTGTGTGTGTGTGTGTGTGTGTGTGTGTGGCAGCGATGAAGTTCTCTTTGAAGCTTGATTAAAGTCATCACCTTGTCAAGAGCTGCATTATGCATCACGACCAGGTAATCACACTTGAAAGTCAAAGGGCTAGAAACATACAAAAGAGCACAACACTGTCTTCTCTGCGAGTTAAGCACAGCTCATTGTGTGCCTCTCATTCAGATGGATTATTGGAGCTGCCACATCCTCAGCTTTACGACAGTGGTGGTGTGTGTGGGGTGTGGGGTGTGGAGTGGGGGGTGGGCTCTAGTTTCCTCGCAGTTCTTTAAGGTCTCTCGATGACTCACTCAGGCCACAGACGTCATCTCATCCAGGGCAGGTGCCTTCGTATTGCCACAGCTGCACGGCATCCGAACCGGAGAGCGTCGGTTCAGAGCAGCGCTGCGGTGTATGCTTTCACAGCTGGCCGGTTAAACATTCACACAAGGATACGTGGGCTTAAAAAGATCTAAGACAAAGCCACCATCATCAATTTTTCATAACTTGTAGACGCGAATGCACAGAGCGTCGTCACAGTTGTTCTACAGTGTCAGTCCCGCGTGTGTTGAGAGAAGACTTCGTTTAGAAGGTCACTGCTCAGCTCAGAGATGCTCCGTGGAGTTGGTATTTTAATCACCATTTCAGACCAAAACTGTTTTTTTTGTACATTTGTTGAACCAGCTACCAACAGAATCTACCACAGCATCCTTACCTAAGCGATTGAATAATGTATTAATCCATGTTCTGTCGTCTTTTACAACCCTTTTATGATCCTATTTTTTGGTGTGGCACACATAGGGTCATTTCTGGCCAAGGCAACCACACACAGGTTTTACACTGATTGACTGCTTTGCCTGCCACTCATAAATGATGACGTCCCTTTATGTTATTTGCTTAACAACATAGCTGAGCAACTTTTTCTAAATAGTAGCTGGAGCTACATAGCTATGATCCATCCAGCCCTTTGTGTTTGAGCCAGAATGAGGGGAGGAATCCGATGTTGAGGAACCAGGGGTACATACTCTGACATTTCACTGGAAACTTCACCAGACTGCTGTCTCACAGCCGTGTGCATTCATTCACTAGCATATGACTTATGGCATGGTTTCCATCACACTCTGAAATGTATACGTGGTGATATTTTTGGACCTGCTGTACATCTTTGGCTGGAAATTAACCGTCATTCTTCAACCAAAACAGCCATTTTCCATCCTTGGTCCCTTTCAAGCATTCATCATTATGCACATTATTCTGGCTTTAATAGCTGTAGAGCCCTGGGATTTGGGGAAAGAGTAAAGGTGCAAAGCTACCTTTAATGCCACCCTTCATAATATTTGTCTCGACGTATCCTCCCAGGGTTGAGGCACTGTGGATATTCGTTACATCTCAACACTAATGGGCTTTACTGTACAGAACCAGTCGGCCATACCCTCTGCTCTGGTCTCAGGAGCCCCGTCTCGAGATGGCTAAGGGCTTCCCCTGTGTGCTGCCACTCAGCTAATTGAGGCCTGGTAAAGGTGAGTTGCCATGGAGGAGACTCCCACATATGGGATGCTACTTTTAGCGTTGCTCTTTTGGGAGTACTCCTAAGTTCATCCTGAACATTTTCTTTTTGTCTATTTTGTGCACAAAGAAGCAGCAGAATTTTCCAGTTTGTCTAAACGATGTCCATCCAGTATGTGAATAAAAACTAATATCTGTAAGCGAAAAATGATGATCTACGCACCAAAAAGGCTCTTTTAAAATCTACTTCTCAAGCTCTCTCTCTTTTATTATTTTTACACACTCCTATCTCTGTCACGTCTCGTTTTGGTATGCTACACATGCCAGGAAACACTGGCACTGTAAAATGTGCCCGACTGGCTGACTGTAAACAGGTTTGTGAGGGAAAAAGCTGAGATATCATTAAAATCATAAATGCTTATTAAGTGGGAACTATGAAAGTCTGAACAAATTTTCAAAGTAATCCATCTAATGGGAGAGAGATTACTGTGGTGTACTGTTTTGGCTCCCCCCCTTGTATTGGTTTTAAACACATTTTTATTGCGCCCTTTTATGCGCGGCATGTGTTTTGTAGCCCGGGCTCAATGATGTGCTGGACGCACAAATATTGAGACGCAGTAATGAGCTCAGTGGAGTCGGGAACATCTCGGGCATACTGAGCGTTTTCGGCATGTCTGCACTGCACGTCCTCCACTTTTTCACAGAGCCGGAATAATTCCCTGTACTTTATATGCAGCCAGTGGAGCCGTCAGTCAGATCGTCTGTCGCTGGAACCAACAAAGATGAGTCAGCTGGGAGACAGCGGTGAGCTCATCCACAGCGGGGGGCCGAGACACGGCCACGCAGATAACTTAAATGTCAAGCAAAAGGAGCAATAAGCAACAATGGCTGCATATATGGATGATTACATGATCCATATTCGGATGGGTTTGGTTTTTTTTATTAACATAGGTCTGCTCTAGTGCATTTATCCTATTTCCAAAGTGGATTTGCCGTTGGACGAGTCCACCTTGTCAGAGGCTCTCGGAGTGATCCTGCACAACGTCCACTGTTATCTGCTCATCTCTGTATTCTGGACATCATGCTTTAGCCGAGAAATGGCCGTTACCTTGGGAACCATTTGAAAACACATCATCTGGACAATGTCATGATTTCATTTCATTATTGTAATGAGATCGCTCTTGACGTCAGCCCGTGCTGTTTTTTTTTTTGCTCAGTGTGCTGCATGACGTGGGCAATGAAACCCATAAAACGGCAGCAGCCGAGGCTTTAATGTAGCACAGAATCAATGTGCAAAGAGGCAAAGCTGAAGACTTTGAAGCAACAGCCTGTTGCATTTACAGCTGATTTCACATATTGCCTTGGTTTGTGCTGTTACGGGAGGTCACAAGTGGCATAAACTGGGATCCAAACACATGAATGCATTAGAAGAGTGTAAGGCTTCATTTTCTCCCCGGATGGCTGCTGTTGTTCCATGCTGCGAGACAGAACATTCAGTTAAGCTGTATCAGAGGACAGGTCGTCACGTTCAGCCCTGTACTGCTACAATATGAAAAAAAAAGCCTGTTTATGAATCAGTGGCTCAGACTGAGCTTGTTGACTTCGTGTTTAGGTCTGACTGACATTTGAACACACACAAACTGGGGGGAAAAACAACTTTTCACTCTGGTGCTAAAAAGACATGTAAAACATATCTCTTGCAGGAGATATTTTTTTAGAAGAGGCACCTATATTAAAGGGGAAATCCTAGACAGATGCAAAAGCTATCATAGGTTGTTCATCTAATATGACCATATACATACTGTCCTCTACATTGCAGCTATAAAGACAAACAGGCTGCATTGCACTCCAGCCAGAGGCTTTGTTTCAAGATTTTCAATTACCATCACAGCTCAGAGGGCTGATAGCTCTGATTCAGCTCATCCCCAATCACAGGGTCACCCCCAGCATGGGGGTTAGAGCTGGCAGATCAGTGCAGCATTCGATTCATTTGTTACAAATCAAAAGTGCGGCTCAGGAGCAACACGGTCATCCACTCTGTTGCAGCCTACACGTCAAAGTATCCTAGGGCAAGATACTGAATGTCAAACTGCCCCTGGTGCTGTATCATCAGTGAGTGAAAGGTTAGAAATCTTGGTTGAGCACATGGACCATTTGAATGGGAGTGAATGTGTCCTATAATGCACTCTGGGAGGTCATGAAGACTAGAACAGATACATAAGAACCAGTCCAATGACGGTACTGAATCATTCACAGTGTGTTTGACACCGACTGCTCTGTTGCTTGTGCAGTCTTTTCCTTTTCTCATACATCACACCCTCACTTCACCAGAAATGCCTAAGTCAAGAAAAAATTCTCTTTCTTGCAGAAAGTCACGTCTGTTGTCCTGTCAGTGAAATTCAACCCAAGCTGATCTCCACCCCTGCTGGATTGTGCTTACTGTTTCCATGGCACAGGGTCAAGCGGTGCAACATCTGCACTCCCTTACCTTGATGCTCACATGCCTTCTTTTGTCCCCAAATAACTCCTGATGGAGAAGATCAGCAAATGTGGCAATCAGACCTGAGATAAAGGTGAAACAGCGGGTGAAGCCCTGTCTCTTTCCTCTCCCCTTTCCTCCCTTTCTCACCTCGTAATGGAAAAATCTCCTTCCTCCGTGTCCCTATTTAATGTCTATTTCATGGCCCCCTCTCTGATGATTCACTGCCTAAAATTACACTCTAATGTTTTTGTTGTGTATTAGCTTAAACAAGAGATTGCACTCCATGACCAAACTGCAATATGAGAGGGTTTGAGACCTTCCCCTGTGTAAAGGTTACCTCCTCTTCCTCAGAGAGCACAGCTGTGTGGTAGCCCATCTCTTTCTTGTCAAGAATTTCCCTCTTTTTGTGCCAAACAAGTGAATGTGCAAACATGCCCTATATTTCCTCTCACAATGAAACACATTAACCTATATCAATGGTGTTCTAAACAATGGGATTTGTGTTTATATTGTTGACAGCTTCACACTGGGTGACAAGGAGGACAAAGGGCAGGTGAAATTAATCGCTGCGTTGCGTAATATAAGGGGGTGATACCCATGAGAGCCTCACATATAGCTCGGCGATTCGATTCTGAATATCCAGCCTGTCTTTACTCTACAAAAGCAAACACCAGTGCCAGGTCCTGTGTTTATCTATCATGTACAATTATAAACTTGATAGTTCCTTGGCCTGACTTCCAACAAACTCTGTTAAAGTTGTACTACTTAAGTCAAAGATTTACTGTGACAACCAAACAATAACTACTGTTTTTGTGGTCTAGAAGTTGAAACAATATCCACCAGCTTTGCCAGCCACTGTTAGCAAAGAATTTGCAGCCACAAAGGCAGTGTGTCTCTAGGAAAGGCAAACCCTGTCAGCCGGTCCACATCTCTAGTCCAGACTGAAATATCTCAACAACTGCTGGATGCGTGGATACGACATCTGGTCGAAACATTTACCCCTTAGGTGAACTCAGGGTTTCTTGCATTAGCCCAGGTAAATCTAATGGCAATACCTTGGTTAAATAAAAAGTAGCCAGATCCTTCTCCATGTGTTTGTTAAACTCTGTGCTAAAAACTCATCATGAAAAAGTTTAATTCTCAAATGACAGCAAGGAACTTGTCACTGTTACTGAGAACTCGTCCCTCGATATTGTTTCTGTCCGATCATCAGCACTTTACATAAAATTAATATTAACACCTATTAGAAATATACAAAAAGAAGAATGTTTTTCAAGAAACCTACAGTGTAAGATAGGACAAGACAAGGCAACCTGAGCAACCTATTGCAGCAAGACTGCAGAGAGCATTGATAAAAAAGAAAAGAATCAAAAGACAAAAAGTATAAAAAATGTAGTGAAATTTTGCCCCAATTTTGTCCCATTTTGCAAGAA
Source organism: Karalla daura (assembly GCA_029224185.1). Taxonomy (NCBI): domain Eukaryota; kingdom Metazoa; phylum Chordata; class Actinopteri; order Chaetodontiformes; family Leiognathidae; genus Karalla; species Karalla daura. The sequence continues at coordinate 19,363,084 of CM055190.1, forward strand.
ATTCCAAATGATAAAGGCATGTGTATGATAGTTTTTTCCTCTATTGTTAAGTGTGTGTGTGTGTGTGTGTGTGTGTGTGTGTGTGTGTGTGTGTGTGTGGTGTGTTTGGCTCAGGGGCGGGTGACAGCGTGTCGTGCATGGGTTGTTCATAAGCGATGACAGCTTTGGGATCGCTCTCCTTTCACCCTCCTCCTCCTCCTCTTCCTCCAGGTCACCACACAGTCATAGAGGGTTGCTCAGGAGCGCCCCCTGCACTCCACAAGATCTCAGTCGTCTGAGCAGGTCTTCTCTGGGCCTCCTCATGCAATGCGTGCAGTAAATAACAATAGATACTGCATGATAAAAGGTATGAAGTGATACAGGATTAGGTGCATCTCAGTTTACATATAGAGACATGTAATATGTAAATACAAGAGAGAGTGGCGATGGAAATACGCATAATGAGGTTTGCAGTACAGCCCGAACTAAATATCAGTGTCAGAATTAGCTCCAGCAATCAGGGCACGAGGGACATGATGGCGACGCGGGAGGATGGGATCAGCAGGTCCAATCAATCACTGACGACGGCGCGCAGGGGCCTGGCAGCGTGATGGATGGTCGTCGGTGAAATGAGACAGAGACGAACGCTCCATACGTCCAGCTTGTCACACTACGTTTACACTGCCACACATCAGAGCGCACCCTACGCATGACATGGGCCGCAATCAGACGTTGTGCAGTACATCCATGTGCTACCTTGCTGTGCTCGCACCACATTATACACCTCACCACTCCATGATTTCATAAATCACCTCTCACCAGTTTGAGCTGAATATAATAGATAAATAAATAATAGCAATACAAAAATAATAATAACGTGGCTGTTGCTCACTATGGAGCCAGGATGGAAAAGTACTGGAGGTAATGAGAGGGCAAAGTCCCCTGCTGTTAAAATAAAACTGAACGTAGATGGAATTGTTTAAATATAGGAGCATGAAATTAATGGAAAACAAAGTTTTCCCTCCCCATTATCCACACTGGATTAAACTGGAGATGCGTGAGGAGCCGCTGCTGCGGTGGCGGCGGCAGTCACACGAGGACAAGCGTTAACGTTTGGAGGCTTTTGTAAAAGTAGAAGCAGTCAACATTGTCAAAATTACCAGGTGGTGATAATTGCATGGGGGAGACCAAAAATAGTTTGCTCCAAGCAGGATGCTGTCACTGAAAGCAGCTGTGGGGGGAAAACAAGTCGGAGGCAGACATCCTGGGTTGTCCCGTGTCGCCACCAGCCCAATAAACTGACCACAGTGTTCGACACGCTGTTCTACACACTGTTAAAGTGTTCATGCTCCAGCACGCAAGTGGCATGAAAAACCCATTGCTCTGTCTTCGCTCCCAGTCCTCTGCGCTTCGACACTACTCAACTTCATGGTTGTGATATTCACTCTCTATTCCAATACTCTGCAAAAAGTTGAGGAACAATCACGCTAGTTCATAACACTACAGTATCTAAACCCAATTAATCACGAAAAAAGAAATTTCCTCAAAATCACAGACAGTATGAATCCCTGGATACAGAAAAGTGTGTGCATTTGTATCTTTATGCATGTATGTATGCATAGTTAGTTAAATAAAATGTACTATGTAATTAAAGTATTTAATGCATGTTTAACAGTATCATGTATTTTGCATGTGTGTCTGTATGTAAACATTTATGTCTGTCTGCCTGCCTGTCTGCATGCACATATAGGTCTGTATGTGAATAGAAGGAAAAGGCTGCTCCTCTTTTTCGAAGAGCCATGTGTTTTCGACTCCGGGGCTTCGATGGATTTGCACCAAACACATAAAACAAAAAGAAAAATAGTTCGGGTTCTACTCCTACTTGCTAATGTTTTGCTGAACATCCATCAAGAAATAATATGCAGAGGGCTGCAGACCAGAACAAACTCGCAGCATATAATTAAATTGAAAGAAGACCTTATCCTTCACCCAAAGAGACTGCTGGCTAGACAATCACAGCCGTAGTTTGATGGCTCATTGTAGTCAAACAGTAATTATGGCCTTAAAATACAGTGTCTTTCTGCAAGAAACCCAGCCCTGTCTTCATTCTCAAACAACAAGCTCGCTTCATGCCTGTCCAGATGCAGCATGCAGTGGATACTTCTTCATTTTGACAGTGGTGGACTCAAATGTTTCTAAAACATACATCTGCTTTGCTAATTATGATTATTTTCATAAATATCCCGTTTTCAAACTTTCAAACATGTCATTTCACCATATGTGGCTTATTTCGCAATCGGACGTCTCCCTCGAAATGATAAAGACGTGCCAGCGTGGACAGTCGAGACATTAAGGTCCAGCCACGCAGAGTGAGTTGTCTTCTGCTAGTTATAGCTTTAGTGTCTGGGTAGAAGTTAAGTTTAGGTCAGACATGACTCAGTCATCTAGCCTATTTGACTGCCAGACAGTCAATAAAGCCACCCAACCAAAACTGCAAGAAGGAAAAGATTCTGTGGCTCCTATAGCAGAACCAGAGAGTCAGATAGGCTGATATTAAAAATTCCAGTTTGCACTTTATGCCAGTTGTACAATAAAGTCCCATTAGTGGGAACATACTCTATTATCAAACAAAAAGTGGTCTAATCAATCCCTAGAAATTCTCATTTGAATATGGTTTGTTATATAGATTTACATACTTTAACCTCTTGTTTAACCTTATCATTTATGATTATTTCTGAAACGATGAGTAGCCCATGTGCCAAGTATAATATTATGTCCCAGTGTGCTTTCATTTCTACATTAACCTAAGCAAAGCCTGCCACCTGCTGGCGTCTCTGCAGTATGGCTTTAAGGAGACAACTTGTATTGAAATCTACAGGTATAAGTAACATTTTGAAATTCTAAAATTTGCTAAATATATTTCAGAAAGTGTGAGACCCCTTTGGACACATAAGGTACGCCAAATGCCAATCGTACGCCACCCTGATGGAACTGCATGATAGATAAGAATCTGCCTGTATTTCTCAGAATTGAGGAGTCTGTTTATTGCTACAAATTTTCCAAATCAGTTTGGAGAAATGCAGCTCTAAACTTGCAAGTAAGCTCCCCCATGCTTCACTGCTGCCTGTAGCCAAATATTAAAGATTTTCAGCCATCAGTCCCGAGCACCTGCTGCCATTTTTCTGTACTTCAGTTCCTGTGTGTTTCAAGCATAGTTAACTTGCTTGGCCCAGTTTCCATGCTGTAGGTATGGCTTTTGGCAGCAACTTTTCTATGAGGACCACTTCTGGCCAAGACGTCTCTGGACAGTAAATGGTTTCTGGCAGATCTTGCAAGCCCTATCTACTTTGAGATCTCTGTCTGGGAGAGTCTTTGCTGATGCAGTGTAACAACCCAGTGTCTTGACATACTCAGTCTTGCCATGGTGAGGGACCTGTGCATAAACAACCTCACCTTTGTAGCAGAGTTTGGCTCTTCCTCACCCAGTGCTGAGCCTTCTTTACACCTCTTTCTGCTTGATTCAACCATTCATCCATACATCATGTTACCTGCCTCATACCCACTAGTGCCACTGGGTTCTGCTGGAGCCTCTCTCCAGCTTACAGAAGGCCAAGGAAGAAAATACACACTACACCAGTTTCTCTCATTCCCACTCCTCAAAGTATGTTGTAGATGTTTCCTGCTCCAACACACCTGAATTAAAATGTCTCATCTGAACTTCTGTAGCGCTTAATAATTAGCCAATCATTTAAATGAAATTATCTAATAATTTTTCGAACAATGAGTGATTCAATTAATTTTTGTTTGGGAAATTCATGAATTAGTTATTACATATTATAGTATTTATAATGGGACAAACACAGCACCTTGATGTAGCCTTTGTAATTTTCATTGTACTTGCAGCATGTCACGTTGTTGCACAATGGCTGTAGAAACTATTCTGTTCTATTACATTTTATCATCACTCACTTATCATTATTACTTATCAATTTGCTAGTTATATTTCATACTATTTTACTTAGTGTTTACTGTTACAGCTTTGCTTATCGTTTATATTTACTGTAAAGATTCTGCATATGTGAAGGCCCTTCTCATTCTTATCTACGTTTTTAAAGCATTCTTGATTTTTTCCACACCTGCCCCAAACTTTCGTGTAAATTGTAATACACATCGAAATCTTCGCATACGATCCATAAGGTTGACCTCAAACAGCTGGTGGCAGGTGGCGTTGTGCGGCGCATGCGCAGTGCGCTCTAGAATGTTCTGGCTCTCGCGCTGAAGTCTCGCGCGTACTCAGCGGCGCAGCTTCGTGCGACCACAAAGCGTCAACATCGACTGGAGCTCGATTCTTGGAGGAAGCTGCGGCTCTATCACCGGCCCTTCAGGCTGCGCTGACCCGGACTGAGGCGACAGGAGAGAACACTGACGACAATGACCAGTGGGTATCGACATATATTCTGACTGTAAGACATTCACAAACCTCACTTAAACTCGCTCTGCATGTCCGTCCGTGGCCTCGTTCGCCTCGGCCAGCGCCTCCGCGGGCTCCGTCTAGTTACTGGAACAGACGTTCTGTTTTGTTGTTGTTTCTTAAAGCCGCGGCTCTCGATTTAGTTTGCTACAGGTATTTGCCTTTTAAATGCTTCAAATCCCAAACAGATTGATACTAGCGTGCTTGCCACGTAGCTGTCGGTAACACCGTGTGACCGGGCCAGGAGGCCTTGTTGTTGTCCGGGTGTTGGACCGACCGAGGGCACTGCTGTCCGATAAAGGACACATTTAGACGCTCTTAGGTATCAGATAGTCAAATTAACGCACACATGTGTCTTCAAACAGCGTGTTTACTTCCGTCGTAACACCGTCGGTTCTGTGTTTTGCTATGCGCGTGTGTGTGTGTGTGTGTGTGGGGGGGGTTCTGTCCTCCGTCCCCCTCATGCAGCTGCACCACAGCGCCCCCCTGCCACGTCGGCTGCTTTTACGCGTTGCACCACTTTTTTTTCCCTTTTTTTTTTTTTAATTCTGCCCCATTGCACATCGAGAGATCCCCTCAGGATGCCCTTCAACCTCTTGCGATGCGTCAAAGGTGGAGCACTAAAGATCGTGCGATCATGTTGTCTCACATGCAGGAGGAAACCAACGTGAGCTTGCGCGCCAGAAGAATGCCAAAAAAAGCAACGAGCAGGGCAAAGGGAAGAGGACCGACGACGGGCTGTCTGCTGCCGCTAGGAAGCAGAGGTGGGCGGCAGCCGTGCACGCGTCAAACTATAGGATTGGGACGCTCCCAGTGTTTTTTGTGTGTGCGTGCATGTTCTCCTGCTCCTAAATCGGGACGCCATTCTGTGACCTAACGACTCCCTCCCTCCTCGTTCCCTCCCGCAGGGATGCCGAGATAATGCAGCAGAAGCAGAAAAAGGCCGACGAGGGAGGAAAAGGAGGCACCAAGTCCAAGTAGACGGGATGACGCCGGGGAGGGGGGGGTTGGGGAGACGAGGTCGACTGTGTTTTCAATGACATCCCATAGTCGCGACGCTCTTCCAAGTACCTGTCAGGACGGTCATCCTTGTCTAGACTCAAGAATCTAGGACCCTACATTCTTCCCCATGGCAAATGACATTGCTTGTTGGATTTGTTATCTTACTCGGTGAAATCATGTCAAATTTAGCGGTCGTCCCACGTTGGTGCTGCATGCAGAGGAGCATCAGTGGTCGTGAGCAGCAGGCGAGAGATGAACAATTGTTGACGCAAAGCATCCACGTATCTGTTGTGTATTTTTGTACAAAAATGTCCCCTGCTGCTTTTGAATAAAGTGTATCTTTTTAGTTCATGCTTGCGTGAGTTATTCTGAATGTTGGTGTACATTTCTCTCTCTATATATTTTTTTTTCCATTGTCTTTGCCTGGTCTTTTTGATACATATTTGTATACACACATGCTCCCTCTTTAAGTATACATGTATCAAAACACAATGACACCAGAATTAGGTAATGTCACTGTCAAATCACTGTGTCTGAAGTTAATCTATTTTTCCTATGAACCACTGGCTATGTCTGGGTGGTACAGTTTTAAACCAATTACTAGTCATGGCTGGGCAAAATATGTGTGTTTCTCCTGCATTGCCAGCATCTGTTATTGAGTGAAATGCTCAATAGCACTTGCAATTTGTAAAAATGACAAAGTGACAGGGTTGTCACAGATGTTCAGAAATGCAAAAAAACAACACGACCAGCAATGTTAGGATGCAAGTCAGATTGAGTATATACCAAATACATCAATGAACACATATTCTTTGTGTTATGTCAAAGCACAAAGGTTGCCTGTTTGAATCCCGGATCAAGCACCTTTCTGTATGGAGTTTCCATTTAGGCTTTTTTTTTCCTTAGTGCCCTTTCACCTTTGACACTGGAGACTCTAAACTGTGCTAAGGCGTGAGGGTGAGCATGAACAGTTATTGAACAATTCTGATACTTGGGATAAATAAGTTCAGGCTCTGAGAAATTGTTTAATTCAAAAATTTCAGGGCTTGATTGTTTCTGCCACACTCTTAGCCCGCAGATACCCACTGAGTAATAATAATAATAATGCGAACAGAATCCAATAAATCCACAAGTAGCATCCCTGCCTGGGCCACTAAATACTTCCGAGTTTACTCACACTGCGCCTTAAGACAAACACGCTTGCACTGTTTTATTATGCAATCAGTAACCAAGAGGATTTTTTTTATTTTATTTTATTTTTTTTATAGATGAGACCTCCTCTTCATACATTTGCACAGATTGTAACATCCTGCCCACATAGCTGCTGGTTAAGGAGAGGATACATCTGCGCTCTGTCTGTTGTGTAACACTGGGGTCTGCCAAATGTACTGTAATTATGGCGAGGGTGCCAGGGAGACGTCACAGCGCCGCAGCGACGGGCTCAGAGACCACTAGAGGGGAGCAAACGCTCTGGGATGTTCCCTCTCGCTGACCTCTGGCTGCTCAGCACAGTGGTGAAAAGCTCAGACAGGGTTTGTTTGTCTTGTTTTAGCTGATTTGGTTGCATGTGAAATGTAATGTCTTAAGTTGTTTGGCCTGTAAAATATAAATTATACATATATAAAAAGGCCCAAATCCTCAAATACATTGAATCACTCACACTGATGGTCAATCTGCCATCATAGAGGAATAAAGGAATACATTTTCATATTCACATTTATGAGGCTTCTATCATTTAATTATGTCCTAAAGATGTGTATAATTTATGATTTCTTTTAAATGCTCAAACCCACTAATGCATTATTGGTAGTTGACAGTGACTTTAATAGTGTTTATTTGTGGAATAAATGCTGGGACAGTCCATCTTTGATATGTATTAAGCGTTTCTATATTCTGAACTCTCCTGCTTAACAGAACACAATGTATGATTGTGGTCATAGATTTATTCATAGTATTGTAATGAAGCACACACACACACACACACATGCATGACCACATTGGAGAGCATTTGTCAGGCTCCAGTAAAACTCCACATATCGCTGATATTTCACAGTAAGCCACAACTCAGGCTATTTATAGTCAATAAGATGAGCGTCTACTTAGTGAAATCCAGCCAGTTTGTATCCTCAGCTCTCAGATTACAGGGTGTATAATTAAGTCACCAGTTAAGCTTTTTTCCATCTCAGATAACGGGGGAAGCAGTTAAGGAGCGGAATAGTGATGAGGGACAAACGCAGAATCAGCAAGATGCTTCAACCCGAGAAGATTCAAACCTTATTGTCCCACGTCCACGATATCGTACCCCACTTGCAGCTTTGGACAGATCCCACTTTACATTCCAGCATAAGGCCCAGCAGAACCGAATGTGGGTACTGGCAAGTTCTCCTAAAACAGACCATGAGAGGAGCTCAGTGGTAATGGCACACAGGATACAAAGAAAAGACAAGAGTCAGCTGGTTTCTTGGCATACATGCCAGAAGCCTCATCTCTTTATGGCCTCTCTGAGTTTGTGGAGGTGAGATGCATTGCTGAGGCAGAGCTGTGTTGATTAGTCCAGAGACAGAGAACAACATGAGTTGAAGATATGATAAATATGACTGGAGATCACGCACAATAAATGTCATTTAAAAGTGATCCTGAATGGCTGAACGGATGATTTGTAACATAGAATCTACATAACATTAGTTTAAGTCAGAAATGCCTTCAGAAAAGCCCTTTTTAAATCGTATCAGTTTATATCGTTTTAGTATTTTGGGAATAAATGTGCTTTCAAGCCACAAGAACCCTTTATTGGTTGTCTCACCAGCCACATAGTGTGTTGTACACACATATAGTGTGTACAACTGTCTGCTATGTTTGAGCCAGAATCAAAGGAGGAGCCAAGCTTCATTCTCAAAAGATGTGATGAGATCAAATGGAATAAAATAAACATCTGCGCCTGAAATGTGGTATCACGTGCGGTTCGCTATAGCCGAGTGATTCAGTGCGGTCTGCCTGAGCCTGTTGGACAGGTAAAAGTCCCGATAGCGTCACGTCTGTTTGAAGTCTCCGCTCACATCCTCCAGCCATGACCTCCTGCCTCAGAGGTCAACGCAGTTCAGACTTTTATCCCCTGTCGTTCTTCTCTCCACAGCTCAGAAGATCCCCCCCCACCCCCACCCCACCCCCCACTCCTCTTCACTGAGTACAAGGTCTGTGGTCGACACGGTGGTTGTACTCAGGAGCTCTGCTCTGAGCCCAGGCTGGAGTGAAAACCCTACATTTAGACACCTGGTCTGAAGACACACAGAGCATAAATCCTACCTCCTCCTCCTCCTACCTGCTGCTGCTGCCGTAATAGACCCCGGTGGCTCACTCAGCCGAGGATACATTTATAATCACGATAATTACAACTTTGTCCAGGATTTGGCACATTTGTCACATTTGCGTCTCCCATGCAGCAGTTAGTTAACCCCGATAAGACGTCCGTACCAGATTCTCCCCCCGGAAGAAAAACTGCGATTGTGCTGTTTATTATCGCGCGGGTGATAAATATTGCCTCGGCCCCTCCTGTTTCATTACACTGCCGCCGTGGTGTGTTTTAATAATGGTCCTTCTCAGGACCTTTTCAGCTGTGACACCAACTGCAAGCGGCTCAGACAAACAGCCCGCGCAGCGAGCGATGGCTGTTAGGAATCAACCGACAGCTTGATAGGAACATTGTGTACACGAAGCCTCGTCACAGTTATAAAACCATGACTGAACGACGTACATACAAACATAAATATAGACACGTGTTTGTCGCTTCATTATTGTAAACATCACCCTTGAAGTGTGATGTGTCTGTAAATGTCTTTATCATTATATACATATACAAAGATGTATATATATATATATGTGTGTGCATGTGTGTGTATATACATATATATATATACATATATACACACACATATATGACACATTTACACTTTATTGTCTACGTTAGGGTGAAATGGAGAAAGTGTACTTGTCCTTCTTTGCTTCATTCACTTCCCTTTAATAACCGTGCGGCTCTGAACACTCGCTCACATGGCTGCGTCCTGTGATGCCAGTTGACACACTGAGGCCCATCTCTCAGCTGAGCTCCGAGGAGGCAAACACAAACTCTGTCTGCGAACGCGTGGACGAGCACGTGTGATGCACGTGGAACTTTTCGGCGGTCGTCTGTTTTGTTTATCGCCGTTGTTTGTTTACTGAAAGTGTCTTGAGATAACATTGTCATAAACTGGAATCTTAAACACAGCTGAACAGAACTGAACGGCTCGCCGGAGCTATAGATAGCCAGGCTGTGATTGGTTTAGACGTGCTGTTAAAGATGTTAACGCGATGCTGACACATATGAGCTTAAACTTTGTAAATAAGGAAGCAAAGAAGCTCAGTTATTGGTACTGGAGTCAGACCAATGTTGTCCTTGTTAGAACCAAATGTTCTTTAAAGGAGGAGGAGTTTGACCTTGTTTCTTAGCCTCTGCCGAGGGCCTGGAGACAGCAGCGAGTTACTGCTCCTGGTCGAGACATAATCTGATTTATGACCTCCTGTGAAACATCAAACTGACATCTTGAACTTTGTTTGTGCTTAGTTTGTTGTTGCATTTTTATTAGAGGGCTTTAGAGGTGCTGGTGGGCGGATTTACTTGTCTTTGCACCGAGACAAGACAAGACAGCTGTTTCTCTGTATCTGCCGGCTGTAGCCTCGCATGCATAAAATTAACATATATAGACGCCAGAGCAACATGAATATCCAGCTTTGCAGTGACTTGAGTGGAAGTGGATGTGTGTTTTAAGACAAATACAAAAGGGAAACGAAGAAATTGATCATCAATTTCACCATCGCTCTACCGCAAAGGATGCAGCGCAATCCTGACTACGACGTGGGCCGACTGTGTTTGTCCTCCGGGCCGAGGCAAACAAAGGGAGCTCTCCACAGCGTGGCGATTTGTCAATAATGAGCAGCAAATTAGCGTCGTCGCAGCGGCTCGCAAAATGGTCGGTGGCATCAACAGAGAGAGAGAGCGGGAGGGAAAAGAGAGGAAGAGGGAGGAAGAGAGAGAGAGAGAGAGGTGCAGGGATTTAGTGTGATTCAGAGAGATGGACAGATATGGGCTGGATGTGAGGGGAGAGCAGGTGGGGCTGGACAGCTTGCGTTTTGTTTCCATTAACTGTGAGTCATTGTGAGGAAAGATGCCGGATGACAGCTCAGTCTGCGCAGTCACAGTCGGCTCTGCCCGTGTGACCATCACAGCTCTCTCTCTCTCTCTCTCTCTCTCTTATACACACACACACACACACACACACACACACACACACTTGGGCAGTTTGTCAGGCGAGAGGCCTGTTGTTCCTGCCTGCAGCTGATCTCTGTCTTGGCGGGGGTGTTAGGACATCCATCAGGTGGGACTTATTACCTACAATGGAAGATGCTCCTGTACAATCTTTTGGCCATGTTAGAGGTGGTTTAAAATCCAAGGCGGTAAATCTTTTGCATGTCTGGGTAATTCTGAATCCTGATGTGAGCACAGTGAGTCTGGAGTCTGGGTCGTTTCATCCTGTCGCAGGTTTCACAGACAAATAAGAGACCCTGATCTACAATATGGCAGTGCTGGTTGGGGTTCCAAATATAAAACTTTGATTGCAAATATTCAGCTTCCCTGCCTCGCATGTAGCGATTTTTACTGAAATTTGACACGGAAATTCATGTGAACAACTTGCTATATATCATTCTTAAAATGTCATACATAAAAAGCAAATTTTGATCTAATATGAAGATTCACAGACACATTTTTGACAATCATATGCTGTTTACAAGAATCAGGAAAACAAACGCACACAGACCCAAGGAGACCCCAGGGATTCGAACCGGTGATATTCTTGCTGTGGACAGTGTGAATCACCATTCCACCATGTCACCTTTTGATGCATGAGGGGGCAGTGTTATTTCACACATATTGGACAGAGATAAAAGTTTGCATTAGAATTACTGAAGGGCTAAAATGGCATCAACCAGACTTTAGGCTGTTGAAGTTTTTAAACATCTGGATGTAAGATGGTGTCTATTTATACAGCAGAGCAGATATTTATAAAACATCACACCCCAGTGGTATTTTATGGGCTTGTTTGCTTTTACTTTTATGTTTGGCCAATTAAAAATCACAGGGAGACTTTGTTTTGGTCAGTGGCCCAATCACAAAGCACTTGTGTGTATAAATACATTTGTAAGCGTCTGGTTGGTGTTGGACACTTAAAAGCACATCTTCAGTGACACAAACCTCTGGAAAGACATGTACACAATATCATATTTTGAACTAAATACAGTATTAGTGGTCCATCTGCTCCGCTCAAATAAGGGGCCATATGTCGACTTGAGAATTTAGCCATCATCACACAGGTTGTGCACACCTTTGCTCATATGGCGGCAAACAGATTGAGGAACTCTACTCTGACGCAGCACTCATTAATTGCGGGTTGCTCTTCGCTGCTGAGACGTATTTTAATTAGCAGAAAGATCTTACGCAGGCTCAACGAGAAGCTGCGCAGTTAGGACGTATTTTAATACGTGCGACGGCACTGTAGTGACTAAAACGCTGGCACTAAGACGTCTCTTTGCACCCACGTCAACACCTTCTGCGGCTGCTAACGAGGTTTCCCGCATCCAGATAGTTCGCTGACTTGCAGTTTCACAGTATCGTTTAAGTTATGCCCAAACACAGTTTTCATGCACAAGGCTTGAAAACTGTTTTTTTTTTTGCTTAATTCTGCTAATTAACAGACAGAGAAACTGTGCTGACAAGCTCAGACTCTTTGGCAGATTCTGAACCAGACTCTGAAGCGTTACCATCTCATGTGAGTAAAGCTACTAAACAGTGTTTTAAGTCCCTCATCTGTTAGACTGCTGTCCAAATGTAGGCTCGTAAACGTAGCACGCTCATATTCTTCTTTGAAATGGCACCATGTCAAAGTCGCATTTCGCTCCATTGTGTCAATATTCGGGAACACTGAATAATAAACCTGGCGTTGATAGTCTCCAGACCCAAGACTGAAATATGCTCCGGTGGGAGTCGGGCGTTTGTTTATGAGGCCAGATGGTCAAAAAATTGCATTCAAAAACTGCACTCCCTCCGCCGCCTTTTACGCATTTTTTTTTCTTTTACCGTTGCCCAGATAACATCTGTCATCACACGACAGTGACAGATGACACCACGTTTCCCTCTCGCCCACCAGAGACCGTTAATGACGTGGCCTTAATACAGCGCAGTGAGCTGGGAGCCGTTACAACCGGCTGACGTCCGCAGGTGTTGGTCAGTGATATCCAGTGCACGTGTTTCAGCGTTCGCTGCAGCTCCGTACATGGACAGATGAGGAATTTGCATCAGACGTATAGATAGACATGCTGACGGATTTCTCGTGCACCCTGGTTATGAGAAGCAGCCTGCAGAGCCGTGTTATAACCGGGACTTTAACATCCCAGTAACTGTGACGTGAATCTGACCCGACGTTGAGCCGAGGTCTGGTCTGATGAGAGGCCGCTTTCGGCCGGAGAGTTCAGCGTCTCCTCTCGTCGTTTCCTGCTTAATGATGCTCCCACGCGGCTTTCAAAGTCCACAACAGAGACAAATTGGACAGAAAAAAAACCGAAGCCAGTCTCGACCTGTGCTGCACAGTAATCAAACAAAGAAGCAGCGAGCGGATGTGTCGTCTGAGCAGACATCAGCCAGAGCCGGGCCGCAGCACGGCTGCACACAGTGTCGGGAAATAAACCATTTGTATTGATCCATAAAGCTGACGTTTATGACAGGGCTGCCCTCTGACACTGTGTGCATCTGTGACAGCGTTACACTCTTCCTTTTTTGTCAGACATGCGTTTATATATCCTCCCACATGCACATTTCAACGGTTGTATCGCATTTACCACGTTTACCTTTCATTATTTTCTGCTCTCGGGCCCAGAGGTCTGATTTAAAGGCTGTGCAGTCTGTGGTTGTAACTTATCTATGAAATAATCTCTTCCATGCTTTATGTGTTATGACAAATTTACAAGTTTTATAAACTAAGGAGATCTGATATTCCAGAAATATTCCACGTGAAGGGCTTCAGCCTCCCTCGAAGATGTCCAACAATTCATTCAAAAACTCTTCTGTCTGCCACTAAGAAACTTGTGTATGAACTAATAACTTAGGTTCAAGAATATGAATCGACCTATGAGACAAAGGGAAGTTACAGGTGGAGAATGAAGTACTGCCCACACTATGGTAGTACTCTTACTGGAAGGCCCAGGGTTTGATCCCCTGCCTCTGTGTGATACAGCTGGCTCCAGATGCTGTGCTCCATAAAAGCAGGGGTGAAAGCATGTTATGTTCAAAAGGTGGGTTAAATGGCTGGAACATACACATAAGAGTCCATTTACCATTTCCAGAAGTTTAGGAATTAATCCTTGATGGCAGAATATTAATCATGTGGCTTCAATTGTGTGTCTTCAGTGCTTCAGAACAAAGAGATGCAATGAATTACCAAATTATTATTATATTTAGTAGTTATTGATATATCTGGTGTTAAGGAATGACTGTAAGATGGACTTCTTCACCATGGACAGAGCATTAACACATACATCTATAAATGAGGACTAATGAGAAACACTGAAAATTGAACAGTTGACTTATGATTAACAAATGTGTTAAATAATGCTTAATAAATGCTTAATGAGGAGTTATAAAGCGCTACCTTAAAATTACTATATGAAGGCTATAATTTAATCTACATCGCTTAATCACAAATTCAACTGGAGAATAAGTGATATATATGTATATATATATATATATATATATATATATATATATATATATATATATATACATATATTTACCTTGCTCTCATTGAATACGGGTTGAACAGTTCTCGGCAGCATGAAGTGGACTCAAACATGCATGTGTCAAAACATGTATTTTATTCATTTATCTTAAAAAATTAAAATAAAGTGCTTTTATGTACAATATAATAAAAACAACAGTCACAATCTCAATGATACAAAAAATACAGTTCACAATGTTATTTTTACACAACAAATAATTATAATAATAATAATAATAATAAAAAGAACTCATGCAGGCAAGACCACATTTGTCTAATAGTTATTCAGTCAACTAAGCTCGTGGTGTGGAGTGATGCGGAGGCAAAGCTGCTGCAGTGTCTCGCGTCTGAGCCGATACGGAGGATGTGAAGCTGCAGGACTACGTCGCGCAGCACAAACCATGAATTACTTCTACTTTATTGTGCTGGTTCTCCGCAGTACGGCCGCTTCCATGTAATCCTGTTACAGGTGTCCGGTGCCTTGTCTACTGAAGCGGTTGTAGGAAAACAGGTGGCCGTAGATGTTCTACAAAAATGCTATTAGAGTTGGCTACATTCATGTCCAGTACAGTATGCTGCGTCACTGAGGAGCCACTCAAAAAACAAAGCGTCAGTCACCAAACAGTTGTTAATAAATACGCATTCATGACTCTTGTTTTGTCACTTTTTTTGTGTGTGTTATTGACAGTTAAGGTTAGGCTATATCTCGTTACATGAGCTGTTCTGCAAGAGTCAGAAGGATTAGTTTACATAAATATCGACCTGCTGAGACCTGCTTACGACGTGCACAGCTCCACTGGGACAATAGTGAGGACTGCAGGATGGCAGGGTGTGGGATTTTGAGTAGCTCCTAGTTTTTACTGGTTGCAGGTTGCAAGTCAATGGTAGCTCGGGTGAATCTGTAACTCTACCGTCGACCCGTGTTGTGTGGCTGCGGCGTGTCATGCCCCCTGCGGAGAGGGCGATAAACGCACCGTTCGACACCTTTTTCTGTAGGTGAGGTCCCTGCTGGGTGGTGTTCAACGTGGCACATGGCTAAAGGCTTGAGATCTGAAAGGCATTTGGAAACATGTCATGAGGTTATCCGTCAAGGATATCAAAGCAGGAACACCGCAGAGACAATCTTGTACCATCCACTTTAGCTGTGGTGACACATGAAGAGTCTGATTTGTTCATGTTGTACTCTATCAAATTGAAATTCATCAAACATGAGCGCATCAGAATTGTATATAAAGCTGTTGATGAAGAGGGGACTTTTTTTCATATATATATATCTTACTGTGGTTTTTACCAGGCCTCAAGTCTCTAGTCTTTGTGCTGAGACAGGAGCGCAGACAGGAGTACCACGGGTCTTCTCATCCACCTCTCGGGAAGAAAGGGAACGAGACCTTTTCAAAAGGGGACACCTTCGATTCGATGCGATGTGAAAATGCGGACGGACGCTCCTCCTGCTTTGACATGCCTGACAGAAAATACCAGCCCGGGTGCTGAACTAACAGCACGGTGAGAAATGTGCAGTACTCTGTGCAAAGAGTTGAAATGTTTGCTGAAGTAGGCAGTAAAGCACTATGAAAACAAAATGTCAGCAGTGTTCACTCTCTAGTTTCAAGACTATCTCTACAACACATCTTGCACAAGGTCCCTTAGAAAACACACAATATTAAGCACAGGTACGGTATATACACAACAAAAACGGAGGGAAAATAAAAAGGAAAACACTGACCACTTGTTGCGCAGTATGCTGTGCAATTACTTTGTCGACTTGTAGCAGTTACATAGCGTTTCGTCGTCTGCTCAGTGTTGGAAATAGCAAAATGTTTATTCCGCAGGGTACCGGGATATATACTGCAGGCTTACTTGAATACAGTGAACTGGTGGCATATGCTAAGACATGTGGTGCCATAATTTTCTCTCCATGGCTGTGTGTAAATGTGTCTCGTTCAAAAATTACACGACACGATCAGCTCCCTAAATCTTTGGAAAAGTCTGCTTGGGTTAAGTCTCGAAAGTCTAAGCAACGCGGGCGCTGTAACGTCCCATTTCTGAGATTCGTTTTCCTTAGCAGCCACGTACGTCTCTACCGTCTCTCAGTAGTTGCAGTCCTTAAGAATTTGCTTCCAATTTTCTTTTAACCGACATGTGCAAACCTGTAAAAGTATTCAAGACCCTGATAATTGTGCTTTCACATTGCCGTCGCCTTGACATCTGACTGCGTGCGGTGAATGCGTTGGATGTTGGAAATGTCACCTGGCGGGGGGAAGGTGGTGCCGAGCCGCGATTGCCATTACGTCAGCACGCGCTGCAGCTGCAGCCTGGACACTATCTCTGCACCACAGTGACAGCCATTAGGCGTTCGCTGGCTCTCTCCGCTTATAGAGAGAGAGAGAGTGAGAGAGACAGGCCTCGTTAGGTACTGGTAGCGCACTCATCGAGCTCAATAGTCCCACACTATCTGTGTCTGTGTGTTTCAGTGTAAAATCAAAAAGGCAGATACCGCAACTCATTTAAGAGGCATGCGGAGGAGAACCGATTCACCTCGCGGCCGCAGGTTTTCACACGGGGACGTCTCCATTCGTCCGCTTTGGCCCCCGGGCTCGGGCTCGGCGACGTCAATTGGTTTGCCCAGGTTTGTTTTGAGCTAACAGTCTAAAGAGAAACCTCCAACCTCGCACTTCACATTGGCTTATCTACGAGTGCCTCCTCACTCGACTGAGATTCAACCACCGTGTGCTCTTCGACAGTGATCAACGGCAACACAACGCATGGGAGTGGTCATAAAAGAATGGCACTATTGCATCAAGAGAAGACAATCAAGTTAGTTATGTTTTTTTGTTGCTTTTTTTTTTTTTTCCTTTTCGTTTTGGCACAGTGCACATGATGATGATGATGATTTTAGTGCCGCCCTGAACATGATGGAGGGGTGTGGGACGTCGGCCTTTTCTTTTTTTTTCTGTTTTTTTTTTTTTTTTTCTATTAAGGTTCGCTTTCACTGAGGCTCAACCGTGTCAGGTCTCTGCTCCAGATTCGCCTTGAAATCGGGGTATCCGTGTCAATTTTGAGAGCCCGTCACGGCTCCCGCAGGTCAACACCGGAGAACAGGGCCGTCGCCCTGACGGCAACAGGGCAACAGGGTGCCGCCGAAATTGTCCACGGTGCAAAAAAAAAAAGACCTTCTTTGAACAACAGCGTACATTCAGGAGGTAAATGTCAGTATTTAGGCCCTGAAGCATAATTTACCGTGACGTTTTCTTTGATCGTCGCTCCTCAGAGTCCTTTTTGTTCCATAGGAGGGCTCGATTTCAACCGAGGTCTCGTGTTCACTCCCGCTTCGCCTCCTCCCTCGGCATCTCTGTCCTCGTTCACTCGCGCCACTTGTTCGGCGAGAGGGGAACGCATGTGCTTCTGACTTGGCTTCCGCAAGGTGTGGATCGTGATGAATAATCAATGTGTGGATTGGATTCTCCTGAACCTGATCAGCACACAGCTGTGGCTTGTTTCTAATGTGCATAATAGGAGATGTGTAGAGCGCGTAGGCGGCCGTCCCTCGCAGGCCACGTGTGAGGTGACATGTTCTCAGGTAGGGCTGGGCGACATATCTATTACTGCTCTGTTGTTATATCAGGTAGCGGATGTCAGAGAGACAGACTTATTGTTGGATATTGCATACCTGCTAATATTGTGATAAATACTGATACTGGAAGAGGTTCTGCTTATATCGTCTCCTTCCTCCCAGTCTTTCCCAGCCCCCACCCACCCACCCACACACACACACACACACACACACACACACACACACACACACACACACACACACACACACACACTCACTCACACACGCACACCATTAGAATAACTCAAACAAAGGCGGTGCTGTGACCTCTCTGAGCAGCTGCCACAGTTCGTGACCCTGGCTGAAGCCGCCGCTGCGTGTGTGTCGTCCTGCTTCCCCGTTCCTGCACGTAGGCAGCGAACCGGGCCGACCTCTGGCTTCGGAGTGGCAATGGTAAAAAAGAAACGACCTCCACACTGATCACAGATCAACAAAGATGACTGAAATAAAAGATGTGCTGTGACATAAACGGATGTCGGGGGGTGGGGGTGTCTCCTCTCCTTCGCTCGGTGGCCTGTGGATACAGGGTGGTATCTTTTTTTTTCTTTTTAAGCGTGTGTTTCTCATACGATGGAGTCTTTGATTTCCGAGCCGAGACGGACTCTGGGCCGGGGGCAGGTCGGGGAGTACTCCACGTGACTCTCCTTGACGTTGAGCGGCCGCCTGTCGGAGGCTTCGGAGAAGCTCTTGCTGTTGTCCGGCGAGGACTCGTGGGTGGGCGTGCTGCAGATGTAGTTGTCGTTTAACGTCTGGTAGCCCTTGTGGTCGGAGGTGGAGACGGGGATGGTGTTTCCGTTCAGGGGTAAGCTCTCCGCCGGCTTCCCCACGATCCTCGGCTTCTTCTGCTGCATGTTGGGGCACTCGCCCTGCTTCAGCATGGACTTCATGTGGTCCCGGTTCCGGTAGATGACGAACAGGGAGAAGACGACCAGGGAGAAAGCCAGCAGGGCGCACACCACGATCAGCTCGTTCCAGTACGTCTTGGTGAGGACCTGCTCAGAGCGCGAGTCCCTGGGCAGGATGATGCTCTCGTCCCGCTCGATGTGCGGCGTGCGAGAGTGGCTTATCAGCGTGGTGCTCTCCTGCCGCGGCTCCGCCCGCACGCAGTAGTTGGCCAGCAGCTGGCGGAAACCCTCCTCCTCGGACCAGCACTCGTAGGTCTCCACCCGGTCGGCCTGGGCCACCACCACCAGGTTTCCCTCGGGCGTGGCGTAGAGGAACTGGCTGCTGCTGTCGCTGTAGCGCCACCTCCGCTGGGCCAGGTTGGAGCGCAGCTTGCAGGGCAGCACCCGGAAGGTGTTGGCCGGGATTGTGATGAGCTTGCAATGGGAGGCACCTGGGAATGAACGGGTTAAAACAAGTTACAACACTAAATCCCGTTCAAGAAACAATCGGTACATTTTCTCTCACTATGGACTGAGTTTTTGTCGCAATTGTTTCACCAGGCCTGGATGTTTATGTGCAGCTACCAGAAAACACGTTTAGTCATTTAGCTAGAAAAACACTCAAGGATACAGTCAACAATGCTCTACTTTCCTTGGACTACCAAGGGTATAAATGAAGCACCAGTACAAATGTAGTTGTAGAAGTTTAAGCACCAAGTTAAGAAAAATTAGCATCAGGAGAAGGAAAAATAACAATAGATCATACAATCAGCTATATATATACTATATTTTATACTACTTAATTATTACTTATACTTAATTGTACTACTTTTTTTATTATTAACTGTGAAGATTCTTCGAGGACTGCTGTGCATTGCTGTTCTTTTGTGTGACTTTGGCCTCTGGTCAGAACTTATTCCCATAGAGATGAATACAGGACTTATTTTATGTTATCACTTGTTATGTTAGAGGCTCAGTGGAAAAGCTAGCTCCAGTCAGTGTGTCGTGGTGGAGTCCAGGGGGTGACTGCCGGCTACACTTCAGTTTAAGACCGCTGCACATAAACACACTCACGAGACAGCGTGGGCCGCAGAGATCTGGCGCTGTAAGACGTCCTGTTGCAGATCGCTGATGTGTTTGCCTCCTCCACGTCCTGCTGCCAGTGACTGGAACAAAAACACACCCGGCAAAAACAAAACAACAGGGTGCAGGGAGTCAGCAGCTGTAATGACAGGCACCCTCTTCTCCCTCCCTCCCTGTCATTTAACACCTATGCTGGTACGGTGGCTTTTGTCAGAGTGACCAAGGCAACAATATTGCTCTAAAAGCAGAGTGTTTAAGCAACATGACTGTGAGCTTTAACATGTTTAACGTCACACGTTTCTGCTTGGGAGTGTGTGTTCACATCCTACGCAGCAAAAACAGTGTTTATCTGAGGTCAGCTGTGGCGAAATAAGGTGAGGACACAAGAGTTTTGTGTTTTGTCATCATGTGTTGTAAGTGCACATGCAAGTGCCACTTGAACAAATGAACCATACACGCTATTGCACAAAAAGTCACACAGTTATTTGGTGATTCACTTTTATAAATTTGAGATTCCTAAAAACCAAAAGCTCTTGGACATAAACACTATGTCCTGCTTTGCTTTGGAAAGGCATAAAAAATGGCAAAACGTCCACACTTTAATATGATTCTAGTGAATCTGATTGAAAATGATTGATCTGACCTGATTGATCAAACAGAAAAACACTGCATGTGAGACCTTGTTAATTATGTAGTAATTATGAAGTGTATGTATATGTATTTTACTCTACTTACTAATGTACATACTAATAGCTGATATCATGGTTCTTAGCAAGTTCTACTACAAGTTAATTCATTTTTCAAACATTGAGAAACATATTAAGGCATCTCCATGGACCCTTTCACTGCATTGACCTTGCATTTTGCGACATTACAACAGATTAAAAGCAGATTAAAGTTGGAGAGCAAACCTGTGTCCGACATCTCTCACCTGTCAGGCGGCGCCATCCTGACGTCCCGGCACAGCCGTCCCGTCCAGGCGCAGTAGGGGTCTCTGGACAGCACACACTCCCCACAGCTCAGGTAGTTGGAGCAGTTGGCCACAGGAACCTCCACCAGCCCAGAGTTGGATGATACAAACAGCAGACCCTGCAGAGGAGTAAAAAAAAAACCCTGGGTGAGATACAGATCTCTCGTAAAAGCACAAAAAAAAAAAAAAAGGTCAAATCAGGGTGAGAGCAGAAACCTCTGCTTTGTGTTACGGACCTCTGATTTTCAGGGAAACCATGCTTAAGCAATTACTTAAGATAAACAGAGGAATATAAGCTAAACAAGGGGCTAACTCT
Organism: Karalla daura; assembly: GCA_029224185.1. Taxonomy (NCBI): domain Eukaryota; kingdom Metazoa; phylum Chordata; class Actinopteri; order Chaetodontiformes; family Leiognathidae; genus Karalla; species Karalla daura. The sequence continues at coordinate 19,384,257 of CM055190.1, forward strand.
TCTCAGCTGTCCTTTTGCCTCATGCCAGCCAGTTCATTTGATCATACTCCCAAAAACACATAACAACGAGAGGCTGCATCCACGCTCATTTTTATTTACTCCTCAGTATCCATCTACACCCAAATGCTTTTATCCCTTAATGCATTTTCATTACCAGTGTGACGTGGATGCTAATGTACAGCACATCCCTTTGCCCCCAAGCCTATATTTATCCTCATCTCACCCACCGGCATATTAGATTGACATCATGTGGAGTCTGTCTGTATTTTATATCCCTATTTGGAGCTCAGCTTATACTCACGAAAAGCATCCTGGACTTGGAATTACATAATCTTAGATAAGATTGCTGTTTGGCTGCTTTGGCCCCTGGGAGAGGCCATTATGTAATAAAGAGGGAAAGGTAATGAAATTTAGCTCCGGGTGAGATGCCAGAGAGGATCATAAACCCCGCTCCAGACAGCGCTATAACTTACAGGAAAACTCAATGGAATGGCCACAGCCGAAAGAAAATATCTGTAACCATTTTGAGCTCCAGTAAATCCGGCTCTTCCACATTTTTATGGGCTGAAAGTGAATCTGAGTATGAAATGAGTTAACACAAACCTGTGGGGCAAAAACAATTAAAAGGCGTGTACTATGGATATAGGACTATGCTTTACCCTCTGAGGATCCAGCTCGATGTGCTGCACGGGCTGAGGCTCGGGGAACAGGACCATCTCCTCAATGATGTGCATCTTTTTGTTGGCGTTGATGGCTTTGTGCAGCTTCCCATCGTCTGCGAGACAGAGAGGGGTTTCGTCAGGCAACAAGTCAGCCGTTCGGTACGTGTCTACTGGAAAACCGAGTCAAGTGGTGCTGCGCTTCCTACAATTACTCCACCAGCTGTGCGGAACCTCTAATCAAGGTTGCCGTGGTGACAGAACTTTTAATCCTGGTTGCCACGGTGACGGTGGCCGTGAAATCGTGATCACTGGACGAAGACTGATCAGAAACTTGAGTGAAAAAGTTGAACACTGAGGCAACAGGGTGGACTCGTGTCTCCAGTTTAAAGCTGGAGAGGTGTCTCCAGGTGAAGGTCGGCCTGAGCTTTCGATGCTTGAAAAAGTCCTAGTACTTGTCAGTTTCTTCACTTATTTCTTACGGGAAATGTTTCTTAAGTGACACTGCAAAACATTCAAATCCTGCACACATATCAAATAGCATACTGGGATTGACCGAGCCACATTTTATGGGCGCCCTCAACGTTAATGCAGTCAAGCAGTCAAAAACTCTCCAAATTTAGGAGGAATAATAAGAAGATGAAACGCAAGCAATGACAATGAGCGAGCAGTGCCCTGAACTCCATCACTGAACACCTTAAAACCCTTTGGAAAATCCCACAAATGATGTACCTGTTCCGATGAAGAGCACGTCGTAGGCCCTCTCCATACCCTGGATCTTGTGCACGGCGATCTGCGTGTAGCGCACGCTGCGCTTCAGCAGCAGCGGGTCGCTGCGGATCACGCTGTCCATCAGGAAATGGTCCTTGACAAAGTTGAGCACTTTGTCCGGCATGTGCAAGGACGACTGGATGCCCATTTGTCTGGCGTGGTTGGTCACGCACTGCAAGGTGAGAGGGGAGAGAGTTAAAAATGAAAAATGAATCGAACACACGCAAAAGATGATGGGAATACAGTGTCTGTGAGCAGTCTTATAAACAGATGGACCGGCTGATTTTTGTTTAAGCATGTGTTTACTAGATTTTTTTGTTTTTTTTCTTGGCTTTAGGGACGTATGAAGAGCTAAGCAGAGCGTCCGCGCGGTTGCGCCTTAGGATTCTGTCATCAGACAAGGAAAAAGGAAAACATCTGCTTCCCATTTGTCGCTGGCACAGCTGGATAAGTGGGGCTGGGGACTGTAATATACATATGCACCCTGAGTGTAAAAACAGTCAGGAGAATAGATAGAAAACTGGTTTTAACATATAAATATATATATATAGGTCATGAGAACTTCAGACACTGCTTTTCCAGTCACTCACCGCCCCGGGCCGTGGCTCAGGCACTGGGTGGTTGTAGGTGTACCACTGCTGCGTCTCCCTGTTGACCTCTCGGTATCGCCCGCTGAACGCTTTCTCCACCTCCTCCATGGTGAAGGCACACACCGCCGAGCTGCCCGACGCTCCTTTATACCTGCAGTGACAGCCAGAGCACATTTCCGTTACCCCGACGACTCCTCCTCCCGCTCCTCCCGCTGCGTGAAAAAGGGGCTTGAGACTTTAGCGGAGCAACCACTTAAAAACAGTGGCAGAGTGGGCGCCTTTCATATGCTTTCCCATATTAAAGCCTTTATGTGCTTCATACATTAATTGGATATCGGGGGTTGCGTGAGCCCGTGTTGGTGTTAAAGCTCATTACAGCTGCTCCAAATTCAGAGGAGCCAAGTAGAGGAAGGCAACCTGCCAAGTATGAATGGATATAGTAAATAAAAACTGGCTGAAGTGTCTCCGTTCGTGTGTGCGTGTCTGTAATAACATAAACTGGGACATTACGATGATTCATGTAAGTGGCTTCAGTGCGTGCGCTACAGAGCCGTCCCGTCCCGTCCCATTCGTCTCTCACCACTGCGAGGTGAAGACGCCGTAGAAGACCGTGCTTTCCCAGCTGTCGCCCATGGGCTTCAGGACAAACATGTCCTGGATGATGTTGAAGGGGAAGCCGTCATCGCGGAGGGAGCACAGGAGCTGCGCCTTCAGGAAGGTGGTCCACTTCTTCTGCAGGACGCGCTCGCCTCCTCGGTCACCCTGACAACACATCGAGAGCGTCACAGAAGACGTGAGGAGTGAGGACACACAGATACATACTACCTGGATGCTTGTGCGGTTCATTCAGATTCAGATTAGATTCCACTTTATGTGTGCAAGCACTCAGGGCAGCGAAATGCGGTTTGTGTGAGACGCAGAAAGCGAATGTGTGTATGGATGAATTAATAAAAAGTACAACGCCGCAGATGGAGCATAAACTATGCAGCGTAGGCTACAAGTTGCATGCGGAATCATGGCTGGCCTCCGAACTCCGACACAACAATATGGCTCATGCACGTTAAAATCTGCACAAAATATCACAGAGATCCTAGAGAAGTGGCGGCAGGTGAGAGACATTTTACAAATGTTTCCACGCTGTCAGGAAGGTTTCACAGCTGCAGCCTCCACGCTGCAGTCCCTCGTCTTTACTTGGGAGGGCACTGCAGGGACCAAATGAGACAGTGGTTGTTGTCACAGCTCTGACTGCTTTTTCGGAACAATTAATCACAACCACAAACCGGATTTTAATAAATGGTCTGATGCCACCCATATAAGCTGCACCGCATCACTGTGGTGCAACATTTCTGACATATCTGTACGGAGTTGCAAGGGATGTTGTGACAGGAAAGTGTGGCGAACGGAGGAGAGAAAAAAACAAAAACGCTCATAAAGAGACGGCTTAGCCCCTAATACGAGTTGCTGTTTGAAGCTGGTGAAAAGGGAAAACAAACAATGGTTTGTTATTAATTACAGCTTTGAAATTAACATCGGCGGTTCGAGCCTCGCTTCTCCTCCAAGACACAGTGGAGACACTGCTCTGCTTTTAAGCTGTCACAGAGTATTCACATAAACAGTTATCAGACCACTTGGTCGGGACGTGCAATTATCAAAGAGCGCGTAAACACACACACACACACACCAAAAGCAAACTCCACCCAAACGCAGAGAGAGAGAGAGAGAGAGAGAGAGAGAGAGAGAGAGAGAGAGAGAGAGAGAGAGGGTGAGAGAAGGAGCAGGCTGGGAGAAGCGGGAGGAAGAGGAAGACTAGCAAAACAAGCGGTCTCGCCCAGTCTCAAGGCAGCTTTCCTGCCTCAGATCCAAACTATCCCATCAGCAGGGGCCTCCCAAAGCCCCAACTACTCCTACGTCGCGGCACAAGGAGTGGATCAGCCTTGAGGAGATAATAAAATGCAGAACTGAAAGCTCCGTTTCCTGCGCCCGGTTGCTGTTGCGCACAAACAATCATGTCGGTGAAGGCTCGCAGGCCTCACGCAGGCCCTGGGAGCCAATTACCGGGCCGTGGCAGTGGCCGGTCCACATAACGAGGAGACCACATTCCTGCCCTCTCAGCGGTCCGATGCCGCTGTTGCTGTGCTCCGCTGCCCAGCTGCCCGCTTTAAGTTTTTGCATCGACCACCTCCAGCCCCGCCGAACGTGCACCGGCCCATATTTACCATTTAGAAGAAAAAACATTTTTTATCCAGGCTGCAGATTTCAAGATTTCTCACAACCTGAGAAGTGGAGAGACCGGTGCCACACAAAATGTTCATAATCTGTCTTCTTTCCACAGTCCCTCAGAGTGCACACCTGAATAAACATCTGAATGAGGGAGTGGAAGGAGGGAGGGGACAGCGATAGGAAAGAGAGGGGAGAAAAACACAACTTTACAGAAAAAAAAGCAGAACTACTTGGCAAACGCGTGTAAAACAGTAGTTAGGAACACTGTCAACAGGCCGATGAGGCTGTGATTTATCTTATCTTCCCAGGAAACTTGTCAACCTTAAAAAGGAAAGAAAAAAAAAAACCCTGTAGACACATGCAAAATATTTCAGATAATGAAAAAAAGTAACCGCATTTAACCCCATTTGTCCTTGGCTGTCTGGACAGCGGGAAAGGGAGTGCATGCTTTTGGTCAGATTGCATAAAAAAAAAAAACAAGTTAGAGATACGGGGCCTTTGCAGGGAGGTGCCTTCATACCTCCTTGTTACCTAACACTGATCTGAGTTCAGCACTTTCTGCTGCTGGCTGGAGGAGTTAGAGTACACAGGGCGTGTGCTCACATGTGAAACACAGCTCTGAGGACTCAAACATAAACACAGTTGTAGCCGAGGATGTTGGCCGGGAGTAACTCTGCAAAGATGTGCTGTAGTTTTTAAGCTGCTCTCTGCGTTTGAGCTGCAGAAGTGTGAGACACCGGAGCGGCTTGAGGGACTGATGACAGGTGGAGAAGTGCATGCCAGTGCTTCAGAAACAACAGGAAATCAGCTATTGTGGTACGAGGCTGCTGATTTGGCCCACTCTGGCTCGCTCACACAGTCGGCAGTAACGACACACAGCTCATGAGGCAATTAAAGAGCTCTGAAACCCTTGGGGACCGATTGCTGTGATTTGTGTCAAATAACTGTGCTCCTCCCCCATCTGAATCACATCGGAGGTCGACCTGAATGCGCATCCGTGATCGACGTGCCTTTTAGATCTGACGTTTTCTGTGGATATCGATATCCGTCAGACATAGAAACTGAGCCTGACTCAGCCTGAATATCACAAACAGATGCTCGCCCCTGCTTCCAGGATCGGCAGATTTGATTTCAACTTTCTCTTGCGCTCGAAGAATCCAGCGATAGCTCACGTATTGACATCAGGAACTGCCGATGGAGGATTGCGCTTACTTTCAGAGGTGACATTTTTTAATAAAAGAACCTTGAAATTCTACTTGTTGTCGGTCCTTGAAGGTGTTTCGCAGAGAGACTGCACTGACCAGAGCGAACGAGAATCAGGCTTGAAAGTCTTTCCTCAAAATTCAGTGACTTCCTAGACAGGATGCTACAATACGCTGATCCAGTTTCCACAGACACTTACAGACCTTACTACCCAGACGCCTGTCTGACGGCTAACGATTACTTTGATCCTCGAGACAGCCGTGTCAGAAGCTGGACAGAAAGTGGGACTTGCTGTGCACTATTATTGATCTGTTAACGTTCCAAAGGAAACACATTTTTTCCCCCCTGCATATTGCAGAATTAACCACCTCCATCCCTTCTCTGCAAGCTGCGAGGAAGTCTGGAAAAAGAGAGAAGCTGCTGCTGCTGCTGCTGCATTCCAGTGAAATAAAGGCACTTTATAGAGCAGAGAGAGAGAGAGGGGGGAAAAAAAGCCATTCTTCTGTCTCTATTGCACAGTTCATCTGCGGCAAGTTGCCACAGTCTGGGGTCCTTTTCTGCCGATGATTTCCATATATAGAACCCAGGGGGTGTTGGAGAGGTGTCGCAGAGCAGAGTGCCAGAGCGGCGCAGGACGAAGTCATTAAGTTGTCACTTAAGATTACATGCTGTCCCCACGATTACTCACATTACTGCCTCCATGAACAAGCGGCATCAGTCAGCCACGGATGCTGAGAGCATGTATATCAGGCAGCTTCACGGCCGCTCAATTGATCCGGTGAGAGGTGAAAAAGGACTCCGGCCTGTTGTTGATTATTCAGGGTGATCGAGCAAACTAAACTGCGAGGGTAGGGGGGTAGAGAGAGAGAGAGAGAGAGAGAGAGAGAGAGAGGGAGGGAGGGAAGGGTGCGAGCTGATTCTGCAGTGGCTTCAGTCTGCGAGCTCTTTCTGCAACAATAACAGGCCCGTATGGTAGAGTAGAGGGGGAGAGAGGAAGAGAGGAAAAAAAAGGCATTTCATATTGCTGCGAAGCACCCCTGAATACTAATAATGCCTGCAAAGCTCGCAGCGCTGGTGGAGAAAGGCAAGGAGCTGGAGGGACGGACGAGTGCAGCTGACATTGTGAGGGAGATGGAAGGAGAGGGGGAGATGACATTGCAGAGAAAAGGGAGAGGAAGGGAGGGAGGGAGAGGAAGGGAGGGAGGGAGGGAGGGAGAGAGAGAGGGCGCCGTGGCGAGGAGGAGCCGATGATTCAGGCACCGGGAAACCAAATCTGCTGGAGACGTGTTTGCACAGTCAGGCGGGAGAAGCTTTAGCACGCAGGTGACACATTTCCACTGCGTCCGCACAGGCACGGGCGGACGGTTAGACGTTACCCAACGCGCATTTTTTTTTTCAAAAAAACGTGGGAGCGTCCCGCCTCGTTCGGAGGTCATTGTATTGAGATTATTCGGGATTACGGGCAGGAAGCAGAGCGGAGTCCTCTCCGCCTCTTTGTTTTTCTCACGACGATGACGACCTGGGCCCGAAACCCGGGGCAGTCTTACCTTGCACACGCGAGCGATCCTCGACACAATGGTGTTGTCAAAGAAGTCAAATTCTTTTCCCGCCTCGCTGAAGAAGAAGTAAATCTTGTCATCGTCTCCCACGGGGTTGCCTATTGGCTGACTCTCCTCGATGTAGGCCGAGCCGACAAAGACGGGATCTGTTAAAAATAGCAGAAGCACAAAAGGGAAACGCGTGTTTAGACAGGCGCGTTGCACCTTTATCTTCCACTCCACGAAGCTACCTTTTTTCTCTCTCTCTCTCTCTCGTTCGCTCGCTCTCCAGCCGTTTAATCACCACCGTGACATGGTAAATTCGCAGAGAAGTCAGAGATCACACGGGAGAGCGGCGTTTTGAAGTTCATGTGCGGCGGCTGATAGGACCGGGCCGCTCCGATCTGAGAGCGCTCGTCTTTGCTCTCGGTCTACGAGCATTAGCGGCCATGCCTCGCTAATGATGCCGTCTCTCAGAGCTTATCTGCGCTGTTGGCTACATAATGGGAGATCTGTGTGTGTGTGTGTGTGTGTGTGTGTGTGTGTGTGTGTGTGCGTGCCGATCTGATGGAGCCACGTTTACCTTGCAGCCATTTTAAAGAGTTTTCTGTCTTCAGAGCCGTCCCCTGACCCAGACTCTTGTAAATGACTGGTTCGTTCCCCTGGAAGTTGCTCACGGTGCCGGCGTACAATTCCCCATCTGGATGAAGGCAAAAAAAGGCAAAACTTTACCACACTTGAGGTTAAAGTTTAATTAAAATCACGAATTCGACATGAATGAAACTACAAAGCGGATGCTGCTGCCTTTTCTTTTTTTTGTCAAAACTGCGACAGACAAGACGAAGGCAGCGGCAGAAAAATAATGGCTTCCACTCATATCCAGCTCAATTACTCACTAATTGCTTGTTAAAGAAGTTGCACACAAACAGCGTCTGCTGCTGTCCGGCTATTTATCAGACGGACTGATGCAGACAAACAACATCAGCAGGCGCATCATGACTCATTACTGAATCAAAGTGCTAGTTAACATCAAAGCAGCTCTGGAGAGCGGCTGAGTCTCCGCTCATAATGATACCTCCAGCCTCCACTTCGCGGCGACACGACGGATGCGCGTCTCTTCATTTCGGGGTTCGTTCTTTTTTGTTTTTTTTCTCTTCTTCATTACGTACCAACGATGATGGCGGTGGATTTGTACTCCGGGTTGAAGGGGCAGCGGCTGCGGCCGTCCTCCATCACGACCTCGCCCAGCTCATCCCTCTCCAGCGTGAACGTCGACGTGTTCTGGAGACGAGACGCACAAGCACAGAACGTCCCTCAGGCGCCATCCAATTAAGATCTACTTACAGTAAATTGCCGGCGAGAGCGAGCTCGGGCTCATTCCCGTCCCGTTTCCTCAACTACAACGACAGACTCCGGGTCGCTTTAAAACATACAGCGGCGCTGTACAGAGGATGCGACAGGATTCTGGGATCTGTCGTGTCAGAAGCTGTGAACACAGGTCGTTGGCCGTCCACTCCATGTACACAATCTCACCACGCATTAATCCCCGCTAAAAATACCCCCCCCCTTCCCCCGAGTCGTCTTGACCGTCGATTTAGAAGGGGTTCGCTAAAAACGACGCCGACCAGCTGTTTCAGGAAATGACTGAGCTTAATGACCCATTTTTTTTGAAGATTTATGCAATTTTTGTGGGGAGAAATGGACCCGGGGCTAAATGAGGGAAAGGTGAGCTTAGCGAACCCAGTTTTTCTGTCAATAAAAAGGAGAGAGAACTACGTCACTCTCACCCTCCGCCACTGATGTGAACTGACACTTTGGTTTCAGGTATTTTCGCCAACGCGTTTCAGGTAATCCTGGTTTGACTGGACTAATGCCACACTGTTGATATGCCTACAGTGCTATGGGTTTACAGTTATTCTGCGGTTGCATAACGTCGTCTTTGGCTGCAGAGGAGCTTTGTTATGTCAGAGAAAAGGCGACATGACTTTCGTAATGTCGGGGTTGGGCCTTTTAACAGAAAAGCCACGTTATAAACAGTGAGTAGGGCGTCGAACCGTTCTGGCGTTAACAGGCAGGGTGCGGTCTGTCAGAGGACAGCATCATGTTGCATTATGTCGAGGGTGTTTGTGTGTGAGCGTGAGCGTGTGTGTGTGTGTGTGTGTGAGCGTGTGTGTCATCTTCTGGACAAGTGTCCAGAATCAAAAGAATTTGCATCAAGGGAAGCTTGAGAAGCAGACATCAAAACTGCTGCCAGTACAAGACAGTGCATCATACTTATATACATCTATAAGCTTGACATTCAATTTGTCTTCGCCTGACCTAAATACCTCTCTGTGGGGGCCGTAGATTTTGTCCCCCATCACTTACGACTGAGAATATTTTAAGAGCAAGAAATAGTAAGACCGGGCGACGGTTCAATGTACGTATGGGAACGCAAATATCACATTAGGAGGGATATGACGAAATGTATGTGGGCAGGTCAACAGCCATAACTTGTTCCATTTAAGAAGAGCGGACTTTCTTCCCATGCTTCATCATCACCATGGCCGTCATCGTCGCTGGGGCTTAAGTGTATTCACGTCAGTCATTTGATTGTTTAGTGTTTCTTCTCAGACTGTTTTGAGAAGCGCAATGAAAATAAAGCATTTGTTCATGTTAATATTACAAATATCTGAGTGTCTGGAGGGAAGGAACGCTCTGGGTGATTCTCTCTAACACACACGCACACACACACACACACACACACACACACACACACACACACACACACACACACACACACACACACACACACACACACACACACACACACACACACACACACACACACACACACACACACAGTTCTGGACTCTGTCAGCATGATAAGTGTTCACCGAGGCTCAGAGCTGGAATCCCAGTTCAGGGCCTTAAGTCCTGCCAAGTCAACTTTAGTTTAAGATGTCCTGTGTTTATCTGTCGCTCTGACATTAAAGGAGTGGGGGGATCTACTGCCAAGTCACTCCCCTCATCCCTCCCTCCCTCCTTCCTTGTTCTAGATCACCGAAAACAACGTCATCCAGCTGCCGGTTACCGTCACTCCTCCGCTAGATAAACATGTTTACACCAGGAAACCAAGCTGTTCGGCTGACTTGCAAAGGAAAGAAAGAGAGATTCAGTAGCTGTGGACCTTAAAAAACACACACACAGACTTTGTTACTTACAATGTAGGCGCATATGGGGCTGAAGGCGTAGGTGCCACACACATAGAGGTGGGTGCTGTTCAGCCGCAGGAGTATTTTGATGTAATTGAAGCAATCAGTCTGGATGTGGGGAACAAACAGAGAGGCAGGCATGAGGTCTGCGAATTCAAAAACGGAGCGAGTGTGCCTTTTACTTATTTATTTTTTCTTTTTTCCTGGAGCCTGTTCTTTCGATACAAATAATTCAGCGAGGCCTCAATGTTGAACTATTAAGAGACTCTCCAAGCATTACACAGCAGTTGGCCCGCTGTGCTCTCTGCAGCAGGCGGACCCCGAGTTGTACGCTGCAGAACAAATATTACCGAGGTCTGTCGCCTGGGGATACAACAGCTGGCATGTCAACAAGGTAACAGAGAGACAGACAGACAGAGAGACAGAGAGACAGACAGACAGAGAGAAAGAAAGAAAGAAAGAAAGAAAGAAAGAAAGAAAGAAAGAAAGAAAGAAAGAAAGAAAGAGAGAAAGAAGAAGGAAGGAAGCAGCATGGTGGAAAAAAGAGCAATTCCCCGGCAAGCCCACACACTTGATGAATCTATTTGTAACCGCGAGAAAGGTTTGTCGACACAGAACTCGATGCTCATTTTATCTCCTCGCGACACCCGCGAGAAAACTCAAGAGAACAGGGGCTGTGAGGAAAAAAGAAAAAAAAAGCACAGGAAAATCCATGTCTTCGACATTGTCATTATGGGACTAGTTTCCTGAGGTATTTTCCTGGAACGGTTGGAAAAAAAAAGTGTTTCTCACCTCCAGGTTCTTCCCTTTGAAGCTGCATTCCTCTCTTTTTCCAGCAGGAGTGCCCCACGTCAGCTGAGGATAGAGAATGAAACTCTCAATAAGTCCGTTTCAATATCAGAAAAAGAAAGTGCAAAGAGCCAGTGTGGAAATAGGCACGAAGAGGGGATGCTTCATGATTCACTCAGTAGCATATCGAGTCAAGCGAGCGGCGGGACTGTGGATTTCACAGATGTTTAACTTGATTTTACCACATGATTAACTCAGATAAAGCCATCACCTACATCCCGAGATAACCCTCAATAACCAGGAGGACAGTACGTGCAGACTTCCCTGCCACTCTGCCTCTGATAATCCCCCTCGCTGGCTCTGGGACGCACTCACATTTTTCTGCAGCTTGGTCTTGCTGATGTCTGAGAGGCTGAGGGCGAACAGCGCCTCCCTGGCTCCCACGTACAGCATGTCGTCCTCCTGGCTGAGCAGCAGAGAGGTGTAATTGAAGACGCCGTCCACGGCGAATCTCTTGGCCGACCTCTCCTTTGCATCTGGGGAGCAGCAGGGGGAGAAAAAAAACAAAAACAAATCAAAGCATGAACACACACACGCATACGTACGCTCAGTGGAGATTGAGGAGAAGCGACTGGTACAGAGCATTTCCTAGTGCTAGACGTGCAAGAGCACACACAAATGTGATCAAAGCGAGCCCATAAATAGGTCCCAATTTACAACACTCACAATACTTTCAAGCTGTGGTGAGAGAGCCTTTGCTTTCTGCGGGGAGGAAAACAATTAATGATTTCCATATCACAGTGTGGGGGTTTAAAGCGCTATTTAAAATGCATGGTAAGGAGCGTTAAAGGACTTAAAAAGGACTGTGAGCTAATCAGAAATAAAACATTTGAGCCTTTTGATGCCCGACAGGGAGATTGACTTAAACCAGACTTATATTTATGTCATTTGTTTTACATGCCCCAACAGGAAGTGACTGTACATGCTAAAAATAGTTAAGCTAAAAACAAAGTTGTTGGCATTAAAGGCTGAGTTATGTCATGTGGATATAGGAAGCAGCAAACAACTACAATTCACAAAATGGCCACAGCAGAAACAAACACTGTGCACTTGACTATGCATAAGTTTACCTGGTTGTATGTGACTTTACCTGACTATCCAGCTTAATGTGATTTTGCACACTTTAATGTGTGGCAGTGTGGGTCACGTGGGGTCTCCAGTCAACCTAAATGCACTATTTTGGACTCTGAGAGGAATCCAGGGTACCCGGAGAAAAGCTACGCAGACAAATGTAGAAGATATGAACCTGCAAACTTCACATCAGGATTCAAACCTTGTGACTTCTTTAGATATTACTGTTCGCTGAGCCACTGCGTTGCCCGGTTTCTAATTACCTCATTCATTATTACTTTAAAAGTCCAGTGTTTGCCTGTTTTATTTGTATTTCTCTAGGGCCTTAAGTCATACATCATTAGACGTGTCCACACAGCCACCGGGCCTCATTTGGGCCACCTCAGATGCAGCTACTCAACTATTTGCCCGTTTTCGATAATTCGGGACTTAGAGTCAGGCGCTGATGTAGGACTGGGCTGTGTACAATGCTCGTCGAATGCACAAATCTTGGTGAAGACCAGGAGAAAGAGTCTCCCGATGCCTTGGAATTATCTCCAAATTCACAAGGACCGCCGCAGAGATGCAACGACTGATAACAACCAGCTGTAGCTGCAGGTCTGATTTGTTGGGCTAATTGGCCAATCAGCTATAAAAAGAAAAAAAAAGCCCCGCCTGGGTGGGCAGGGGGCTCAGAGATTTCCTTGTTGTACCATTATTAAAGACACCTGTTAGACTGCCAGAGCAGCCAGCGAGGACCACATATCAGCACAGCTCCCTCGGCTGCACTGTTGGCCAGGACAGAAAGAGCACTCCGAGGAAATCTGGGAATCTCCGTAGAAGTTTAACGGAGGGCCGTAAATCACGGAGGAAACGAGATCGGGTGTACGGACGGCATGGGACGGGACAGGACGGGATGTTACATCCAGCTACAGTTCAGCGCATTTTCAGTTCAGCTTCAGCCTCAGTCGATTTACGACTCGGCTTGTTCTTCTGTTCTCCGGGAGGCGACCGCCCCGCTCCGTTTGTCCCTCGACTCCCGGCAGCTCCTGAAGCTTCCATGAGAACGTGTCGCACGTCTGCCAAGCAGCCACGTCCGCACTTTCCTGCTCCCTGTCTCCGAGCTGGCAGCGGCGGAAAAGCCTCCTCCACTCAACACCAATCTAAATCTCCTCCATTCTGCCGCTCACCAGCCCGCTACAAATGGATCTCTTTAGCAGAGGGCCGTGAGTCAAACGGGTCGCTGTACCACCGCCCCGCGCAGCGTCTCCCTCCCTGCAGCCGCAAATAGGTCCTGGGATGAGACACAGATTCAAGGTACACATTGCTCCTTTTATAGCGTCTCCCTCGGGGTTGCAAACAACTCGGGAGATCCTCTTCGGGGGCATCGGCAGCAGCTGTTTATAGCTTTTCCACAGTGAAAGTGGAGTCTCAAGTGGTTCCCATTGATTTCCGTGAACAGTTCCTGTAAGAGGCTATGAGACTTAGAAATTGGTCACTTTTCAGTTTGACTTTCATTATATGATAAACTTGACTTATTACTTGATATAAACTCTAACAAAGGGTCCAGGAAGCAAATCGGGCAACAACAGATAGCTTTTTGGATTAAAAGAATAAAATGCGCCCTTTGACACAAGATCTTTTTTTTCCAGATTTGCTGTGAGGACTAAAGAAACTGGACATTTTTCAAATGTAAGAAGTTGATATCAGAGTGGCTTTATGGCAGCTTAGTGGTAACCACTGTGGTTTCATAGCAAGAAGGTCCCAGGTTTTACTTCCCAGACCTTGGAACAAGAGTCTTTGTGTGTGGAGTCTCCAGGTGCTCAAGTTTCCTCCCATAGTCCAAAAACATGCATGTTTACATTGATTGGGGACAAAAACTGTCCTTCTCTGCCTTTGCCCTGTGTGAGCTGGAGATAGGCACCGGCTGCCCCTGCAACACTGGTCAGGTAACAGAGTGGACCAGATGTTGGCTGGAAGGTTAGGAACCATAACGCTGTTTTTGTATCAGGATACAAAGTCAGGTGAAGTGATAATGAAGTCATGTATAGAAACATAACATCACATTACGTCTAGTATGCATGGACAGATGCATAACAAAGAGATGGGACCATTTCTTCAAAAGTAGTCTTGTCTCTTTCAGTTGTCGTAGGTCCATCCATCATTATCCTACCTGCTCCGTACCCATCAGCACCCTGCAGGTCTTCTGGTGCCTATCCCCAGCACACACATAGGATGTAGACAGGGAATACACCCTGCAGGGGTCTCCAGTCCATCGCAGGACACCAGTGTGCACCCACACACACACACATACACACACACTGTGATTCACGCTCTCACAGACACCTACGGGCAGTTTAGAGTCTGCAACCAGCATGAACATGCATATCATTGGACTGAAGTACCCAGACTGGGACAAAAACAGGCGATCTTATTGCTGAGGTAACAACACTACAAACCACTGCACTGACGTGGTTCTCCAGTTCCAGTTCTCCAGAAGTCACCAAAAGTGGTTTATTCCAGACCTGTGATTGTGAGCTGTGTATCTGTGTGCACACAGAGGCGCGTGTGTGTGTGTGTGAGTGTGAGTATGTTATCACTTGATATCCATCGACAAGACCAACAACCTTCTGGAGGTCAGAGACACACAGGATATGAGCAATCAAATATTTGTGCATGCAATGCTTACATACTTCTTACCATTTGCATTTTTTCTGACCATCTTTGTAAATGTTTATCTATTGCCTCTCATTCCAGGCATATTAAAACACCCTAGACATGCTCCCCAAGCCAAAGCGCCGAGGGTCACGGACTTCCATTTGCTTGTCCAAATAAGATTACTGGCTCGTATCTGGAGTCGTCAACACTAATATTTGCTGCAGTTAAACCGTTTACAGCCGTCTTTTCCCCCCCTCGTGCTCAACCAGCGAACTGAATTCAGATTTAGACACTCCTGACAGTAAAGGAGGAAAAAAAGACACCAACAGTACGTTTATCTCCAACACTCCAGGTGGTGCACTGGACCGTAACGCAAATGGAGCCAGTAAACAGCAATAAATGTTTACAACCCACAACTTAAACTTTTCAATATGCTCGCAAACAAATGGTTCATCGAATACTTGAGGCTCTTTGGCAGACGATCATCTTCCCCCCTTATGGGAGTAAGAGCCAGCTGCGCGGGCCGCATCTTGTCCAAAATCAAATCTGAGGCCCTTTTCCAGATCAACAGCGCTCGCTCTGTTTAAAACTCTGTGACATCTGGAGTCAATGAAGAGAGAGGGGCCTGTCATTAAAATACGGGGAGGGGAGGAGGGGGGGGCGTTAAGCAGGAGAAAAAAATTAATGCAAAATAAGGACAAAAGATTGTCATCTTTAGGGAAAGCTGCACTCTCTCCAGTCCCATGTGAGCACTGTGTGGAAGAGGGGAAAAACTGGTTTTATTTCAAGGTGAATTAAGTCTGTTAAAAGTGTTCTAAATGCTCATAAAGAGAGCTGCGCTGGGTCCCAGAGGACTCCACGGTTGGCAGACAAAGGAGTACCGTCTCGCCTCTCAACAGGGGGACATATCATAGCCCGACTGTCACGGCTCCCCTGAGTTTTGGCCATTCACTGGAACCAAAAACAGCCTTCCCCTGGCATATTAAAACTCCGTGACATAAATCACAGTGACATCCTCTTAGACAGACAATGGACTAACGAGCAGAGGAGAACACACTCATGAAAGTTTTACTCGGGGAAATGTCCGGGGCTGCTTAGCGGGAGGATGGGGTTGAGGTCGAGGTCCTGAGTGGGAGTTGTGGTAACCGGGAAGATTGGATTGAGACGTTAACCTATGAAGAAACATGCAGAGGAGGGGTGTGTGTGTGGCTAGGGGTTGTTATTTCCAAAAAGCACCGAGATGGATTTTTGATAGGAGCAGAAGGTCACACAGTAACGAACATAAGCGCTGTGTCAAAATGAAGAGATTTCAAACTTTTGGGGGGCTTTTTGCTCTTTTTTTTTGACAAAACAAGTTTTTTTTGCTTTTCTCTGTGGACTATCCAATGCCGTGGATGGGTTGTTGTGTGTTTTGACATGCTAGCAGCAAAATGCCGGGCATGTGCGGGCCATTTCGCAGCCGGGCTCCAGGTCCATTCATCACCCGCCGGTTTAATCAGCTGGCTGTCACCGAGCGAGGCTCTCAACCTCTGCTAATGGTCATCACATCACACCTACCAGCAATATGGCCGCTTTCACTACCTACCACTGCTTCCATGCTGAATTAGCGGCGCCAGCGCAGCCTGGAACTTCCACTTGTGTATATTTGCCCCAATTTCCCAAGAAAAACTCGAGAGCGGCAGGAAGTTGGCCAGCAGTCTGAAATCCAGTGCAGTGGAATAGTTCAGAAGCTTGGCTGGAGACGGTCTACATCTGGAAGAACGGGGCCTGCATGACTGCATGAGTGACATCCAGGAACCGCCTGTCTTTCCTCCACTGGCACGTCAGGATCTCCCAGCAATTAGGAGAAATTTAATTTTGGCAACACAGCCATCGTATTCATTCACCGCAATGCGGTGAATGAATCTTTTTTATTTTATTTTTTTAACGAGTTGACGTAAAGATTTCATATCGCTGAATTTTTCATCCGGCAGCTGCTCTGTGATCTCAGATATGTTGACTTTACAGTGAGGCAGAGAATCAGATTAATGCTATGCAAACACAATAAACAGCTCCTAAACTTCTTGAGACTAAAGGGTCTAAATACAAGTCTGTTATATAAACTAGATCAGACTATTGATACAATAAAATATTGATACAATGTCAGTATCTGTGTGTCCCAAACAGGTTACTGGAATGAATGATTATTACTATCATCATCATCATCATCACTGATAATAATTCCTGATTTATCTAGATTAATCACCTGGACATATGAGCCTTTCTGCCTAAATTCCATCAAAAGTGTGCAAAACACAAGTGGTTTTAATGTGTGAGATTGAATCCGTTCCTTCTGACCTTCAGTATGTTAAGACCAGGAGATGATTAACTACGATGTGCATGCCTCGAATCCCTTCATTCACATCTCTGTGCAGCGTGCTGCAGAGTGTCTTTACGCATCATCGGGGTAATGGAGACATCATCCGAGGGTGACAGCTTGCAGACGCTGTGTCGCTGACTCATAAACTACGTGCCAGCGCCTTGGCCGGCATCGTATTTCAGAGAAAACAGCCCAGGACCAACCTATTTTTCTAAGGCTTAATAGTACTCAAAAGGGTGGGGCGATTGATTGGCCGCTTGGTAGGCATTCGCCTGCCAAGACACTCCTAAAAGCCCCGACTGTAAACATGCCCCAGATTTACTAAAGCTGCGTGAGCCAAGTCACAAGGCAAAGGGGGCAACGGGGACAAAGGGGTTTGCTCGCAGCCAGGCAGAGAAAAACCCAAAGGAGGGGAGGAGTCTCGTACGGCTGATTTTAATCTCACACCGAGCTCTGCTTATCTTACATGTGAGACACAAGTTTATCAAAAAAAAAAGAAAAAAAATAGAGAGAAAGACTCCATCTCTGGCCTCTGCCAGCCAAAGCCACACAACGGGGCACAGCTTCGAGGCCCTGTGTTTGACGGGGTTTGACAATCGGCTCGATAGCGGGCCCGGGGCTCTCCTGTCAGAAGCTGACAGGAGTCACTTCAAGGTCATCGCAGCGCCGCTCCTCCTGATATTTCGGCAAAGCGATGGTTATTTATTGGCCGGTGACTGCTGGCGAGCAGGAGCAGCCCCGCTCCGCACTGTCCTGCTGCTGCTAGCGCTGCGGTCTGTCGGCCAAGTCGGCAACCAAACATTGTTTGTCTGCACAGTGAGAGCGCTGGACCTGAGGTCCCGGTGATAGGGAAAGCTGGCCCTCCTGTTTTCACTGACTGCAATGGTTGAATGGAGTATGTATCCTCTGGTGTTAACATAAAAGCTATGGGACCGTGGTTTAATCAGACATTCCTCGGATGTTATTTTACAAGCCCTTTTAGCATCCTGTTTTTGGTTGTGGGAATAGTAAGGTCCATTCCTGTACAGATCTGGCTTTTCTTAAAACCACATAGGATTCACACTGATCGGCTGTCTTGCCTGACATCCACACACACGAGATGATCACCTGAGTTAACACTGACATTCACTGGAAACAGCATCATCCTGCTGCCTCAAAGTTTGCAGGAATCTACTTGCGTATCTGAACCTGCGCATGTATATGCAAATTATTTTGGAGGTCTGGTCTGGTCTGGACTGGATCACATAAAATCTCTGAACTGTGTTCAGATTTGTTGCCACATCTGTGTCCAAAATCAAGATATGAATGCAGACATTGTTTATGATGTGTTTAAACCTGCCTTAAATCTTTTAAATCTTTGTCTTGGAACAGACCGATGCTACTCAACAAAGTCGAGGTGAAAACATGTTTTTCATTCTAGTCTCTCCCGGTTACAGTCGTTGAGTGGTTTCAAAAAGGCCCCAAAAAAATATGCAAATGAGGGCACAACAAGTAAAATTCCTACAAGGCCTGACACAAAGACAGAGAGAGAATTGGGGCAGAGAAAATCACACATCTGTAAATAAAAGCACCGAATCGGCCTCAGAGAGCGTGTGACACCACCAGACCGCGAGGCTCATGAATGTGCGGCCTGTGATCGCTGCGAACGACGCTGCAGCTTTGCTACCGTGTGTGTGTGTGTCTGTGTGTGTGTGTGTGTGTGTGTGTGTGTGTGTGTGTGTAAGCAGCATATTGTGTCAGCATCCGGGCACGCGTTTGTTTGTGAGACGGCTGCACCTTGCAGATAATAAGCAGAGCCCCGGCAGTGTGTAAGTCCAGTGTTTGCAGTGTGTGAGGATTATGCAGCTAAGAGGTGTTAATGGTGCCACACAGTTACATGTGCAGGCTCCGCATCAGGGACGCAGGAAGCAGAGTTGAAAAAAAACAAAAACAAAACAAAACACGGGACGAGTGTTGAGAACAGTTGTGTGCGCGCTGTCAAAACAAGCCTTAAATACTGGGGAAAATATGCCCTTCGCCCTGCGGAGAAACCGCATCTCCCCGATACAACAGGAGAGCGAGGATGAGGTCAGAGCAGAAAATGCTGCACGGCTCTAAAAGCAGAGAACAACGGGCCGACACAGACATGATGCGCTGCTCTGTAATTATTGGCTCTTAGGTGTCATCCTGATGCACTCGGGATTGGCACGCAGCCCACCAACCCTCAGAGCAGCGGAGCGCAGTGGTCCATCACAGCTGAAAGCTTATAAAATCCTCAATATTAGCTCAGAGAATGAGAGAGGGAGAGGAAGAGAGAGAGAGAGAGAGGGAGGATGGAGGTGGGGGGGGGGGGGTGTGACAGTGGTACCTGGCTGAGATATTCAGACAGACTGAAACGCCGAGTGAGACAGGTAATTTCCTCACACACGCTTCAGAACATGCCTGTGCTCGTCACATTGCATGCTTGTACTGAGGATGTCATTTAGATCCGACATAAACACATAAACACACACACACACACACACACACACACACATGCACACATACACACACACACACAGACAGAACACACTGGTTTGTGGAAAGAAATGATCGTGATATTTTGGCTTTGTGCATTTCTATGGGCAATATAAATGGATGCATCAACCCACACAACAGACTTACAGCTCTACATACAGAATACTGGCCATACAATGTAATTATTACTCAACTGAATGAATACAGCATGAAAGAACATGGCATTCATGATCTCTATTCATGCCACTGTATCTCACACGACTACTGTGGCTACGACAACATCATAAAACTCATAAAACGTTTAGTGTAATCTGTTAAACCCAACGCTCAGATGGGTAAAAAAACAATGTTGTCCAACTTGCAATTTTGAAAGCTCCCAATTTAAGGCTGATCTGATCAGTGAACTGTAACATTACAGTTTTGTCATTTAGGGGTTTAAGATTCTTATGAAAATAAACCGTGTTTAGTCACTTCTTGCAGCAATAGCCACTCAAAGCTTTCACCGTCCGTCATTACTGATACGTTCCTCGTCGCTCCTCGGCGTACGGGGTTCAAAATAAATTTGCACTCAGGGGGGATTCGCAGGGAATTATGATGCAACGTTAAAAAGCTGCATTAAGTGGCGGCTAACGCAAAGTCCCTTCCTGCCGCACGACAGTGGCTTTTTATTCTGAAACGCAGCCACACGTCTGTCACCAAGGTCAGCAGCGACAGACGACAGTCAGAGCCCATCGAGAGCGTCTCTCCAGAATTATGAAAAATTTTTCCACTGCACTGTACTAGATAAGACAAACCCTGTGAGCAGCTACCCCGCGTGTGTTTTGATTGCATTTGTTGCTGCCTGCAGTGGTATCAAGGCTGCAAATCTCTCAGCGTGGAAACGGTAAGAATTAAAACACTTAAAAGTGCTGCGCAGCTTCAGAGTTTCCATATCCTAATCCACTTTCAAACACATCTCTTTGCTTTGTTTGTTCCTCGCGTCCTTTTACAGACATAAAACAAAACACGGGCAAGAGAGATTGGCTTGATGAACGATATCTGTGGCTAGGCCAAGAGGACTTGAAGAGAGAGAGAGAGAGATAGAAAGAGAGAGAGAGAGAGTGTGTGTGTGTGTGTGAGAGAGAGTGTGTGAGAGAGAGAGAGAGAGGGACATTTGTGTCATTTGTGTTGGCACCGCAAACCTCCAGATCCAGCTGGCTCGCACATGCTTGCAGATGGTTTCTGCTACAGCTCGAATCCCATCAAAGTACACTTTGATACATCTCCTCTGCCATCTCCTACCATGCGCACACTTGTCGATTTTTTTTAAGGGCGCCAGCGGAGCTGCACGCAGCTCACTAAGTGCACTCAGTTTTGGACAGACGTGTTGAAGGTCGTTAAGTGCTACGGCAACATGCAGACGTAACCCTCAAACATTTGTGTGTGTGTGTGTGTGTGTGAATCTCTCTGGAGAGGCCCCTTGATGAAAAGAGCAGAGTTGAAACCGAGTCTCCTGCTCTCTATCTCATCCACCACAAAGCAACTGAGGACAACAAGTGGTCAAGTACAATGGGATTACACACTGATGGCTCATCTTACTTACCCCCCCCCCCCCCCCCCCCCACACACACACACACACACACACACACACACCCGCACACGCACACACCTCTTGACTATCATTTATTTCCTTTCAACACGCTACTATCCAGAATCTGGCGAGCTCTGGATCTCCAATCTTGATGCGCTGGTCTATATTTCAGCTCATGGGGGTTTATTCTGTCATGACACAGCTTAAAAACACGTCTCCGCCGACAGGTGTCCTTTGTATCGAAGCTGACTACTCTTCCTCCAATGGATCCACTGGGGCCACACCTGCACGCACGGCCGACTGTCAGCTGCTGTTACTGATCCTGAGTCCAGTAAAAGAACGTTTAAGAAAAGAGGTCGGATAGGATTTCCATAAAACCGGACACTTGAACACACCTCTCTTTCGCTTAACACACAGCCACATGTAGGAAAGAGGCATGTGGAGAGCATTAGCGTACTGGAGCCGGATCAGGAAAGTTCTGCCTTTTAATGAAAGATACATGAGACGACGGCGTTTAACCGTTTCAGTTCTGCCTCTGCTCAAGTGGTCCACACGTACGAGCATGTGTTTGATTTTGCAGTAGTGTCACAGCTTCAAGGGCACTAAGGGATTTTTATTTCATTTGACATCATGGTTATAAGTTCAGAGATGTGTTACAGTTGAGTTTTATCAATCCAAAATAAATCGCTGTGGTCACTTGTCCTGACACTCATCCAGCTTGTGTATCTGATACCCGGGTGTAGAATCGCCTCTGAAAAGAAAGTGGCGCTTTTTCATTGACCCGGACTATGATGGCATAGAAGAAGCTCCTGCAATTTCTTTTTACCCGTATAATCCTCATGTTCCTGTACGACAAAGACAGAAAAATAACACAAAGCATTAAGCTGCCTAGCAAAACAGATTTTAAACAGTAATCAGTGCAGCCCGGTGAAGCCGAGTCGCCGCAGACTCAGCGCTGGCTCCACGTTCAGCCATTTTGTCACAGCTCAAACATAAACAACTCGCACATGTGCTGGCGCTCACAGGCTTAGTGTGCATGCCTGTCCCGCAGAGCCATGGAGAGTTTTCAGCGCTGCTCTGCAGCGAACGCAACGTTAAAGCAGTTGTAAAGAGAATTACGATACGTCGAGGAATCAAACATCTTCCCTTAATTGTTTGTGTCCTCGATGCGTTTTTCAACTCTGGAGGTGGGTTGGACGGTCTGAGTTAAATGCACCTTGAATGATCATACACTTTCATAGCAGGTCGTTAGCTGCCCCTCTTCAAACACATAATGTGAGCAAGAGTCCATTAAATTCAAGCAAATCTGAGATTATGGAGGATAAAAATGCATGTGTGATAAATACAGTTGTTAGACACCGGTGTCTCTTTGTGTTACAAAATTAAGTGTTATTTTGTATGACCTTCAGCAGTCACAGGAAACACACCTACCGTACACACACCTCATCATTACATGTTTTCATTGTGTGTGTCAAACTAAAGCTAGCTCCATCTCCACCCTGAACAGTGCTGAGGCGAAGCACTCTTGTGTTTTGAGCCAACCTAGGCTCCATCCCAGAGATCTGAAAAAAAAAACACCTAATGACTCTCTTTAACCTCGCATTCCTCTCTGTCCATCCTAATTAACCGCTCTGCCATTGTTTCTCGCTGCCTGCCATTTTCTTCAAATCAAACGTTCCTGATCGAAATCTGCGCGGACTGAACTTTTCTGTACATTCCCTGGAGCGTGCAAGTGCCGAAGCCATTAAAACGTCTGAAACAGACGGAGTTGATGTGCAGTAATTACGCTCCATTGTTGCGGCTGCTACGGCGTTAGATGCAGGCACTTGTGAGTGCCACCTCTGCTGGAAGCCACAGCCTGCTTTTCTTTCAGGATCAGTGGGCGTGTCCTTGCTGGGTTTTAGGTGGGCATCGGAGCATGTCATGAGTATTTGGCCTGACCCCCTCCATCCCTCCCTCCCTCTCTCTCTCTCGGTGCCCCTCCTCTACTTCTGCATTGCGATCCGCACACTGCCAAGGTCACGGGATCAGCATGCATGAGAGAAAGCGCACAATATTCGCCCAACATAAACCAAATGTAAACGGGAGGGCACACTGTGTGCACTGAGAACACACTGCATGCCTGGCAGCCCGGCTTAAAGGGCCGGTCTCATTTCCCGTCCCCATTTCTGGCTGCGTTACATACAACATGTTCAGTTCTAACGGCAGCCTGCAGTGAAAACATTGCCTACTGGCTGAGGGAGCATATATCACTTTAATATGAGAGTCACGTCCTGCTAAAAAGACACAGCTCTGACTATCAACACATATCCTTCTAAATTTAGGCCCACATGCAAATTTAGCTCGCAGCGTATACAGGATATCAGGAAAGGTTGTGCTGCATACAACCCCGGCCTTTTCAAGGAAAAACTAGCACATAAACACCAGATGGGATCATTAAGTCGTTCAAAAGGCTAAACATAAGCTCTGCTGATCACCGCTTAAAGCTGCAACACGTAACTTTGCAAATAATTGCTTTTTTTTTCAAACTTGTGAAATCTGTCATGATGTCCTGATAGTGTAACATGAGTAAGTTAATCTGTGAACAATTTGGGCACCACAGTAGAGTGTGCCACTTTATTTTACTAAGATGCAGCAGTTGAGGTACACTGGCTTGTTGAAAGGTCTAGCTTGTTAGCTTGCCAGCTCGCACCACTGGATAGAGTTGTGTTTATGGCTACTGCAGCATAGATGTCTTTTGAGTGCTAGCGTAGCTTTGATGTAGGTTTAATCTGTTCAGTACAGGACAGTGTTTATTAAACTTGGGAATAGTTGACTTAATTTAGGCCAAATTGCTACAATACCTACAGCAAGTCAGGCTAAGGAAATCTCCATTGACATCTAGTTGTACTGATGTATTACACTTTGTTCTGGTTTCCTCGGTTGCCATGGTTATTAGCATATGTGTGCACAGCAACACAGCAAGCTACCATCTACAATTTAAGCAAGGTTTACGTATTGAACTACCACCAACAACGATAACTAAGCTAGCATCAATCATGTCTTCCATAAGAGGAAGACATTTAGGAAAATCTTCACCTCACAGCAGGAAGGGCATTTCTATGTGGAGTTTGCATGTTCTTTTTCCAACTGTGTGTCCCCAAAACATTCCTGTTTAGGTCAATTAAGACTCCATAACTGCTCCTCCTGTGAGAGTGTCCAGTGTGTGGGCCTTGGCTTTGCCCTGTGTGCGCTGAGATAGAGCCCCACGATACCACTAAGGTACAAACCAGGAAAGTAATGGATGGATGGAAGCCCACAAGGTTGAACATGTTTGCCAGTGAACTGAACAGGGGCACGTTGACAGACTTTATTACCATCAGATGGAGCCAGGCGAGCCGTTTCCACCTGTTTCCACTCTTAATGCTAAGCTAAACTAACTGCAGGCTGCAGTTTTTATACTTAATGGAGGCGACTGTGGTACCAATCTCATCTAATTCTGAGATAATGAAATATCTCCACAAATGTCGTACAAATGTACTGCTCGCTCTTTTAAAGGGAACCAGATTTGCTGCAAATGCAGGGTGACACACAGCACAGCTCAGACCTTACAGAGAAAAAGCGGGTCATTGATGTAAGCTGTTCTCCTTCTTCTTCTTCCAAGTGAAATGAAAATAGAGAGGAAAAATAAATCTTCTTCTGGGGGCATCTCTGGAGGACGACACCAACATCCTGCCTGAGAAGTTTCTGATAACCAACAGCGATACATGCGGCAAGCTTAACCAACGCTCGCTGCTTTGAGTCCCATGATCCTTTTGTGCCGTCTCTCTGAACAAGAGCCATAATGAAAAACAGACAAGCCCTCCCACTGCAGCGACCACAAAAACCTCCACTCACTACACATGAGAGATTAGCCTGCTCATTAGGAGAGAAGGAAAGGAGCAGGAGGAGGGAGGACGGACAAAAACGAGAAGGGTCCTTCCAGGAAAAAGGCCACGCTGAGGCAAGGGTCCGCTCTCTACAAAACAGCCTGGGTCCCCCTTTTCTTGCCCAATGTACAAACCAGAATGGAGGTTTAACGGAGTGACCCGCTTTATATGTTTTGCATCAATGGTGTGTGTTAAAAAGAGGCTAGTTTACATACGAAACACTAAACATGTCAGCGAGGCCCTTTTGCGCAAAAGCTGTACTCCAAATAAAGTCACCGTCGGTGTCAGTGACATGTAAATAAGATTTCCTAAATCAAATTATCGTCGGCTGAAAAGCACGTTATCTAAAACCGCAGCTCGTGCTTTCCAGCCGAAAGAGTCGCAATCGCTAACTGCTGGTGTCAAAAAACATGAAATTTAGATTATGAACACGGAGCTGAGTAAAGCAAAGAGAGAAACATCATTGGTTTGCAAAACGCTCGGTTGCTGGGAACCAGCCATGAGCCATTTAACTTGTTTCTCAAAGACCTAAATGGATTAAATTGGCTCAAGTATGTGAAAGGTTGTTCTTGGGTATAAGCGATGCCAGTTTGAGATGGTGCATGTGAATTACTGCATTACGCCTCACTGAGCTGGCGGCGGAGAAGGAGAAAACAAGCATCAGATTGTTGTCTTCCCTGGGAGGAACTTTCAGATTCGGACAGGTAGTATTTACAAGGGCTGACGCACCGCTACATCCAGACAAGCCCGTACTTTGGTCTCTGCTGTGTCGACACATCTGCCTGTATGGGCAGAGCCAAGGGCAGGATAACAGAAAAGATCCTGGGGTTAATATGGAGAGTCAACTGGGTAGCCATAGATGGGTGAATAATGCTGTCACCTCCATGCCAGGAGGTCTGGATCCTGGTTGGACCGAGGGCCTTTTTGTCTGGCGTTTCTACCCACCCTTGTCCGGGGTTTCTCCTCCCCACACAGGCCAAAAACATGCATGTTTAGGCCTACTGGATAACTCACAAGTGTGAGACTGTGTCTGTAAACTATGATGCACAGATGACTTGTGCTGGGTGTGCTCTGTGTGCTGGTATAGGCTCCAGCACTAAGCGGGACGGATGGAGCTTGTTAGTCATGCAGAATAACCATTTAAAAACACTAGCGCAGGATATTGGTGTCTCATTGTTTAAGAGACACCGCTTTAAAAAGCAAGTCAATTTCCTCCCTGTGAGCCCATTCAAAAGAGAACTTATTTATCCCTCTCCTCCATTTGTTACAAAAATGAATCAATTGCGAAACAAGCTGTTAGCGGAACAAATTGTACATAACAGCAGCATGTTTTTTTTTACATGATAAAAGCTTAATCCGCAGTTATTACAATGAGAGGAGCGCCGCAGTGCGTAGTGGAAGTAATTACATGCAGTGATGAAGTCAGGTGCAAAAGGGTCTTCCATTCAATCAGAGGATTCACCAGGGGAGACATTAAGGTGAGATAAATTGTTCCTTTGAGCTGGGAGGCGAAAAAAAAAACAAATCTGGAAATATGCGCTGCAAAAAACCCGCTTGGCCCCAAATTGCTCTCCAGGAGTAACGCTGAGGATTCACATGTTTCACCTTGTTCACTTCGCCCCGCTGCTCAAGTGAAAACAAACAGCGTGCAGAAAGAATTTTGTCCCCAAAAGAAAAAAAAAAGAGTCAGGGAACAAACACAGGTTGATAGCACGGGTCTGTGAGACGTCCGTAGGTACCCGCGGCCTCTTTTATGTCTGCGTCTATGGACTGCTGCTCTGCACTTGTACACCACGTACCGGCACTTATTTACTTGAAGCCAGAGCAGAGTTAGGCGACAAAGGCCCGGGAGCCAGGGATGATAGGAGGCGAAATGTTTCTGTGGGATTTCTAGCATTTTTGGTTTTGACTTTTCACTCCGACTGAGTCCGATTGAGCCAGTCCTAGCACGCACACGCACACACACACGCACAGACAAAGACAAAGGCGGGGAGTGCATCACAGGTCACACACACACACACACACCAAAATGTGCCGGTTTTGCACTGTGTTCTTTGGACTGTTGAACCCAGAGACTTATTACTGTGAAGTGACAGTGCCATGTAAAATATCACTCTGCGTGGGATTGGGCAATCAACGGTTTGAAGGCGTTGTTCGGGACGTTCCCACACTTCACTTCATAATAATAATAGTTATAATAAAAGGGCTCGTTTCGGGTAACAATCCTGACTTACTGTAAGGGAAACTGATGCGTGGCGTGACATCGTTCTCGGTGGCCGTCAGCGATTGGAGGCAGCTCGCCAAGAGCAGCGCCGCAGCCAGAAGACAGTGGACGGTCGCAGCTGACGTCCACATGGTTGCCTGATCTCCTCACGCAGACATACACGAATGCACAGTTTGTTTTAAGATTCCTTGGAAGTCATTAAGCTCCTCTCGAGTCGGCAGGGCTTTATTTTCTCACTCCCATCCTGCTGCAGGCTGAGGGGGGGAGTGAGCGGGTCCTTGACTTGATTCTTGTACTCCCAGTGGTCCTCGCACGCGGTTAGCAGACTCTTAGCAGCAATCCGGGCTGGATTAGAGGCTACTCGTTGTCATCTACTCATAATGCTGCGCCGTGCATCCGCGCTAAGCTCCGACCGCCGGCCGTTTAGTCGACATCACTTTGGATCTGCGGAGAGAAGAGAGGAGAAGTTGTTTCTTTAGGTTTAATCCAAGAACATATTAAAGGAGATGAAACGAGGCTTAATAACAGATCCGCATCCAACTTCGGATGCCGCGACCGGCGACTGCAGCACCAAAGGAGCAGACGCATCTGGCCGTGCGTCACGCCAGAGGACGGTGCAGGTTTTACTGCGCGCGGCAAATCAAGAATTCAAGAGTTGCGATGTTAATCAGCTTTGACAGCAAACAATGGCGTCACCTAAAAAACACCCGCATCGTCTCGGCGGACCGAGAGTTTAATATTCAACTGTAGCACAGTGACAGATTCTGCCAAAGCCTCGATGACAAAAACAAATATTTGCTCTTCTACTGTTTGGTCTCTCACCGCGCTGCCAGAGACGTAGGACTGAGCGAAACAGATTTTTCAGATCAGCAGCCAGCTAACATGAACACACACACACACACACACACACACACACACACACACACACACACACACACACACACACACACACACACACACACACACACACACACACACACACACACACACACACACACACACACACACACACACACACACACACACACACACACACACACACACACACACACACACTGTGCGGTGGCTTAAAGGCACTTACTAACTTTTAAATCGCAGCGAATGTCCAATTTGCAAAGCAGCCCGCAACGTGTTTCAAAGTTAAAACGTGTGTTGGACTTTTTTTTAATGAAATACATGTGTTTCATTACACTGTCATTGGTGAAAGATTCCCAGAGAGATAATGTGGCAGCTTGGCTCTAATTCTGCGGCGGTGAGGAGAAGTACATGAAAGAACGGCAACTCTGAAGACAACTCTGTAATTTGTCTTAAAGAGGCGCAATGAACACATCTGCTCGCAGTTTTACTGCCTACAGTGCGAGTGTGCTGATGAGGTGCCCGTTATGTAGATTTATGCAAAGACTTTCCGTCTAGTAGGGTGCCGGCTTCCTTGAAAAACACTTGAGATCGAGATTTCTTCTAAAATTTCATCATCAAACTCTCCAAACTTGTAACACAAGCTTGCTTCATGCCTGAAACCAAAGTTTGCATCCTGCATCGACGGAACATTCATTCTCAGTCATGCATATGCAATTTTATGAAATATTTCACAAGAAAAGATCAGATTTGGGCCACATTGGGCCCTCAGTATCGACAAAGCCGTAATGATTGATACCTTTTCCAAATCCATACGCTGGTTTGATCCAAAGTAGCAGCTGAAAAACAACCGTGACTACGGTGTGTTTTTGTGCAAAGAAACATCCGTTTGCTCTCAGCAAACAGCAGGTTTAAAGCAGAAGCTGAGGGAATGGTGAACGGGTGTCTGGGTGTTTGTTCTCAAGGTTTCGCCAATTTCCTGCTAAGACTTTGCCGAGTGAACCCAGCAGTGAGTCTCTCTCTCCCTCTCTCTCTTGTGATGAAACCCAAACTTTGTGCTCCTTACGACCTGGCGGCGTTGGATGTCTCCCTCCGAGCTCCCACATAGGCGGCGACGTTTAGAGAGTAAACAGTGGCGAGCACATGGCGTCTCCGGCTGAGAGCTTGCGTCACTGCAACAACTCCCAGCAGACCTCGCTCAAATATTTACGGGAGCCAATAAATCCAACAACAGTGCAAGACAAGCGGGGGGTCAGAGAGTGGCCCCTGGCTGCCTGCCGAGACAGACCCTGCTGGGGATCACCCGTTTACAACCTGATCGACCTGGACGCAGAGCAGCAGGACTCGGGCTCAACGCAAACCAGACTAACTTTAAGACAGGAAGTAGGAAAATTACCAGTTTGCCAACTGACTGTCTTTAGTCGTTGTTTAGCAGCAGACAGATTGTAGCCGACCGGCAGACGGTTCATCTTCCATAAAGACTGGTTATAACTGACACTTTAGTAGGTCACAGGAAGGTCGCCTCACACCTGTGCGGCGGCAGGTCAGACCCTGCTAGCTTTAGTCAATAAACAAAATGTTCTGAGCAAAATAGGTTCAGTATACAAATATTCCCAGGCTTGGTTTTCATCTTATGAATGAAAAAAAATGGATGGATGGATGGATGGATGGATAACAAGCCAGATAGATAAATGGTGAGCTAACTAATGGAAAGCTAACTAGCTAGCTAACTAAAATAGCAGGCAAGCAAGCTAGATAGATAGCAACCAGGATAGAGACAGAGCTATAGATAGATGTAGATAGAGAGATTGGGACATATAAAAGAAGCAGTGGTTGTAGAAAGTATCAATTGTGCAATTGTGATGGAATCTCTGAGAAAGTTATTTTAAGCGGGTAATAAATAGATTATAAACTGTTCTGGTGTATTAAAACCAATGAGACATTGGTACAGATGCATGTGTGCATACATGTATGGCCATCCACTGCTCACATCAGTGAGGAAAAGTGTTTAAACCCCTACAAAAAGTTGAAGAATGAAACCGCTCTCCTTCGTCTCTCAGGATCCTGCCTGTCATCTCTGTCCGTCCCCCTCCCGGCTCTGAAGCAGAGAAACAATACCTGTGCGTCACTTTGGTTCCTGCTGCTTCACTGAAGCAAGCTGAGTCACTGGAGGCTGAAACATCCGTCCCCGATCCTGTACCAGCACCTCCCACCCCCTAGCTGGTCCTTTTCATGCCTGTTGAGACTGCAACAACAGGCATGACAGCCCTGTGTGTGTGTGTGTGTACGTGTGCGTATGAGTGTGTGTGTGTGTGAGGAACACCCCGGGTCTCCATGTTCCTGGGGCCATATCCTTATGTAACCACAGTGGTCCTTTAAATTTTAATGAAAAGACGGAGAGGGGCGCTGCTGGGAGTTTCCCAGCACTTCTCTGATATAAAAAAAAGACACTTTGATATAATGCTGTAGTGTGACAATGTGGTCTGCGGTCAATATTTATTGATGTTCAGTAAAAAAAAAAAGGAGAAGGTGTGAGGCTACTAGTGTCGTCCATATCAAAGTTTTAATAAACTTCCATTGGTTTTGTTCACTGTGTTCCATGTGGTCTCTAGTATGTGAACACTCTGTTCTGATGTCTCTTCAAAAGAAGACACGCCGTCCTATGAAGCAACACACTAAAAAAAAAAAAACATTAGTGAGCTCAGTCATAAATCGAGTTGTGTCAATATGAAGAGGCCCCGGCGGCAGAGTGGGAGACTTAAAGGATCTGGGGAATCTAAAATGCAGGCTTGACTCAAGGGTGTGATGTGTAAAATGTGAATTCAGCACCTGCAGGAGACAAGATGGACGTTGCAGCCCCTGGAGGCTGCTTTTGTGAGGCTTAGCAAGGCCATGAAGGACAAGTAAACTGGCATAACATCCCACTTGTTCCGTTTTCTCTCGCATTGTTCCTTTCTTTGCCTCCACGTCTCCGCTACATGCATTTTAGTCAAATGAATCATGTAACGTCCTAATCCATTCTGAAAAAAAAAAAACAACAAAAGCACGGATCTGAGGAGAAAGTATTAAATATTAATAAGCATTAAATCACATTTGACAGCAAGTACTCGACCAAAGAAAGTGATCTTATTAGAAGCAACTATTACAGGACTTATAGGATTAGAGCTCTATTCAGCTGGAGCTGTTGCAGCGCAGGAAACCCGCTATGCTCAGTGCCACAGGACCCATCTGCTCATCTAGAGGAGGGTCTGCTGCTCCGTGTATCTGTGAAGGGTGAATCTGCTGCCATATTGCTTAAGGCAACGGATTCATTAACCTTTCGAACCTCCCCCGGAGGCTCCCTATTAATACCTGCATCTGTTGGAGGGGAGGGAGCGACGTGACGGACACATTGGACGATACACTCCGCCCGGTCACGGCAAGTTCATTGGATCGCGAGTCGCGTGAAAGCCGACCAGTTGGCTTCCTTTGTTCTTCCACGACTGGGCTTTGTGCTCAACATGCAGCTCCCCAATAAGTCACCCTTCCTTCCAAAGCAACTTGTCTCTTATTCAGTGTCTGGCACAGACTGAGGCACTTATGGAGATAATCAGCAGCTGGGCAGGACCATGCAATGGTCGCAGAGGTCGACACGAGGCCAGACCAGGCTGCCGTCCCGCCCATTAACAGTATCATGAGTAGATCTAAGACCAAAGAGAGAGAGAACTGTGGAGCTACTTGTTTGAGTCTTACTACACAGCTGCTACCATAGTTTGAAACAGACAGGTTTTTAGTAGCACTTGAATCCAATAGACCTTAATCTAAAAACCAGAGGATGCTCATAGATCAGCTTGTTTATTCTAGGCAGCTCTGAAGTGGAAAATGGACACAGCGGCTTGAAAGCAAGGCAATGGAAATGACCTAGATTGTAAAAAATTAACTTGGCATACATGACTTTACTGACAATGAAGACATGGAGACAGTAGCCAGACTAATTTATGGTAATGGACGGTTCTTTTACGGCCCTTTTCTGGTGTTCACGACCACTCAAAGCACTTTTACAGACACATTCACCCATTCACTCCCATCCAAACAGTGGGTACACTGTGGCCCATCTGCTCAATCAGGATTCCAACTATTCACACAGTGACGACGCAGCATCAGGGGCAGTCTGGGGTCCAGTATACTTTGACATAACAGCAGGACTTTTTGTAGTATAGATTGTATAGTGCTGTTAGACTCAAGTGGGGAGTGGATGCACAGTAGCTACAAAGATGCTGCAGAAAACTAGATGCAATTTAGATTATTTTGAAATAATTTTTTAATCTAAGCTATTCTGTTATAGTCCCATCATATCCATATGTTTATATGATTAAAGAGAGAGATGTGAGTGAGGCGTTACACTATCTAGACACTGGTTAAAGAATCGACTGTCCACACTAGAATGAAAATCGAATGAAAAGCGATACATAAAAAAGTGCCCGGGTTTTTGTTTAAGAAATAGAAAAACGGGTTTAAGCGCCATTACGCAGGGGTCAAATATTTCTCTTTGTCTGGCAGGAACGTTAAAGCTGTTTTTTTTTCTCCCCGTCTGGCCCTAAAAACAACATGGCCCATTGGGTGCAGATTACCATTCAGGGGGATTTATGGAGCCATTCTGTTAGGCAGAAAAGACCCCAGTAGGTGACTGACAAGGCAGAGACTCCTCGCTGTGTCTGCCATTATAACTCTCACTTACAGCAGTCTATCAGGATGGGTTTAAATTCAGCCAAGGGGGTTATGGTGGCGGGGGGGGGTGGCTGGAAGATGTGCAAGTCAACGTTGATAAGAGCTTGTTGTGAAGTCCTCTTTTATCGATCAAATTGTGAAATAAGATGGTATTAGATACTTGATTTACCAATCCTTCCTCCACAAAGAAGAGAGTTCTGGTATGACACGTACAGACACAAGGGCATGAAAGACCAGTGCAGGTAAAACTCTATTACTAGCCTCGCCTCGTGAACCAGTTACTCAGCACAGCGGCATCCAAAGGGGCCCTTAATCAAGTCTTAAGTCTCCACACCCGTGACACATTTTCTGTGCTTAACACATGTCGAAATAGAAATCCAGACCGAAATCCTTTCCCGCTCTCCGTCAGCCCCATTTCTAATTTGCAATGGGATGAGACGACGGGGCCTGAGCCGCCTTGCTGCTGCTGCTGCTGGCGTCCTGCTTTTCTTCTTGCATCAAATTCGACTTTCAGCCGCCCGTCTTCACAGTGACGATGGAGTTATTCTCACATCAAGGGAAGACCGTGTTGAGTTTCATGGCTTAAACCATAGTCTCAGCCACTGGCATTAACTCCAGACAGCGTTTTCAAGCATTGTGACTGAACAGATTCCACGTCCGCACAGATCGACTACCCATCTACTAGTAACCCCAACTATTATATCTAAACCACACAGGATGTCTCACAGCAGAACCTGGGCTTCACTCTCTGGCCAGACTAATGTCCTGTGTCTGTGGACTTGGGTGTGTCCCCGTCTCCCTGTGTCTGCGTGGGTTTCCTCTGGATACTCGGGCATGTTTTAGGCTGATTTCAGAATCTAAAATACCCCTAGTTGTGAGTGTGAGAGTAAATGGAGTGTGTTGGACTGACAACATGTCCAGGGAGGGTTCCCTGCCTGAGCTGGGAATGGCTATGCTATGGTACAAAGCAGGTCAAGTCAACTGATACATGTGACGTAACTGAATGGATTGTCCACCGCTACTTTTCAATGCATTTTCTCACTAGAAAGGAAAAAAAACACTTTTACCTCGCAAAGATAGTTTTTAGTCCATCTGATGGATGACTCGGAACAAATGCGGAAACACTCACTTTACAAACTAACCTGAGAGGTTTTGAATGTTGAATCTTTAAAGAGGATTCCCCAGTCAGGAAGGGTTAGAGGGCACCACATTTCCTCTGCTGGAGCCCACCTGGGGATGGGATGGTGAAGAGGAGGGTTTCAGCTGAGCAGACTGCTCTCAGCACCAAAAAAAACGCAGACTACTAAATAAATCACAACTGTATTAAAAATAGTTTCCGATTGGAAAATCTGGAGTACCAATAGAATGTATCTTAGATCGGTGTTTATGGGACACTTGTCCATCACGGATAAATCTCCTGGCGATCTCCGCACGCAGGTCTCGTCATGGTTTGTTTCTCTGGACACACTGAACTCAACGTTGGACTTAGAAACTTCACTGCATCCATATTATTGTGGTGTCTTATGAGGGAAAACTCCAGAATGCCAAACGTCTTGAATGATTTTATGAATGCCTGCAGAGGGAATCAGTAGGACATGCTTTCACTTTTCTCCTTAACACACACACACACACACACACACAGATATAATACAAACCTCAGAGAGAAAAATGTTCTTATATTGTCGCTTCAATATGATTTCTGCCCTGCAGGTAACATGATCTTCTTTTGGCTTGGAAACCAACCGAGACCTCTGTGTCAGTACACAACAGAGGAGCCTTTAACCCAGGATAAAATAAAGAAGAGGGGAAAAAAAAAACCTTTACGCACGCTCCAACTTTCAGGTCTATAATGTGAGGCAGCTGCACGCTGAAGACTCAAGATTGTGATGCCTGGAGGCAAACTTGCTCTGAATGAGATAAATTTGATCAAATGCCACGAAAGAAAAACAGTTCTGACTGCTAATCAAGAACCATTGATGTAAGTTCCCCCTCTGCTCTTCCTCCACTTAACCGAGTTTCTCTTAATGATGCCGCGGAACAAGAGAAGAAGCCGAAACCTTTTTGCATGTTTATGCATGTTTTCTGTGTGATTTTAGGCCAAGTTTAACCCTCAGGAATTACTGCGCTATTTAGTATTATTAGTAGTATCTATTAAGCTTTTGTTTCGAGTACACACTGTGCACAAACAGGTAGGAATTTTAAGAATGAACAATGAATACTAGAGCTGCATGATTAACTGGGTAATAGAATAAACTGCAGCCTATTTTATAATTGATTAGTGGATTTGAGATTTTCAGTTTCAACAAATAACATTTAAAAGTGAATATGTTCTGGTTTCTTTCATCCTCCATGACCGCAAACTGAATTTCGTTAAGGTGTGGACAAAACAAGGTGTGTGGGGACTTGGTCTTTGTGTGATCTTGGTCTTTGTGTGAATTTGAGCAACACCTTTTAAAGACCAAGCAACTAATAAACTGCAAAAATATACTTGGAAATAAAAAAAGACAAATCTGAATTTTAAATTTCGATCTTCTGTCACTCCGACTTCATTTGACAGTAAAGTAAAAGTCTTAGAGAGTTGACACTAACAGCACTTACTGAATTATTGATACATGCTTGATCCCAGAGTGATAATATGAGGATACTGACATTTCCTGCTTGTATTATTAATAATTCAGTGACTCGTCTCTCTCTTGATGGCTGGGCTGTAATGCATCCTGCCGTGGCAGGTCTCTGATGCATCCAAACACCCACTGACGCCGACTTCCAAACGAGAAAATAACGGAAAATGCCGAGGAGCAAGTTAGGACTTCACTCGGGGGACGTCAGAGTTACTATGGAGCTAAAGCCTATGAGGTCATAAACCAGCCACTTCCCATGACCCTGTGATGACTCACTGATGGTTCAGACCGCCGTTGGGGTAAAAGTACAGACGGGTCTCACTCCACTTTTAGCATGACAGACACAAAGTGCTCTCGCTACATGAGAGAGAGCCCACAGCGACGGCGTGCTCTGCTGCACAGTGTTGCAGACGATGCGTCTGTTTATGGGTCCAGGTCTGCATCGAATCACTGTGAGGCCAATCTTTCGTTGAGCTAAGGATGGGAATATGGGAATATTTTTTTCTTCCAGGGCATCCTTAAATGTAAAGGGGACATGAAAACATTGTTTTTTACCTCAGCTTTGTTGAGTAAAGACACTGTGTGCCTAGGTAAAGATGTAAAAATGAGGTCCAAAAACATCATCATGTCCCCATTCACATATGAATCATGTTAAACTGAATGGCAAATCAATCTGAACGGAGAGAGAATGTGATGTAAAATAAGATTGTGAGGCAAAGCCATACCACCCCATGCCTCAAAAAGCATTTTGCATGCATATCCACTTCCGTTCAGGTACACAGGTAAGTGACAGCACACAAAATGTGAGGCAGTACTTAAGTCAATTCTCCAGTGAAACAACAGCGCACATCCCTCTGACACTTATACTTTAAGACTAGATGATCCATAGCCCTGTCACTCCATTTTACCTGTTATTTTGGGGAAAAGTTGATATGCTCTTGATGTTTAGCAGCCAGGTCATTTGATCATTGATGTGAGTGGCAGGAAGGACAGACTATGTGTGGTTGCCAGACAAACTGACAGATCTGCACAGAAATGGACTGCGCTGTCTTGTAAAGTAGCATCTGAGGCATTTCCTATGAAATCATTGTTGCATAGCTTCTGTGTTAACACCAGAGGACAAGGACAGTTGTTTGCCATCACTGATAAGAGGGAATAATCGGTTAATACAGGCATACTCCCGGTTTAGGTTCGATATGACAATAGCTGGAGCGTTTCTTTCTGCTCGTTATCAAGTTGCGCCCTAATTGGCTTTGCATGACCCCGAGCCTCCAGATAGGCCGGTGCTAATAGTTTAATCACAGTGTGTGCACTGTTTCTATCATCCCAGGGTGTATGTGGCTCTGAGTCAAAGGTGTTCATTAAAGTGCAGCCGTGGACTCTCCTCCTCCCTGTCATCTTTATGTTATCGACGGGACCTGTCTTCCAGTGACCCCAGTCCCTACATGCTTCCCTGCCACACACACACACGCACACACACACGCACACGCAAATGACAAAAGTGGGGATTCTGAGCTCCAACAGGCACAGTTTTAACATTTGTGCACACACTGCTCAGCTTGCCGCGCAGGAAAGAGCAATTATCATTTCAAACGAGTGAGTGAAGCAGAACTGGCAGAGGAGATAAGTGCTTAAAGGAGAGTCGGGGTCACCTTATTCCCTCTGATACAGAGTCGCCCTCGCCTAAAAATTATTCAGGCCCAACGGGGGAACAGTGGGAGATCGCTTCTTGGAAAACTCGCTAAGCGTCAATAATGAGGAGTCAGAATACAGCGAGATAGCAGGCATCACTTACACTTGTCCCACTTGATTACAGCCTTATTACAGGACCTATGGGATTTTTTTTTTTTTTTGCATAAGCCACTTGTAAAGAAATCAGTTAGCTGCATGAGAAATGACTGCTATTAGAGTAAAAACTCGCTGGAAAACAGATTATCCTGATTTCCCTAATTTAACTTCTCGGGTTGGAAGGCTCTCGCTCTCTCTCCACGCATTTAATCAGATGACCTATTTAGGCTAATGAGGCTCACTAACCAATCAAGAAGTCCCCGCCGTTCATACGTTTTGCTTCCGGTGGGAACGGCACGCGGGAAAATAAATTGTGGATTGCGATCTTCACTTGGGGCTAAGCAGCTCGACAGTTTAATGATTGTCCGTCAGCAGAGAGAGAGAGAGAGAGAGAGAGAGAGAGAGAGAGAGAGAGAGAGAGAGAGAGAGAGAGAG
The DNA here is from genome assembly GCA_029224185.1 of Karalla daura. Taxonomy (NCBI): domain Eukaryota; kingdom Metazoa; phylum Chordata; class Actinopteri; order Chaetodontiformes; family Leiognathidae; genus Karalla; species Karalla daura. Next base: position 19,421,952 of record CM055190.1, read on the forward strand.
AGAGAGAGAGAGAGAGAGAGAGAGAGAGAGAGAGAGAGAGAGAGAGAGAGAGAGAGAGAGAGAGAGAGAGAGAGAGAGAGAGAGAGAGAGAGAGAGAGAGAGCTTGACGAGACGCTCTGGGAACAAGCCGATGCAGCGGGGAACATCTCAGTCATTTGCCAGCAGGATGACGGCGTCAGTCAAGCACAGGGGTCTGCAATTAATTTTTGTCTGTTTTGTAGGGCCAGACCAGAAAGATAAACCCAATTCTGCTCAGGATCAATTATCTCTTTATTAAAAGCAGACAGTTTTCTGGTTTTCATTAGCCGGAACTGGTCAAAGTAAATGTTATGGTTCAGATATGAAAATGTGGCGTGGGTATATAAAAACACCACCATTATATCACAATTTAATCAAAGTTTCTGAAACTAATTTGGAAAATGTGAATTTTTACACAATAAGAGTGTTGGATCAACTTCAGTCAAATCATGAACAACCTCTTCAGTGCTTTGAAGTTAATTACCTGTTTAATATTACTTATTGATGCCAAAATGATTTCTCAATATTTCAAGATTTTAGGGGTCAAGAGGCTTTACGCTGTGCCTTCATGATGAAGAGCAGACTTCCATTTTGATATGATCAACATTCGTTTGTGTAGCATTAAGCAGCAACGGCTAGTTCACATCCCGCACACACTAAAATGCAATAATACGCACCATAATTAGACGGAACACAAGCGGTCGCCTTCAAAATAAAAGCACGATGGTGCATTGTGTGCATTGAGGCGCGTCTTTGAGTTCTAATTTCCCTTTGACTTCTCATGGGTTGGATGGTGACCTACAGCCGTTAAAAAGGCTCAGGTCCGGGCTAGCGTGTGGACAAACTGCGGCATGACAAAGCCAGAGGAAGATTTACAGTCATGTCATCACACGATGGAGGCCTTTGTCAGCATCCCAGTTGATCTGCTAATTAAATCCATCAAAATCCGAGGACTTGGCCATCCATAGTATTCATCTCATGACTTAAACACCAGGTTGGAGTTTGAGAGGTGAGGGGGCGGATGATTAATCCCTGGAGTTAAACCAATGTGAGGACTCATTTCTTTACCGGATCTGACAGGCAGGGGCAGTGGGATTTAAAACGGCACATCAGACCACGACGACCCCGCTCGCTGGCCCCCGCTTCACCTCGCCGGACCTGCATCGCACGCACATCGGCGGCGGCGAGGGGCTTTGTCTTCCTCCCTTTAAACCGCTTACCTCGCGTGGAAACGCGCTAGTCTGAGGCTGCCGGCTGTTTACTCTCAGCAAACGTGTCGACTTCAAAAAGGAACAGCTGAGGCTCTGTTTACGATCAGAGGCTGCGTCTTTGTCTCTGCAAGCAGTCGCCGCCAATAAAGGAAGCAATAAGTCAACAGCGCAGCCTCTCCTGGCAACAGCCCCACTGACAATAGAGCTGATGCGTGGGACAGATGAGGAATGCAATGATAATGGGTTTATGATTGTGTCAGAAAGGCTGGGAAATGATCAGAAATTACTGACACTTGATCACCGATTGATTTCATGAGAGAATGTAGAGAACTTGAAGCACAAGCTTGTAGGAAAACGATTTGGGCGCAAAGCTGAGGCTGTGTCTGAGGTTTCACTTGTGATGGACTGGAGACGTGTCCAAGGTGTGTCCGAGCCCCCTGCAGCCTGCAGAAATACTGGACCTCAAGCAGCCCTTGATGCTGTGTTATCAGTGTGGATTGTGCAGGGAAGCCTCTCCCACCAGTGTATCAATAAGTGATTTGTGTCTGTGAAAAGAGTTTTGAGTGGTCATGAAGACTAGAAAAGTGCTATAAAATAACCAGTCCATTTTTACCATTTACCATGTGCACTGGAGATTGGCTCCAGCAGACCCCTGCAACATCACTAGGCACTAAATGGTTTCAATAATGGATGAATGTTGTCATCACGAGAACATAACCACTTTCATGTATGACAAAGAAACTGGTAAGAGACTGGTATAAATGCTTGTTTTTACATCTCACAGATGGAGACATGAAGAGTCATGGAAAGACTACAAGGAGACCTCTCCAGGACAGAAGAGCTGGATGAACCTCAATAGCCAGCATACCATCCTTAAAACAAGCTGTCTTTGGTGCGGAGTGATAGAAATCAATGTAGCCTGATGATTTGATGTCCAACAAGTGGATAAGAGGACTAAAGCATGTACCCAGGTTGTTTTCTAGAAGCTTTCGAGAGGATATTTAAGGGAAATGAAACTGCAGTATTTCCTGTTGCTTATCTCTTAAAAGCTACCGTGTTTCTGGAGCTGCAGGTGGCAGATAACGTTCCCCTCCCATAAGAAGAATACAAGCTCTTTGTTTTCACAGCACAATAACATTGTCCGCTTTTTGCAGTTTCCCGTGTAAATACTGGATGTGAAGACCATCTTGGGGCAAAATAAAAACACACTAACCATATCCATAACACTCCGCCTGAAATACAAGATTCAGTTATCAGAGGGTTCACTAGGAAAAACATTCCAGGCTCACACAAAATCTGTTTTCCATTACAAAAAGCCACGGTTTATCTTTTTTTTCCCTCTGCGTTTCTTTCAAAACACGAGAAGGAAAACGGGGCGGACGTTGATTTCTCTCCGGAGACGAGGGGCGCGTTACGTAAAAAGGTGTCCGCGCTGCAAAGACAAGCCGCCCCGCAGCTCTGGCCTCGTCCCGGCCGAGGCACTTGTGACCAGCGCAGGCACTTGTCTGGGACGGACGCGGCGGTGAAGCGATTCAATTATATAAACGGTGGAGTGGACCCGGAGGGGTTAACAGGCGCTGACTAATCTGCCGTCGCAGGCCTCTTCCCTGCCACGGTTTGAAACGAACACACATTTATAACGTGAGGAAATATCACGGCGCTGATCTAATTTTACAGCGGTGATCGAGTCCTTCGCCTGCCGTGCTAAATCTCAGGTGTGTATAGAAATGATTAGGCTGAAGAGTGCGGCATTAACCTTTGTGGAGCCCACGTTTAATGAATTACCGTGTACACTGTATTACCTGCACTGAGCAAATGTATTGCTTGCAGTACGTTAATGTTTCACGATGTGATTCAGAACAGTGATGCATGGACTCTCAGGGATGCTGTCTGAAATAAATGAGGCGGATGTGAGAAGATTCCACTTTTATCCTAGCATTCTCGAATAAGGACCGCCTGTTTCCAGCTAAAAATGACATCGTGTCGGTCATTCGAACATATACATTTCATATGTTCCCATCTACATTTATGGACACCACTAAGTAAAGGAACACGACTTCTGAGGCAACTGATTGGTAAAGTTTCCAGTAAAATGTCAGTGTACGCACTCACTGGTTCTTCCTCAGTATCTGATTCATCCTCCGAGTCTGGCTCAAACATACAAGGCTGAAGCTGTACGTGCTCCATAGCTGTATTGCTCCAGTCACAACTTAATGTGGGAAAAAGTCACTAAACTATGTTAAGTTGCATGATAATTCATGTGAGGGGCAGGCAAACAGCAGATGTGTGGACCTGTGTTGAAACCATCACAGTTTTCTCACGATTAAAGAAAAAAAAACTTCTGATGGATTTCTGATGAAACCAGAGCTCCAAAACTTCAATGAACCAGAGAACAGGGGTACATACTCCACTCAACCATTCTAGGTCCCCTTTAAGATGAGTAAGGTCAGAGTAAAGTGAAGCTCGAGTAACAAGGGAGGCTAGAAAAGTCCAGTTGGAGAAGTGAATTTGAGGATCATTTGTTTGTCCTACAGGGAGACGTCACCTCCAGGCCCAAACATCTAACCTCCTGCAGGGCTGGGCTGGGTCGACCTTTCTGCAGGACCTGCAGGTCCTACTGAATATGAATGACTCTGCAACCAGCAGACAAAGCTATACAGAGAGAGAGAGAGACAGTCAGCAAAAAGGGCTGCTGCCAAGTTTTAGTGAATGCAAATGTGAACCATTAAACCTTTTCACCCGCACGCAAGTGTGACTTTTCACAGCCTCGGATGCAATAATGCTACGAGAATTCCTCAAAGCGGCACGAACGACTGCCAAACTCTCCTGGCTGCAGCGAAAGCCTCGCGCAAAGCAAATCGCCTGCAGAAGATCTCTTGCACATTTCCCCTCCCCAGGACCCCGGCGCTAACTCGAATCAGCCGATGCCGCTCTCTCCTCCTGGGTGCCGTCCAGCTCCGGCCCCAGAGAAGTGACCGTTCCTCTCAGTTTGCACCGAGCCCTCTGAGTCCCTCCTGGCGCAGCACCGGGGGTATCACTAACCTTTCTGAGCAGCACAGAGTCTCTCCCCTCCTCACTCTCTGCCTCCCTTCCATCCCTTTTCTTACCACAACCTCTCCACATGCTGACCATTCCTCTGAAGTTGTTACAGTGGGTGGAGTGCTGGGTGGAGTCTGGATGTTTGTATTGAGTGTTTGAACGTGCGTGTGATCGTGTGGGTGGGGGTCTGTGCATGTGTGTGTTTTGTGGAAAAACAGAGGGAGGACGGCAAAGGGGGGGGGGGGGACACAAAAAAAGAGCGAAGAGAAACGGTTTCTGCAGTACTGTTGACAGTGGGAGAGCCACAGCCGGCGCTGGTGGTGCAACTGGTAAACTGATCACAAAGTGGGAGCCGCAGCAGAACAAACCCAAAGACTACTCCACCCACTCACCCACTCACTGGACACAGCCCACTCGAGCATATCATGTGCTCGAAATCAAATACATACTCACAATCAGGTGCAACGTCACGCGCAACACTGTATTCCAGTCATCCATTATATTAAACGCTTTGTAGCCACAGGCAGAAAACACACCCTGGACAGGTCACTGGTTCATCACAGAACACACACACACATACTTCAACCTCACCCTCACACCTAGGGCCATTTCAGAGTCTCCTATGTTGTGTTTTTGGACTGTGGACACAGACATAGGGAGGACATGTAAACACCACTCAGGAAAAAGTCTTAGTTCTCCGATCCAAACAAGCTCCATACAGCATACTAAGTTCCATCCTCTGCAATACTATACCGGTCCAACATCCCTGTCTGTATTTACAAATGAAGTCCATGGACCATGTATTATATATGACTATACTTGTACCTTACGCATATGAAGTGTTTTATTTAATCACAGAAATGTTCTTAAAGTTTCATCTATCTTTTCTTTCATTTCTCTCTGTTCAGAGCCTTTGTAGAATAAGAGTTTTCCTCTGGGGATAAATGAAGCAAATCTGATTCTGATTACACCGTTCCCATTTCTTTTGTATTTCTTTTTATACCTTTATATTCAGTATAGGGTCTCTGCGGCGCACAAGGACATCCCTCGAGGTAGGGTTCAGATCAAGTTCCTCTGATTCTGATTAGCGCAATCACAACCCAAATCAGCGGTCATGCAACCTCGCAGACCAATCCCGGAGTCTCCCATCAGACCCGCAAAACACAGATCCATTATGACGGAGCCAGAGCCACATGTTCCCAGTTTGTTTGGTAGGAGAGCACGATGTCATGTGAGGCATGTCAACAGTTTCCAGTGGAAGAGGAGAGTGGAGGGAGGGGAGGTGTGATCCTGGACAGTGAGAGGTTGGATGGAGTCTACTACTCCCCACATGCTGCCAGCAGACCTGCGCTACTACACTGACACCGGGGGAGGTAAAAACAGCCAGCGAAGCCCCGAGAGCTGTTTCTCCTTGTTGTTTGTAGTTTTTTTCTGGAGGTGGGGGGGGTGCAACAGCTGTTAAGCACATGTGCAGATAGAAAACACGGGTTTTCGACTCCCCCCTCTGCAGAGCTACAGAAGCTGCCATTTGGAGCGGTTTAGATGCAGATTTCCAGCGCTTAAACAGGTTTGCGTGGAGGGGTGTCCAAGCACATCCCCTGCTCTGAGGTGAGCTGAGCCACACACCACAACACACCCGGGATGTGAGAAAAACACACCGCTCATCTATAGGATCTATCGGAGAAAGCACCACAAAGTTTTAATTCCTTAAATAGGGATCATAGTCCAGAGATCTCTCCTCTCCAGACACCTCGGCGCAGCGAGGTACGCATGTGGTGAACAAGGTGTCATACCTGCAGCGTATAAAACCGCAGCTTACCTGCAGCAAACTCAGGTCCTACACAGGGGGAAGGTGGAGTGGGGGCGAAAAAGAAAAGATGTGGAAACGCCGCTTAAATCCTCAAACTGTGAGTTAAAGTCCGCCGGCGTGTCCGTGAGACGAGGTCCATCCTCCAGCGTGTGTTTGAACACTGGAAGCTGCAGCTGGTCGAGCTGCGAGCCGCTGAACTTAGGCTCCACCCACCACACACACACACACACACACACCACACGCGCGCATACACCTACACACACACCACACACGCACACACACACACACACACACACACTCACACATACGCACATGCCGCGTGTTTCCAACTCTACATCCAAAAAGACCAGTTTTCCATCTAAAGAGGACCAACACTGGCTAAATGGAGTTTTTATCTTTGTTTTCTGGCATTAACGTGGAAGCTTCTCTCTAAAATGTCGTGTATTCTGAAATGTGTTTGCTTTAATGCCGCTGTGTTTTTGTTATGGATGTATCACAAGAACTTATAATAACTCTGTTTTTTAAATGTTTTTTGTGAAATGTGTTTAGACCTTCAGGACCACAGTAATTTATTAAGTAACTTATTGCACTTAGTTCTTAGTCAATTTGGTGAATAACAATGTGTATTGGTATGTTGTAAAAAAATCTAAGAATGTATCACTGACCTTTGTTATGTTATGTTTAGCTAACAATCACTAGTGATGTTTGTAAACAATATGTGACATTAATGTATATAGATGCTTGTAGTAATGATTAGGTATGCATCTACCTGCATAGTTCTTACTCTCGGTTGCAGGATCGACCCAGGTCGACCCAGCCCCACCCTGCAGGGGGTTCAGTGTTTGTCCCTCTGTTGGACAAACAAATGAACCTGAAAATCACCTCAGACTGATCTAACTGCTACTGTGGTATGGTCTCCTCTCAACTGTGACTTTGCTTTGCTAAAAGGAAACCAAAGGTGGTTGAAAGTACTTGTCCCATGTCCCATTCCCTCATGCTGATATTGAAACTATGGAGCACCGAGTTGATCAGACCTTTTACTGTCCTTTATTTAAAATATTGCAATACATTTTTTCACAGATCTGGAGTCATTTCATGCTTATCTGCCAGCTACACATAGGCTTATTGCTGGCCATCTTGCCTTTTTCTCACATGAATAATCACCTGACTTTATATTCTGTTTTTTAACTTCCATTTGAATATATGATGATGTTTTTGGACTTGTTGTATATCTTTGGCTGGAAACATACTGTTGTTTTTTAATCCAGGTCACCTTTCATGTTGAAGGTGAAAAGCTTGAAGTTGCCTTCAAATGTTTGTGAGCAGCTCAAAGTGGAGAAAAAGAGATGCACTGATGCATAATTCCTCCGTAATATAGCAGTTTTTTTTGTCATTTGCTGCAAATTTTAATTCATCCACCCTTATTTTGTTTTCGTATGTGGAGATTCTGTTTTTGTTTTTGTTCACAGTAGCATAATAAAGCGCACAAACATTTGCATTGTTTTGATGTCCCAAGAGACATCATCAAAACAGCGGCCCAAAATGACAAGCACTGAGCAAGAAGACTGCGTATACAATCCAGAGATATACAGTGAGATGTCTAGAATCTATAGGAAACATGGCCTGATTCTGAGCGTGCCTCTTTGAAACACAATGTGAGGTTTATATCAAATGTGTCCTGCGGTGCGAGTGAGGAGAAGAGACAGACCTTGCTCTCTGACGTGTTTCTGAAAGGGGTATCGGAGTTAGTCTCGCTCTCTCTTTTTGGGGCTCCCTGCAGCCGTCAAACAATGAGTGACAACTGAGAGCGCCCACCACAAAGAGAATTACAGGGGATTACGCTCAAAGGCAGAGACCTGAGTACAACCACATTCAGTCATTCATGTAATCTCCTTCTTTACCCTCAAAAAAGAACAAAAAAAAATGTAGTCATGTAGTCCTGAACTACTGTATGATGTGACTGCTCCTGCTGGTGTGCAGGACGTCTAAATTACTTTTTTTGCGAGAATGCTTCAAACAGAACTTCTTGTCAGGAGGCGAGATATTAATAATTAGTCCCCAGCCTGAGCTTTGTCAGATATTTTGAGTGTTAACGCTAAAAAAGTAATGACATTAGTCAAACCAGCACTTGAGGCAGTGCTGTGACAGCCAGGCCTGACACTTCTGGAAACACTGTCACTTTCCTACAGGGCCCCTGCACATAAAGAATATATAGTCAGAGGGGATTAATCCTATGGAACCACTTTTGTCTGTCTGTCCTTGTTGCTCTTTTTTTGCTAGTTTTTTTCGGGTCTCTCTATTGGCAGTTCCGTAATTGACTGACACCAAATCAAACTTGTACTCCTTTATCTGCTGAGCCCTCAGTAATCCTCAAATTCAATCAAGGATTACTTCTGAGAAGATTACAATCATCCAACTTATGCAAAAGTCAGCCTTGTAACAATGTGCACAGTGGACGTGACGGGAATTGCTGTAGAAACGGGGAGAATTGTCTTTATTGCTCCGCAGCGACATGGTGCAATACGATACTAAGGCATTATGCTATGAATCAACCAGAAACTGAGTTCTCCAAAAACAAATGGATTAAAAAATTATGAGTGCAAATTAGGCTCTGTCTCGTTTAGAAAGGGGAGAGAGGATGAATGCGCCAAGTGATCCTCAGACATTGGCACTGGCAAAGTGAAATATGCAATAACAAGATGCTGAGTAGCTCTGCAGCTTTGGGTGAAGCATGTTGATAAGAATTAATTGGTAATGAGCACGCATGGGTTTTTACTGAGAGCTATTTACACATTGGAAAACATATTTACGGCTTAGAAAAGAGGATCGTCAATCCCGGCAGTTTTACGTCTTGAAGGTTGCGTCTCACAAATGCTCAGCTGTGGACCACGTCCCCCTTAATCTGCAGCTGCTCTCAAATAATATCCCTTTGTCGTGGCACGCGATCACACAGGGCCCATACAAAAACCATTCATATTAAGGTCACCACCACCCGTGGAGTTTTTATTGGGGTTAAGTATATGACAGACTCTTTCAGTGATACACAACACCAGATTTGGAGACTTGGCTTAATATTATGTCAATTTGTCCACTGATGAGCTGTAAGTGGTACCAGGTCACAGTGGAGCAAAGCTTATCTCAATGAGATCATCGCTGACAAGATCGTCACTTTTTTTTTTGATTTGCAGGCTCAAACAGAAGTTTAGATGTTTGACCCCATAGTGTTGCAGGCTGCACAAGCACTGGATGGACTGACTTGGCACTGGCCACATACATCCATAGTCAACTGGTAAACTTTACTTCACCCAAAACATTGATTATAACTTAAGACACATTAAACTAATAACAATCCCAACCACCCATAGGAACTTTGTCTTGAGGTTTAGCAACATTCTGAATATTGATCCTACTCTGAATAAAACAACAGTGATGGTTTTTACATAAGTTGGTTGCACAATTTTTCCATTCACATTTGTGTTTCTGTGCTAGAGAGCTTTGTTATGATAGTACCTATTGATGTGTCCACTGCACATTCCATACGATGCTCACACGTTGCTCATTATTATGTTGTTCACAGTATTGAAATATGAGAAAAAAAGAACGACATCGGCCATGAATGTTATTCTGCTTCATTGCAACACAATAGCTGCTTTTCAAATCTTCCCCAGGTCTTCAACTTGTTCAGACAGGCGTACGTATTTCATCTCCCTCAGCGCCCTGCTTAAAAATATCCCCACTCCCATGTTTGCCGCCATCCAAAGCCTTCATTGTATCCATATCCCTGGAAATGTCTCTCTCAAGCCGACTTGTTACTTGTTGCCATATTGGTTTGGACACGTCCAAGGTCAAGTGGACGAGTGTAGTAAAATGTGCTGCAAAATTACAAAATAAAATCAAAATTGAATAAAGGGTTAATATGTCTGCATTATATCAATAAAAATTGAATACTTCAGGTCCAATTAAATTAAAGATTAGGGTAATGATAAAGCATTGTTTGCAGGGTTGTTTGTCACTCACAATGCAGAGCTGCTATTATGATGGTAGTCATCTTTTCTAAATGTATCACAAACTTTCCTTTATCCTCTACTACCTGTATGTCTAGATACCTTTCATGAGACATGGTTCTCCAGTCCAGAGTCCAAAGTTGGACAAGAATGAAGATGCTATTACCTTTCAGTACCTCTTATTGTATGATGATGGTTTCACTTTAGCAGAAACATAATTTTCAGATTCTCTTCTGGCCAAGAAAAATGTTTGCATCACTCACACAAATGTACCGATGATATATGTTCCTACCCGACAACACCTGCTGATTTATTTCAAGGTATCAGAAGAAGCGAGTCGTTCTTATTCTTGACGTACGACCAGTGTATCAAAACTGCTTGACTCAGGAGAATTTATAGAGAAAAACAAATGGGACACTTTGAGACCAGAGTGCTGCATCACTTGAATAGACATGAATCATCGCTGTGAGCAGAGACAGTCTCTTGCGTGTAGTGAGAGGTAAAGAGAGTGAGAGAGAGAGAGAGAGAGAGAGAGAGAGAGAGGGTGAGTGAGACATGGGGACATTTGGGGACTGTCAGAGCAGGACAAGGTGAGGACACAGGGATGAGTCATAGTGCAGCATGGCACCTGCACCGGGCAGCTGTGACGTCACCGCAGCCTGGCGGGGCAACGCCTGCGGACACGGTGGCCACACGTTGGGCGCATGGAGTCAACTTTGACCAATGTCATATCCAATTTGAAATAAACCTGTCACTTATCTAGTCAGAAAGCCGCCCGCTGACTGTTGCCAAAGGCATCAGCTCAGATTGTCAGCGCTCATTTTCCGATCATTGAAGACAGTCACTGGAGAAGTGCCAACAGTTCTGCAGTACTTGGCTTTTAACCAAGTCCCAACCCTCCGTGGCATGACCCACTGGTTTGTGAAGGGTCGGTTTTGAAGTCAGGAGATTGGCTTCAAGGGTGCCGCCATCTTGAATGTTTGGAGCCAAAGGAAACCACATTTGGATGAGATGGCGGGACTGGAGAGGAGCAAGCCCCCACCCTCTGTGATGTCACCTATTGGCTTGGGAAGGGGTGTCAATGTTAACCAAATGGACACGCCCCTAATTATCAAATTCTTTAAAGCTCCAATACCTATTATCTAAGTAATCATGGAATTGCTTGGATATTGATGACCAGATCACACAATGGCATGATAAACTTTAGCTAAGAAATCATTATGAGCTCTGGAAATGTGAGTGAGCATTTCATGACTGAAAATGACATTTTTTAACGCGTGTGTATTGTTGCTTTTTTGATTTTTTTTTTTTGGAGCCAGCCCAAGTCGATTTCAATGATATTGCAACAAAGTCAGTTGTTCACTTTTTAGACCAGAAGAGTACATCTATCTTTAATATACAGTCTATGCTTGTGCCTGTGGATGAGAATATGCAAACTCCAAAACCAAAAGGCCATTGGTTTGTCTGGGATTTGAACCCAGGTCTACTTGAGCTTGCTGTGAAGTGATATTGTTGACCACTCTTTCACTGCGATGCCCTGAGACATTTCACTCAAAGCAATAACTGTCAAACAGCTGATGCTGTTAGAGCAAATGTTGGGGTGCTTAACCTGCATGGCCACACACCACTAAAGAATGATTTACTCTTTGGTGATTTGACCCTTTGAGAGCATCCAATGTGACCCAGTAGCATGGAAGAGAGAGAAAAAGAGACGATCACTTTGTTTTGTCCGATGAAATGAGAGCCCTCTTTCTCTCTCTCTCTCTCTCTCTCTCACACACACACACACACACACACACACACACACACACACACGCCCACCCACATCACGCACATCAGAAGAAGGACTGTGTTTGTAGTGACAGGAAAATTAATTAAACACGAGATGCAAATCTTGTCATCGACTTTAATTGGCACTTACTTCCATTCCTGACATGTTCAATCACCCTGGAGTTGAGGACGGGGCTATTTGAACGCAATGAAAACTTCTACGTTTACCTTCAAGGCTCCTCAGTTTGTTACATTTCACATTGTGGGCATTTCTGCACTTTTGTTCATTGGGGTTGTAATAAGAAAGAAAAAAAAACATTCTGGATTAGGTTTACAGCATTTCGGCACCACTAAACTACAAAAAAGGGGGAGGAAATGAACTGAAAACCAGATGATGAGAATTCACAAAGATCCTAAAATGTGCAGTCCCTCTGCTGCACTCATTTCAGACCTCCAGCTGAACAGTTTGGATGCGGCCTACAACCTACTGAGCATAATGAATATGAACCCGTCTTTACTTCCTGACATGCAGTGTTACAAATTCTACAGCATGTTATAAAGATTTATGTTCGTTAATGTGGTCTGGTTTCCCCCTGAGAGGGGGAGTGACGGCCAGTGCTGTTAAAATGAAGACGTCTGTTTGCTTCATACATAGATTTTCTTTGTCTGGCCCTTTTCTTCGTGGTTGTGAAGCTGTGGATGCTGCAGGAGGAGGGCATAGGTGAAGGTCCTGCACAGCTGCACAGCGAGAGGGGGGGAGGGCCAAGGAAGAAAGCCTCCAGGCACCAGGAGTGAATTAATGAGATCATGATTTTTTGGGCTTTTTTTTTCTTTTTGCTAATGAAATGAATAACTTGATTTGTATTGATATTTAATAAAGTAAAGCATAAAATTGGGATATAATTAAGTGTTAAGTGTAAGTGAAATTGGCAGGTTTATCCATTAAGTTTTTTTTTTTAAGGCTTTTTTTTTTGTCTTCCTTTGCTGAAACGAAATCCAAACTCAGAGCTGCTCCACTTTCAGCACAGCTCTGTGGAGGTTTTGTGGAATGTTTCATGTCTGCTGAAAACAAAATGAAATTTCCATCAGCTGCTCAGATTGCATTGCGAGACATTAGTAAACGCTTAAGCAAGTATTTCGCCATTTTAGCAACACGGGTGGAGGCTTGAGCAGAAAACTAGATTTCGACTGTTAAACAAAACCCGTGTCCTGTGTTTAGTCTCGAGCAAAAAGGCTGTGCAGAGCCAGGTGTCCTCATGCTCCAAGACGTGTCCGTCTGAAGACACAAACCTCTTTACTATGGAAATATTCATTGGGTTTTTTTTCTTTTCAGTGCAGTTATAAATTATGCTGAATGCTTTCAGATGTTGCCAGGTTTGTAAGATGAAAATCTTGCTCCGATAAGGTAGCCTGCATAACATTTGGTGGAGGGTTTTGGTGAGAGAGGGCGTCGGTGTTTTGAGAATGGAAGAAGCAGAGCAGATGTCTCGAGTCTGGTTTTTCCATAAGTGCGCCCCACATCATTGCACTTTATTCTGAGGAGCTGTTCTACTTTCTCTGTTTGGAGCCAATAGAAAAGAAAGGAACTTCACTCGTCACCCCTTAGTGAAGAAAAGGAAAATACCTGCAGACAGTGCTCAGATCGAGACCTGTTAAACTATACATTTTTGTACATTTTATATATTATTTCACGACTGTCATTTTTTTGCAGTGATCCCTCCATCTATTGTCTAACCCGCTTTAGCTTTAATGGTGTCACAGGGGTCTACTGGCGCCTTCCTCCAGCACACAATAGGGTAAAAGCAGGGAACACACCCTGGACAGGTCTCCAGTCCCTCTCTACACATACACATATACGCCATTTACTCTCTCACCCAGGGGCAATTTAGAGTCTCCAGTCGAGCTGAACATGTATGTTTCTGAACTGTGGGATGAAACCAGGAGAAAACCTGCTCACACAATGGGGAGAACACACAGACTGCACACAGACTTGGACGGACCAGGGTTTGAACATTGATGCTATGAGGTGACACTGAGCAAATGTGTGTCCGAAAGGAAGTCTAACCATCATTTTGAAACACTCCAATAAACTAGTTATACATCAAGACATCTTAGAAATGTAGCCATACAGCCCTTTGTACTGCAGTAGAGTTGGTCCTGGGAGAGCTCTGTGAATGTTCAAGGAGTTAAATTAATTTTTAGCACCACCACAACCACCATCCCCGAAGCTCTGCTGTCGGCATTTTTAAGCCAGCTGTTACTTTGCAAAAATTTGCTGCGATGGACGCAGAAAACAATCACACCGTCATCAATGTCTGCTCCTCTTCTGAAAGCTGAAAGTACGAGAGCTACAGTAAATGATCTCAGGTGAGTTTTATAGTGATGAACTATTTTTCATTCACGTAAACGTACATGAAGATTGATTGAACTGGAAGAGCCTGCATCTCTTTCATTCAACCATTAGACCAATTAGACCATGACAGTGATGATGAAGCCTTTTAAGTTGCTCCTCAGATGACATCACTCAGAATAACAACATAATTCAATTTGATGTGATGTGGATATGATGTAATAACTTGTGTTAGTTCATTCCTCATAAAATTTGACTTTTCAGGCTGACAAGATTCACAGGAAAAACGTCAGTGGTGTCAAAGTGAATGAATATGTGCGTGTCAAGCACAAACAACTGATGTAGAAATGTGAACAAATACGCTGGATTAGCCCTGAGATCATGTGGGAGGGTACAAAGGGTGATAAGATGAACAGTTACAGTGAAATTGAGACATTTCTAACCTATCCTCCCTGAAGTGTCTTAATCTATCTGTCAAATTGCAGAAAATTGCGTCATTATTCCCTATTTTTGTCTCAAGTAAACACACACACACAGACAGCCACTCTAGTTGCACCCACCCCTTTATTTTGGCTTTTATTGATTGAACTGACCTTTTGACTCTACATCCATCCATTATCTTACCCGTTTAGTACCCATCTGTGTTGCAGCGCTCTGCTGGTACCGATCTCCAGCTCCCATCGAGTTAAAGCAGGGGATACAGCCTGGGACAGGACTCCAGTCCATCGCAGGACAAGCAGAAGCAACTTAGAGTCTCAGATCAAGTGAAACATGCAGGTTTTTAAACTTTCGGAGGAACCCAGAGTACCTGGAGGAAACTCATGCACACGTGGGGAGAAAGAGCCACGATGCAACTGGGATTCCAACCAGGAACCTTCTTCCACCAAGCCACCAGGCTGCCAAATTGATCTCTTAACTTTCCATATTTACTATTCATCCTCTTCTCGTTTTTGCATTTTGAGTGACTTCAAATGCTCATCTTCCCTCCACCTGGTTGCTTTGACGTCAGGAGACCCGGTGAGGGGAGGATATAAATTCAACATGTTCAGTTGGCATGAAATTGTCGCAGATCCAATGTACCAACAGCACAAGTTCTGCTCCCTCAGCTTCACCTCCTCACTGAGCGGATGATCACTGATCAGAGTGAGAACTTGAGGGAGAATATTAACATTTAGATTTTCTGCCAGTTCACAAAGCACAGTGGATGATAGGAACATTATCTCCTGGTTTCACTTTTAAAGGTCTGTATGGCAGAGAGGATGTAATGGGGTTCAAAGAGCGAGAAATCAATAAACTATCTTTCTATGACCACACACTAACCTTTTAATAACCCCGAATAACGTCTGAACAGCCAATCAGAACAGACTTACTCACTGCACTTCCTCATTGCCCATTGGTTTTTTGTTTGTTTGTTGTTGGACCCCGGTCCTAATTACTTTCCATTTATGCCCATGGTGGGTGTGTTGGAGTAAAACAGCCTGGAGGAAGAGCTGTTTCATGTGCTCCTCATTGATTAAAAAAACCCACCAACATATTTGCACACACTGTTTCATTAGGGGTTGTGCAGAATTAGAACAAGGCCTGCTGACTTCAGAAATATCTTTGAGGGTTTTTTTTTTCTTTTCACTGTGGTTTTCGCTGAAATCGCTGATAATTATGAGCACGTTGAAGAGAATTACGAAGCTAATTTGTTTATTGGCTCACTGAAGAATGGCACGCAGATTATCTAGCGTGGAAAATATATTGTTTGCTTTGCTGCCAGGGAGCTGGTGATGGATTCCACATCCCTCTTGATTTACAAGATATTTGTTTGAATTAAGAATCAATTAAACATGCTGGAGATGCTGCAAAATGAGTCAGTTCAAGGCATTCATACTGAAATTGAAAAGCAGAGAATTGAGGCTTTTTTCCAGCCTCATATAGAAACTGGGAGAAAAAAAAACAACTGGATGAATTAGTTATGAGAGAGTCCACATGTGAGGTAGACCAACCATTATAAAATATTAAAATTCCAACACACTGGATGTAAAAGGTTAGGTTGCAGCGCATTGCTCCCGGAAAGCCAATGTGGTCAACTGCAGCCCAGAAGGAAAAGCGCACCAGTGACTTCCTCCTTCTGTTCCATTATCAACAATGTGTCATTTAGCAGTCAAAGCCGAGGCAATAATAGAATTACTTCTCCTATTAGGCTCAATGTCATTGAGTTATACAGTGAAAGAGCCCAGAGCACATAATGGGCAGGGGGAAGACAGAGAGTGCAAATGTCCTAATGTCACAGGCGCACAAGTTCACACAATACAGTGTGCACACACCCAGTTCTGTCAGGGACACAGCAGGAGCAATCTATACGTACATTACTAGCCTGCCTGGGCTTTATTGTAGCCAGTATATCCATTAAAACAAACTATCACAGGAACTTCACCTAGCAGCTGATTTACATTCATCTGATTCAGCTTCTTTTTTTCCTGTTATCTCAAAGCAGGGTGACTGACATTTCTCAGAGAGGACACCAGAAAATGCACAACACCCAGGAACACCTGTGTAATTCAGGCTGCACTCGCACAAGCACACAGACACGCTCACAGAGACGCACATATGCATACAAACAGATTCTCACTGAAAGCCCACACGTGCGCCTCGCAGCAGCTTCCAGCACCTCACCAGGTTAGAGACGCTCTCTGAGCCAAGACCCGGACTGAATGCAATCTATTGCCATGGCACCCAGCACCTCGCTGACCGGTGTCTGTAGTAACTGAGAAGAGCCTCACACCTCTCCATCCTTTTCCATCATCTGCTCCGGAGCTCAGACTCACTCAGCCTCTCCTCCCAGGCTGCAGTGGCAGCAGTGCCTACCGGCGTTTGTCCACCACTCTCTACAGAGAAAATAAAACACACCCCAGCGTCCGTCCATCCTTTTGTCTAATTGTGAACCACAGTCCCCTGCTGTCAAGGAAGAAAGGAGGGACTCACCATGCGTTCCCCCCACGGCAGAAGACGGGAGCCAGGTGGAGCGAGCAGAGGCTGCAGTGGCGGAGGAATCCCCCTGGTAGTGTATGTGTAAGGAGAGGGAGCGTGGAGCATGTGTGTGACTGCATGTGTGTGTGTGTGTGTGAGTGCAAGTGTGTGTAAGTGTGTGTGCATGTGTGTGTGTGTAAGTGTGTGTGTGTAAGGAGACAGAGCTGATCCAGCAGATGCAGGCGGGAACCACCAATAGAATGAGGAGAGAGAGAGAGGAGTGTGTGTGTGAGAGATGGAGGGAGGGAGAGACGGCAGAGGAGGGGTCTGATAGCATTACATCATGGACTAAGGAAGGGAAGGTTTGCAGGGGGTGGGCTACGGGTGGGGGAAGGTGTGCGAGTGTGTGCCTGTGTGTGTGTGTGTGTGTGTGTGTGTGTGTGTGCATGCATGTGTGTGCGTCCTTGCGTTTGCGTCTGCATCACTGTCACTGTATATTCAAGCCTCTGCAACAGACCACAGGATGATTAGAGATTGTGTCCATGCTGCAGAGAGTGTGGTGTCGTCATGCTGCCTGCACCTGTGAGTGTGTGTGTATGGGACATAAACAATAGATATAATCAAGGTGGTATTATAATCACATCAGGTTTCATCCACTAACCTCCTGCTAACTATCACAGCTTTCATGTGCAAATACATTCCAGATGCGTTTTTCCCCTCTCTTTTTCTCCCCCTCCAATGCAAGGATTTTGTGGCGACTTACAGTCAGCTGCAGATGGATATTACAAGAAAAAACAAAAAAGGCAAAAATCAATCCCACTTCTTCCCATCACAGGGCACGTGTAGCGAACCAGTTAATGGCTCCCTTGTCAGTTTAAAAAAGCTCTGACGGACACCGTGTTAGGAAGTCACTGACATTTCAGGTGAGTGATTCCAAACACTTTCGGCTGGCTTTGACACAGCACATCTCTAAGTGGAAGAGAAAAAAACACACTTTCCTTTGCCCTACAGCAGCAATCACCTGTCTTTGTGCAGCCTGCCATCCCTAAAAAGGAACAGAGAGAGAGAAGGAAGAGAGAGAGAGACAGAGAAAGAGAGAGAGAGAGAGGGAAGGGCGTTAGCAGGAGAACAATGACAGCTCAGGGTCATTCTTGCACCTCTTGCTCTGTCTGTACCAATCTGGCACCAGACAGGCAGAAAACAAGATAGGAGGGAGGCAGGTGGCGGAAACATGTAGATAAGGAAGTCCTCCCTCCCAGCTCTTCATTAGTTTCCATATGACAGTGTTTAGCCCAGCAGGCTCTGCCAGACTTACAGCAGCATTTGATAATCTCACTCTGCATCCACCCGCTGTCAGTCACACTGCAAAGTGACGCTCACCTGTCTGCAGAAAAGAGGCGGAGCTTCCAAACTGGCTCGCACCGGTCGATAGATCCCGGACCTTCTCGCAGTCTTCATCTTGCTGTCTTCTCTACTCCTTGGCATTTTGTTCACAGTCGTGCATATTTTGTTCATGAACAAAGTTTTGGGGATAAGAAAATACATTTCCCTATATGAGCTGGACCCCCGGAACAACACTGGGTGCAATGATGATAGATGGATGGATCGTGATGCGTTCCTGTTACATCAAAGGTCAGAAATCAGATGAAAAAAAAGACGTTTGTTCTTCCTTTGTAGGCAACATGCACATGCGTTGGAGGTTTAGAAATATGCCAGAAACACCCACATGCCTGCCCAAGAGAGGGAGATGGAAAATGATAGAATGTGCTGTATATTACTGTCACTGTATGTTTGGTGCTGAGACTGTTGTGTGTAATCCATCCATCATCTTACCTGCTCTGTACCTTGACAGGGACATAGCCCTCTGCTGTGTCTGTCTCTAGTGCATGTAGGGGAGAATTTTTTGCTTGTATTGATTAAACTGACCTTTTGACTTTCCATCAATCCAATATCTTAACAATTTAGTACCCATCTGTGCAGCAGGAGTCTGCTGGAGCCCATCTCCAGCTCTCATTGGGTGAAGGCAGGGAATACGCTGTGGACAGGTCCACAGTTAATTACACAGCACACACACTCACACCATTTGCTTTCATACTTCTACAGTCTGCCTAAATATGCATGTTTTTGGGACTATGGGAGGACACCAGACCATCCAGAGAAAACCCATGCAGGCTTGGGGAAAACATCCAAACTCCATACAGAAAGACCTGGTTTCCAACTGGGGACTGTCTTTCTCATTCAACAACATAAATAGTGGCCATCTTGAATTCTTATGTCAGGTTTCTTGGGTTGCTCCAACTTTCCGAGTAAGAACTCTGATTCCAGGGGAGGTTTTAGCTGACAATGCTGACAAGAAACTTGGAAATTTGGACTTCCTCCTACAATTGGAAAGTGGCTTCACTCCAAAAGTGGAGATTGGCTAAAAAGAGCAACACAGCCAGCAAGCTACAATAGCATCACTGAGTTTGTACTCTCTTGGTCTTTGCACCCTTAAAGGTCAGGAGTGTCAAGGTGGCTCAATATGGGTCATTGGTGCAATATGTTTTGTGTTTCAGATCATTTGTGTTGGTCATAATCAGATCCATTCCACTGGAAATAACCGATTTCACCCAATAATTTGCAGACCTTGGAAGATATGTTATGCATGCGTGATAGCACAGGAGTGTCATCAGGGCTTTATTGAGAGATAACAAGCGCCACGTTTCAGCAGTGACACGGGTTAATGCAACTCTAATGCAGTTTTGATACATTTGAGTACAAGGGGAACTCTCTGTGGAGTAACAGAAAACAAAGTTCCTGTGAGACGATTGTTCTCTGTTTACAATATTTCTGGCACATGTGCTATTATTCCCCCTTTTAGTGTTGCCAACCAACTTTCTCCTGCCAATATCATTTTATGAGATATTTGATACTTACACACACACACACACACACACACACACACACACACACACACACACACACACACACACACACACACACACACACACACACACACACATGCGCATGCACACACCTTCAGCTAATAACTTGCTGCTTTTTCAAATCAAAGCAGACTTTGGCCATAATCAGCAACTGGCTAAAGAATGGCCCCCTTTTATGTCTTTGTCCTCTCATCTCCCACATAGGAACTGCTGACAGAGAATGCTCCATCCATCTTCCGTGAGGTTGGGCTGTCAAACATCCAGAAAGTGCCTCATTGAACTGAATTTCAAGGTATTTGTCAAGCAATGTGTTCGGGATAGCACCAAAGAGTTCAATTCAAAGCTGCAGTTATATGTCCACTATTGTCTCCTCCACCGCATTTCTTCCAGTGCGTGCGACAAGACACTCGTGTGATACCAGCTCTATACTTTCACCTTTTCCTTTTTCACATGTTCTAAAGAGGTTTGACCTTTTATTTGTCACTAGCCATTAGAGCTCCTCACGACTCACTAAATGAAATGTGACAAAAGCTAATGGCCCTGCGTCCACATGTAAGTGGATGTGAGTCATTTGGGCTGCATGTTGCTCGTAATGTCTACATTTTCCCCTGGATGTTGTCCGGAACACTTTGAGAGACTGAACGTGACATTTACATGTTATGTACTGGTTAACTCATCCATTCAGTGCAAATAAATGAGGGATACAATAATGTAGCACACTGTGAAATCACTGTTTTCCAGGATTATATAGTCAGGGAGAGGATTTATGAACACTCGCGGTCTGTAACAACTATGTAGCATTTCAGGTCCTGAGCACTAATTGAATGATAAAGTTGTGCCCTGTAGCTGTTTACATTTCTGGTCATATCTTTCTCATTCTGGAAAGCTTGCTCTGCGTAAGTTCCAGTGAAGCACTATCATCCCAGTCTAACAAAAACAAAACCGTGCCCTGTTGGGAGGGGGCCACATCTAAAGTCAACATAGTGGCAAGGTTCCCAGGCCTGGGAGACGAAGCACTAATTAAGACTGCTGACATAAGAATGGCACAACAAACGGTAATGCATGGTCTCTCAGTGTGCGCACACACAGCACAATGTTCCACTGGCTGTATTGATTTGTTTGCTGCCATGTTGCTTAATTTGACTTGTGTTTTAATTTGCATTTATAGAGGGGAAAAATCTTTTCTGTGGTAATTCTGTTGAATAATGAAGCAGTTAGTGAACAAGTAGGAGTTCATAAGCTGCAGCTCTGAAATTAGAGTCTGTGCCTTAAAGGCCTTTTAAGTAATACACAGCCATAGAAAGAAAGGCAGCTGTTAACACTGGTAACAGTGCTGGGATTACTCTGCAAGTTTCCCAATATATTGGACACTGTGACTCAGACCTCAGGACCATATATGCCATATTATTTTGCAATATAGAAAACGGTTGACGGGCAGTAATGTTACTAGCACAGTGCAGCACACTAGTACAGTCCTCACCCCAATGCAAAACATATAGATGTTTTGAGTCCAAGAGGGAGTCATAAACTGCACTTCCTAAAATGGTCACTTCACAGTGCTGATAAAAGCAAGTCAATCCCCACAGCCCTTGTGTTAAAAAGCCAAATCCTGTTAAAGCCTGGTTGGCATAGCTAGCATCTCAGCAATTCATGACAAATTACTTTATGACAACATAATGTTTTATCTAAATCCATTGTTTAAATGAAATTGAAGCTTGAAGTTTAAGTATAATTGAGGGTGTGGCGTCAAACAACTCCTACTCTTGCTTGGTTTTGGCTTTACTTTGACAGACAACTGCATCTAGATACGTAATACATTTGTGTCCATGAAATGGACCAGTCTTCCTTTATTCATCGTGATTTGTGCAGCTTTATTTAGCAGTAAATAGAGACAGAATTTATATGGCGATACTAAAATGGGAGATGAATAATACAAGAGTATTGAACAGGAGTTGTAATTATGCCTGACATGCTCCTTGAAAACCTGGATACCACCACCTGCATTAGTCATGTAATGAGATCTGCCACATATATACACACATTTCCATTTGTTTCCCTATTATCACGAAAACATGTCTATATTTATATGTTTATATAAAAGCCAGAACAGCCCTTCACATATTCAAGCCCATATTCATTGTTTGGACCATAGACAAAAAGCTGACAAATTCACTGTATGTTTTTTTGACAGCACAAGGGGTTAGCCCATTTTAAGTTTTGTATTCTAGCAAAAGCACTTTTCTTTACTCTGCTCTGGATAACCACACATAATTTCCAGTGTGTTCGTTTTCAGTGCGCTGAGGACCATGTATCTACCAGAGCAGACATGAGAAATAGATCAAAGTACCCATTCACTCTGGTCTGGATACCGGAAAATGCTCTGTGTCTGCCTGAGAGGAACATTCCCAGATACCGGGCTCTTCAATTTCAGACACCAGCTAACCAACACTATTTATAGTTTAATTTCATTTTCCCCCCCCCATTTTCCTTTTTTTTTACTTTTTCTTCCTCAAAAGGGAGTGTGGAGTATCTTAATGCACAAAGGTGTCCCCTGGCGTCTCCAGTTATCCCTATCAGCTCAGACCCCCTCTTCTTCTCTGCGCACCACCATGCATGCACTGTTCCCTGTTGCCTTGGCAACCCTAAGGCCAGGCCTGTCTCTCTCTCTCTCGCTCTCTCTCTCTGTCTGTCTCTCTCCGGATACACAGGGACTTCTGTTCTCGCCCCCGAGCAGCTGAAAGAGGACGGACTCGCTAAGGTTTGTGCAGAGAAAAAAGGTACTTGCTCGTCCTTGTGTCTCCTCTCCCTGATGAGACACTTGCATGGCCATACAAACAGGAGAAGAATCGCTCCACTCATGCTGATTAAAGCCTTTTGGAAATATACGTGGTGCCGCATAAATGTATTCCGAAAAGCAGGATGTAAAGGTCAAAGGCGGTAAAGGTTTAACGCAGTCAAGGGTTTTAGGTCAAAACGGTACAATCTGTTCCAGGTGAAAGAGAGTGCAGAACAGGAAGGCTATGCTGTGCAGTGTCATTTTGAGCACAGATTAGTGTCCATTACAACACGGTGTGAACCCAGACACTGTGTCTCTGTTGCTTTAATCCACCTATCTCATCCATTCAGCAAAAAACCATTGTCCGGGGTAAAATGTGTTAAATAGCTTAGCATTTTTGGGAATGAGTTTATTTGCCGTCTTTACAGAGAGTTACAGTAAATGAGACAATTGATTCAGTTCCCATGTCTCGTTAGAGCTCTTACACCTACACAACTCTTAAAGGATAAAGTCAAGCAGAACATCTCCCCCGCTTTAGTTATGCTAGCTTAGGCTGTGCCAGGCTACGGTAGTCTAGTCCCAGCTCTTTACCTTGAGCTGGACGCTTTTAGATAGTTGTATACCTTATCTAACTATTACATGGTAAATAAAGTATAGGATATGTGGAAGTGAAGTATAAACCCCTGTCAAGACTTATTGCAACTTATTGGCTGTGTCAGTTTTACATTCGACTGCACATAAGTGAACCAGGAATTCTTTGCAAATCTATCTAACACAAAATCTATCACAAAATATTGTGATAGATGTGGAAAACTGTGTTACAAATTATGAGTATAATAATGTTTGAGATCCTGAATCTATATTATGATAATTAGTGGTCATTCTGTTGCTGACCCTACTGAAATACAACCTTATTAAATCAATTGAACTTGGGATCCGATTAAGTTTTATTTTGAGATTCTTTCTGCATTCTTGCACTTTCACCGTTGCAGTTTGTTTGGCCATTGAACTTTAGTTTGCTCTGTCAATCACATTTTCTAACTTAAGATTATGGAACCAAAACTGTCATGCTGGCAAAGTTGTTTCCTCCTCCTTCCTCAGTGACATTGCTGCGTCCTCTGACACTGTGTTCAGAGCTACAACAGCACAGGCTGCTGAGCATTACAAAAGATGCCTGGCAGACCATTGGAAGTTGGCGGTTGCTGCTGTTTGCAGTCTCGCGTCCCATTTCACAATAACATCAACACCATACAATATAATATGTACAGAGTGAGGGGCCTTTTCCCATGCTCCGTTTCGAGTGATTTAATGAAGTGTCAAGAGAATGGTTATCACTTTGTCTCCTCAGCTGTAACTCATCAGCTTTAATTGCCTGGTTTTGTCTTGAAGGAACTTTTACTCGTTGGTGTGTGTATGTTTTGTCTTCCCTCTGGCGGAACAAATTGTTCCGTTTTTAACAAGGTCTTCCACTTTAATAGACTCTCTGGTCAAGAGCCTCTCACAGCTTAGGGGAACAAAGAGCCAGAGAGGCAGGTGCAGCCTCAAGTTCATGCTGTACACTACCTTTACAAATATTTTGCACAGAGACTTTCCATTTATTAGATTCCAGATGCAGCCAGTGATAGACTGCAAGAGAGTGATGAGACGTGAATGAGCAGACAAGTAGGATGTCTCTCAGCCTCAAGCCGTCACGAAAGGTCGTTTTACAAGGCAGCTGAGGAAAAGAAAGAGGGACAAATATGGAGTTTTCCTGGAGAGTTCCCTGGCTGCGACCGCCCTGGGTGACAGACTCAGAGAGCTTTCTGGAGCAGCTTGCTTTGTTGACACTGGAAATGAAAGAAGTAACCCAATGAGATAATTACTCAATCATAAATGCAAACAACGACTGGGTAAGACTTTTATGAGCACGAGATAATCTGTCCCCTCGTGACCTCTTTGATCTGCTTCCATCAGTCTGACAGAGCTTTCACAACATCCACGAACTCCCAAGCTTTGCTGAGTGAAACGAGATCAAACCGACACCTTATATGGGATTCAGAGCTCTGATCTTGCGTCATGTCATCTAATTGTTTGCCTGCAGCCCAAAGATGCACTGGGTGCTCCATGTTGCTCTCATCAGATCAGATCTTTATTGTCCCTTTGGGGAAAATTTGATTTACAGGAGACGACAAAGTTCAAACATAAAAACATGGGGGAGACACGGGCTGTGATACGATACATGAAACAAAAGGCAATGACCCAGATTAGATGCAAACATACAGTATTTTTGTCAGCTATGATGCATCTGTCAGTTTAGACCTCTTAAAAAGTTGTCTCGGTAACATTTAATAGACATGAGTAAACAAATCACAATTACAACTCAGAGTACAACGTTTCATCTTAAATCATCCAGTGTGGATTTGTTTTCATTAATGACGAGTAAGCACAAGGAAAACACACCACTACCTCACATTCACATTAATACTAGTTGGAGATGTGGAGATGTTACTGTACCCTCCACAGTTTTTGGTTATCTTTAAGTCATGAGCGAGAGGAACTGAAGAGAGTGAATCAGCCCAAAAAAAATTGAAAAGGAACAGTCAGTCGGTCACCTTGACGGTCAATCAGCAAAACAGCGAAGTGCTTGTACAGTTTCAAAAATTCACTCGGCACGTCTGCCAGTCATGCAATCACGGTTTTACTGCAAAGCAGCCACCAAGCCAATTAATCAGGCCGGCAGCCGGTCGACCATAAGACTGATGACATAGTGGGAACATAAGGGAAACGGGAGGGGAAAAAAGCTGACGAAAGGTTTTTCCGTCAATGAGGACAAATATTGTCATAGATGTGAGCCACTTTGAGCTGGATCGCAGAGAGGGAGAAAGAGGGCGACTGTGAACGACTCGGAGGCAGAATGATGGAGTAATTAAGGAAATGCATCAATAGAGGGAAATACGGTGGCTCAGTGAACAGGCTCACTGTTCGACAAGGTCCCCTGGTTCGAATCCGAGTCAGACCAAGGGCCTTCCTGTGTGGAGTCTGCAGGAGTGCAGAGTGAATGGCATGTATTCCAGGTTGTATTCCCAGCCTAGTATGCATTGTAGAAAAGCTCCAACAGTTGGGTACAAAGCAGGTAGGATAATGGATGGCTGGATCGATAATGTCGCTGTCTGTTGGACAACCTGAAGTCGTCTCCTATTGGTGAGCGCTCAAACCAACGCCTCCTCTCACAGCCACTAACAAGACAGAATATTTACAGAATCTCTTCCAGTACATTACAGATGCACCATGAAAATCTCATTGTTCCCCCTGGGCGATTGCCTGAGTGTAATCTGTCAGGGTCATGTGCAAATGTCAGCGTAGCCACATCGGGCCCAGTTACATGTCGAGAACATTAAACACCCAGGAAGCCAGAGGACCTGTCAAGCAGTGCCAGACGTCCATTCACTGCGCTGCATTTTATTGATTGTCTTTTTGTGACTAATGTGACGTCAAGTGGAGCCTGAGGCGTCCGCCCCAATGCTTCTCAATAGTGTTTTGTGTAAGGGCCAAACGGGGGCTTAACACACACACACACACTCACACACACATACATTCTGCCTGTGTCCACCAACAAGCGGGAGAGGAAACTTAAAGACGTGACAGGGGGACTGTTTCTGCGGTGGATAGGTTCACCATGATGTCAGCCATCCGACGATCCTCATGTTGATGAGGTCAACTTCCTCTCGGCTAAATGGGAACAGATTTTGGCTGTTCTTGGCTTCGTGTGATTTTTTCAAACAATCTTTTGACTTCACACTAAGGGTGGAGCATGTTTTTGACTCTGATATTGTTGAGTTCAGTTTCGTGGAAGCAGTAGTCCACTACCTCTCAAATCTGTTGACATTTGGTTGAATGTCACTCGCAGTGTTGCCGTGATGATACATTTATAATACAGGCAGTGTAACAGCGTGATATTCAGTCGGAGACAATTTCCAATCCATCTATCATTATTACCAGCCATCGCATGCAGTGTGGCTAAAAGTCTATTACTTTATCAATTTGTTGACAATGACTTTCTCAACCACGCCTCAAATATCATCAGTGAATTGACTAATAGAAGCGTATAAACAGCTGGGAATTAATGCGCTACCGAAACCACACAGTGAAGAAATAAACTGTGCCGCGTTTTCTTCGCTTGGACACCCTTGGTAACAAATAAAATTCCAGCAGAACTGTGGATTGATGCAATAAATGAAAACCTCTGTCAACATCTGTCAGGACTTATTATTTTGGGTTGGCTCCCTTCCCATTTCGTCTGTCACCATGCGTGTGTGCACGAGCAGAGGAAGAATGTAACTGAAGTTTTGTGTGGCTGAGATGAGTCGATGCTTGTTATTGTTATGAATTTGTGTTCATCAAAATGTTCAGCCTGGGGCTGCAACCTAAACAAGCAAAATGTGGATCAGAAAATATGCCAGCGTTGCAAGGAAATTAGTCCCATAATGGATAATGTGAGAATATCCAAACACACTAAAATGGCACTCACACCACAGGCACACAAAACAGATGGAAGTAAAGGCTTGGTGGTGCTTTCTTTACATGCTCTGCTTCTCTGTTTGCTTCCCACTGATGTTTTGCTCACTACTGTACGTCCATCCATCCATCATCTCACCAGCTTTGTACCCAGCGGTGTCACAGGGGTCTGCGGGAGCCTATTCACATGGAGCGAAGGCAGGAAATACAGCCTGGACAGGTCGACAGTCCATCACAGGGCACACTCTCTCACCGGGTTCAGTTTTAGTCTCCAGTTAACCTAACCAACAAACATGTAAACTCCACACAAAAAGACCCAGACAAGAGCAGTGTGCAGCGACTCCGGTTGCACATCTTTTTCTCAAATTAAGTTATTGAGGAGAGGGAAATAAAAGCAGTCTGCAGCATGGTTAGGAAATCAGTATTTTATGATGGATTGCTTTTTCATATTCTTCCCATTAACACAATTTATCAAACAGTGGAAAAGGTTAATTAAAGAGAAACCTCCCACCGACGTTTCCTCCTCCAGTTCCTGTGTAAACACAGCAGATTGTGGCACCGGAGTGAGGGGAGAAACACACATTTTAGACAAACAGTAAAATGACATGTGCTGCGGGAATGTGAAGCATTTTTGTTGAGTGCGGCTCCTGGGACTGAGCACAGCAGTCAGAACATATTTCTTCCCAGCTGGACCAGAGGACTGTGTCAGTTTTCAGGGAGGAAATTGATTCAGGACCAACCATGTAGAACAGTAATTCAATTCACATGCATTGTTGATGTTTGTTTGTCCAGTTCCAGTAAAGCTACTCTGATTCGATTGCTGGTTTCGTGTTGTTGTCAAGGAATCGTGTTTCTGTCATAATTGTCTCGACTTCCCATTCTTTGAACCATGGACTTATCCAAACAGGCAAAGGAAGCCATGTTGAAAACGATGGAATAAACAGCCAAGATACTGTTGTCCTGTTGAGCGTCAACTCTGGTGGAGACATGACTCATCTCACTTGCACTGTTATTGTGTGAATCCATTGTGTAACGGCAGGTCATGTGTTGTGTGACTTTCTAACGGGGATGTTGCAATAACAACATGCTAAAGAGCTGTGCTCAAATGTACTTTTGCGTGTGTGAACTAGAAATGCAGTCAAGGGAGAGCATGTTGTCTAGAACACGTGCCACATCTAGTAGGAGCAAAGTCTATATATGGGGAGAGGAGTTTATGTAGGAGAGGAGAGATGTAGATAGGTAGGTTCTTCCTACCATCAGTGATGAGCTGGAGATGCAGGTAAAGACTCAAAAAATATCCCATTTTTTTCATATCCTGACACTGCTTGTGTACATCCCACCCAGGGCAACTTCCATTTGAAGTTCTCCATGAAGTTGTTGCCAGGACACAGACTAAACATCCTGAGGCTCTTGATAATACCAGGAGACTTCAATCACATTTCCCTGATGGATTCACTGTGGAGGTGGAGACCAACATCCGACCATCGACTTCAAAACACATGGACCAAATAATGTTAAAAACTGGGCAACACAGTGAGTGGGGAAAATACTTACCAATGGCATGCACGTCAATACAAACACACAGGTCTGTCTGTTAAAGTAGGGATGTCGGTTGAACATTTTTCGCAAGCATAATCTCTGCCCTAAACCAAAAAAAGCCAAGGCCAAACAAACAGAAATGATACCGCGGCTCCGCCAGCTCTGAGAGTATGAAGTATGACCCGCTCATCATATTCGCATGAATATGTAACTGTGGGCGCACACAGAGCTGCGAGTTAGCATAAAGCTTTGAGATGCATAGCCGAGGAAGATAAACATATTTATTCAGCCCTTCCTCACCTTATGCTTCAGGAAAAATGCTGATCCATGTGTAGAAAAACGCAGTTTTGCCGGTTTGTGAAACTGCATAATTGTGCCCGTTGAGGCGCCTGCCGCTCCCACACCATCAATAGACAATACGGGAGAGGAACAGATGCAGCTTCTGCAGCACAATGGGCTCTGACAACATAGAATTACAGCCTCTGCAGCTGAAAAGTGGCTTTTTATGCCTGTGCTCCTGTGGCAATAAAGTGTGGGACATTTATTGAATAATGGCATTGATTCTAGTACAAAGATGCAAGTGGCAGAAAGGAGGCGAAGCGAGCATCTGGACTGATGTGTCACTCCTGAATCTCCACCCATTCTTTTAAGGAGAAACAAACATGCAAAGGGGAGAAACTCAGTTGGGAAGAGAAATACTGGATGTAAGATGATTCATGTGGAGGCCGTGGCTTGTGATACATCAGCCTCTGGACTCTCCAAAAAACCACACAGCCTCTGAGGGGCTTATATTACGTGGTGCGGTGCTGTGTGCTCATGCATGTGGGCCTGAGCTGAGCTCACTGAACAGCTGTGAGGCAGGCTGCAGGTGAAAGATGAGTCAGGTCCTACAGGGAGACATCAATCATTGATGGGACTGACACATCTGAGAAGAAAGACAGAGGGAGACAGAAGGAGAGCCAGGAGAGAGCAGACAACAAACACACCCTGATGCTTTTGAGATCTGACTTTGTGGAGAAGTAGGAGAGTCACTGCAGTCCAGCCCGGCCAAGCCCTGCCCTGCACACACAAATCCAGTCAAACCCCAGCAGCAGACATGAGGATATGATGCAAGGCATGACAGAGTCTCATTAACACAGTGATTTTCCAGGAACGTGCGTCATATCCTGTATGTCCTCTAATTGCCAATACCTTGATTTTTGTAGCTCCCTCAGTGCCTCATCCGGTTTCTCACACTACAAATTACACATTACACGGTTATACCACGCATTATGAATCACGTTTGGCAGCTTTCGTTGGTCTGACGGCCAGAACAAATGTAAATCTAGTATCACTCACCCTTTGCTCTGTTTTGGCTTTGTTTAAACATCAAATCCCTTCAGCTACTACTCTGCTGGTTCCCGTCAAAGATCTAGCACGTGGTTGATATTTCAATTGATTTTTCACTGAAAACAGTTGCACTGCAGATCATACAACAAGAACAATAAACTAAAACAGGTTAAAAAGCTAAATTAAAGAAACAGTAGTCTGTCCTAATACCGTAGTAAGATGTGAAAGCTTGCTTTTTGATTTAAATACTGTCGAGCAAACTTTGATGTAAATCTTGCATCTACCCAAAACAAACCGAAAATCTGCTTCAAACATTAAACTCATTACTCTCATGTAATGGGAAGCCAGATGAAAAAGTTTCCCATTATTTCCTTTGTTTCAGTCTGAGGTAAAAGAGGTGCATGAAAAAAACATGAGGATAATGCCACACAGGTATTTGTCCAGCCACATATGGATTATGGTGAAGTATCTTCTCCTCTACACCCCTCAGTGCAGCCTGTAATTCCTTGTTTAGCTTCACAACTAGAAGTGTTTGTAGAAGCAATTCAAGTGAACAAAAATTCTGACTTAATACATTTTGAATGCGAAAGTTTGGTTGTAGATGCAGGTCAACAAGGTGAATGCCACTATCACCACACAAGAAAAAGGCCTCCGCTTCAAATCCCGGTCAGACCAAGGTCCTTTCTGTGTGGAGTTTGCATGGCCTCCCCACGTCCACGTACAACAAAAATGTAGCTCTGCACAAGATCACAAAGCAGCTGCAGGTCATGATACGCACTAGACAATGGAACAACTTACGGGAACCCTCAAGTATAGACAAGTCGATCCTTTGTCATCACGTAAAAACTCTAATGATAGATGTGGAGCGGAGTGAATGCTGGCATTTTACCTGAAAACCCTTGGCCTGAAATCTGTTGACGCATGGTTTTGAGGCTTCCTGCCTCTAGTCCCGCTATGATGAACACTGGCAGGAGAGATGAAACACAAACAAACAAAAGCGGCTTTAAAAAGCACTTGGTTATAGGGTCAAAACTTCCACTTATGTAACACGGTGGCTGCAAATAGGACACACATATCTGGACTTGATTTATGCAGGAGTGAAGCATCTCACCTTTGTAAGCAGGTGAACGGGCAGAGCGTGTTTGTAGGTGTTATAACTTTTCCTCCAGGCAAGAAAGACCGAATGAATTAAGTTCTGATTCAGTGCTGTGTTACATCGATAGTCCCCATCCACTTTGCCCGCATTTTGTGTAAAAAAAAAACACTGAAAAGAAACACATTTGAACTGTATTACCGTCAAGGACTCAAAACAGTTGCCTTATAACAGAAATCACATTTCAGCCAAAGTGGCATTTAGAGCATCTGTGACCTCTCAGATTGCAACATCAAAGTAGGCCACGTTTTAATGTGGGCAAATCGAAACAGCCTCCCGCACCTTTGAGAAAGGAGAGGACTTGAAGCCAAAACCGTACAACAGCCCGTAATGAAATCAGGCAGATGTGACCACCGAAGCCACAGGGACAGAGATGAATACAACTGGTCTTTGAGAAGCTGAAGTGAGTCATGCGGGCAGGAAGTGCTGAAGCATCATCAGGGTCTCATCTTTGACCTGCTGGAAACTGGATAACCATTGACTGATGGCTTTTAATTGGAGTATAAAAGCATGTGTGAAACTCGCACAGGAAATTGTCCCGGTGACATATGAGTCAGTGGTCAGTGTCACACTCTAATGGCATAATGTGCCTGGTTGGTCAAACTATTTCCTTCTCTTTCAACCCGTAAATGCTTCGTCGTCGTGATGAAAGCTCAACCACACACACACACACACACACACACACACACACACACACACACACACACAAAAAGAAAAAAGATGGGAAATAAATGACAAAAACTCAAGGGAAGCAATTACCCAATTAAAAATGGTCAAGATGAGCTTATCTTTGAAAAGCAGCTTTCCAAAGAGCCTTGTTTTTCTCTATTAGCAGACTGCACTGACAGGTTGTTTCACTTCCCTCAGACACTTGAGATCCTCCCGAGTATGAAGCCTCAGCTGCACTCAGTCAGTCCAGAGCTCTGTGTCATATTTTAAGCCATGTGGTGGATGTGGCCTCTGTGACTGCTGCGAGCTCTTACCAGCTTTTCCTTTCCTTCTACTTATGAAACAATAAAGAACTGAAAACACACCGACTCGTGTATAACCAGACCAACAATTGGCATTATTTATTTGACCTCAGCCTAAGTAGAAAGCTCCATATAAAGGTTGACCAATGTGTGTATTTCAACTTGCCCCATGCAGAGAAGTTTGGTTTTGCTGGTTGAAGTTGCAACCTCCACTTGAGAGGCATATTTGCAATCCCAGAACGGGGAAGAAGAGAATATGCTTTGTGGCGGTCAGAGCAATGAAAAGATTGGAATATTTGTCTGCTCCCTCTGGAAACAGTGTCCCAGTTATTCTGGATAATCCAGCTCACTGTCATTTTTGTTGAACCTTTAATTTATTTCAGAGTAAAGACCAACGTGGGTCTGACATTTCTTGCCACTAACAAACGCATGTGGAAAAAAATAATCTGATTCGCTTTTCAATTTGGCTTTTACTTTGAAAAAATTGTGAACTTTTGGTAATGTTTTCAAAGGAGAGAGGAATGACACTGTTTTTTATTCTGCTCGAAGCCTTCAATCAATATTCTGTCCTTGTTTTAGGAACCTGTAAGTCTGTGGCCTGCGCTCAACCCAAACACATCCTCCAGGGTCACATGCTTTCATCGTGAATTTCTATTTTTCATCTGCTAACTTTTATTAGATCTTTTTGTGCTTGAAATTACATTCTTACTGATCAGATTATTCCAGAGCTTAGTTGATTATAAGAACAACTACCGTACTCACTATTTGGGAACTTTAATCACCTGAAGCTAATGGACAGTCTGCTGAGAAAGAGTTCTTAAAGTGGTCCTAAAATGGTTGAATGGGTATTTGTTTTTGTTCCTACTAAAAATTGTAACTAAAGTAAAATGAAAATACATGCTCTCTTGCGCTTTATGTACAAATGATGCATGATATGATTCAGGACCATTTATTAGTGTGAGTGGTCTGTTTCTCTTGGTCTGACATCAGTCATCTTTGAATTAATGTGTTTAATGTGGGTGCTTTAAAGAAAAGTTCTTTTATTCACTAGAAGAGAGCCACAAAAAAGAAGATCATCAATATTGTGTTGAATGATGAGCCATACAAAAGAATCTCGAGCTGTCAATGTTAAAAAGTATAAAGCCCATGAACTACAAGTAACCTTTACTTCAAGGCAGTGGTGGTTGAGACCCCCTCAGGTTAATGTCTCCTTCTCACTTCCAAACTGCATCAGTCTCCATGTCTTCTGCCCCGTGCCAGAGCCTCATATTCAGCATCCAGAGGTGAACCCAGGGGAAAGTTTCCAGGCAGTCAGAGGGATACAGGTGGGTGGATTTCCCCCAGTCAGAGTGTTTACATCAAACGTGGGAAGCACCTGCGCGGGCCGCTCACCTCCAGCTACAAAACACTCTCTTTTCGTGGTGCGAAAGAGGCAGAGACCCCTTACAGGTGCACTTCTTACATCCTCCCGTCCGCCAAATCACAAGGTCTGTATCAAAGCGTTGTACTGGAGCCAGACAGACACCGACAACCTCACTGAAATGTCTTCTCTCCCACAACACAGATAAGCTGCTCTCAGCTTTCAGGGAGGCGTGTGTGCATCCTCCAAGTGTTCGGCTGGACACGGATCAATAAGTCTGCGAGGGCTCCTGGATTTTTGCTATATCCAGAGGAAATATGATACTGCACATTATACATCATATTCAACTTTTATTGCAATTCCAGTTATTGCTCTCTGAGTCATGAAAGGGCACATCAAAGTCTATTTAAAGGAGCAGGGGGGGAAAAAACGCCTGATAAATTTCCTCAGCTGATGTCAATCTGGGGTGACATGGTGGCCCAGGGAAGAACGGCTCTTGTTTGAGGCACTGTTGGAGTTTGCATGCTCTTTACATGTCTGAGTGGGTTCTTCTCCAGATCGCCCAGTTTCTGCCCACAGTTGCAAAAAAAATGCGCTGAAATACATAGCTTCTATATGTGAGTGTAAGAGTGAATGGTGTGTGTGCTGGAGATAGACACCACCAGACCCCTGCTACACCGTTTGGTACTAATGGATGGATGGATGATGTGACTACAGTCAGGGTCAATAGGATGTAAAAACATACAATTAGGTCTGAAAGGAAAAAAATAATCTGGCATGGAATCGGAAATCTAAAAAATGTCGATGTGGATTTTTTTTGTCATCCATGTCCTTGTAATCCAAGGAGTTGTAAATCGTGGCCAGCTGCCGTGATTTACAACTCCCTGGCTTACCACAAATGGTCCTGATCAAGGTGCATTGTGGGTAATGTCAGTGCCAGGTTATGTCAAGAAAGCACAAATAACATTTCAGAATCCTGCCGCATCGATTTCCCTCTGACATGACTTTCTGAATCAGAATCACATTAGTGTCTTCATTTGCAAACCTATCATCAGCTCTGCCCACACACAGCTCAAATGTGGGAATAACCTATATTGTATTGCAGACAAGGCATAATTAAAGGTTAAAGATATCTAGATTGTATTTTCTTTTTTTTAGTACCAGTGCTAAACCAGACATAGCTGTATTGATCTAAGACAGTGTGCCATGAGCCTGTGCTGGTTTTCAGCACCATTTAAAACCAGTGAAAACGGTCAGTAGAGTCTGAAAGGACAAACGTGGCCCGAGAACAATGAACATTCAGCGGTCTGGCTTCTATGCTGATTATAAGTGCAGTTTTCAAGGAAACCTGCCGAGTCAGTGCCATTTCAAACAGTGAGTAATGAGGATATCCTTCACAGACAAGAAAACATTTCCAACATGTAAAAAGGAAAAAATAAAAGTTTCAGTAGATACAGTGCAGCTCAATGTTTGTCTCTCAACGGCCCGAATACAACAACACATGCTTAGTGTAAAATAACAGTTAAGGGACAATCAAAAAGCTTTTAGTGGCATTTTCTTGACCCCATTCATGTGCAATGGATTAGCGGCAAATGTGTCTCAAAAGTTACATTTGAGAAAGCAAATTTTGAAAAAGAACCACATTAAAACATACTGCAAGAAAAGCGAATTACAGGGAGGAGCACGGGCAGAGTGTTAAGAGAAAAGCAACATGGAGGGATCAAACACAGGCCTTAAACACAAACAACAGTAATGAGGAGCAGCTGAGGATAGACGAGGAGCAACAACGTGATTGGTGAAGGAACAGGGCTAATCAGGGAAACATGGGACAGGTGTAGGAACACACACACACACACACAGGAAATAATGTGAAGCATTACACACCAGGAAAAACTCTGCTTTAGCTTTGGAAACGAGCCACGACACCTCGGGTCTTGTCTGTCATTCATATGTTGTCTGACATCATGCGTCTCTACTAACAAGCGGCCCTCTCGCTGTGTTTATGTTACTCTTGGCTGTTCGACTCCAACAATTTGGACAATTTGTCCGGATTAAGGCACGTGAAAACGAGGAAGAGCACACATTCCATATCGATTACTGCACGCCGAAAACCAAACCATGTCAGGAGACAGACGTCAGATCCCTTAAGCTCATCTCGATCTCGGCGGACTCAAAAGCTCAGACGCGCACTGTTTTGCAATACGCAAGGATGGTTTGATTTGTCTCACCTTCTGATTGATGTAGGTACGGTTTAGAGGGGGTTAAAGAATCATAAATCATGTATTTAAGTAATCGAGTGAGGATTCGAGATAGATGTTCTCTCCTGAGTGTTGCTCAGCATGTGAGCTGCTAGTGATTTCAGAGTAAATCTCAGACTCCGTCTATGAATGTTTCACTTTGTTCGTCACTGCAGGTACATATGCGGCAGCCAGACCACCATGATGGCAGCCAGTCTGCATGTGCTGAGCTTATTGCCCATTTGAGACATTTCTTTCTTCTTCTCGTCTGTCTGAGGACGGATTGTCTCCATACTCTCTTGCTTTTATCGCAGGGCACTCCTGAACAAACCTGGACATCCTGAAATAGCCACAAGAACCTGGTCCAGTGAGCTGCTGGGGCGGTGTGTCACACAGGACGAGGACAGCACTGTGCTAATTACTGGTCTCTCACCAGGGGGTGAGTAGGACTACAGTGGGATTCTTGAGACGCTCTGACCCCGCAACGGTATTCACACTGCCGCCATAGTTCACATGCTTTCCTTGCAATACTGTGCCGAGCAACATCTACCGGGTCTGCATCTGAGTGTTTTGGGAAGTACAATGATTAAATAAACGGATGTACGCAGACTGGAGCGTGTCTAGCATTTGCAGCTGGATTCAGATCCTCACATGTGCACAGCTGTCCAGGGAAGGCTCTCTTTGTTTTGCTTCTTGACAACATGGGATATTTCTTTGAAAGGGGCTCTTATGCAACAGTGCGTGCATTCTTGGGGGATTTGGTTTGAATCTGAACATGTGACCCCGAGTTGCACCAACACGCCCTGCATGTACATCTCTGGAAAGCACTGAAGGCTCAGAGCAAGCTGTCAGAGGAGCGATGAGGTAATACAGTTACACCCCTATAAAAACACACTGCCAAGTGAATACGAAAAACAGAGTACTACAGTGCCTTGAATGAATAGCAAACACATGGCTGCCCAAAGTTTAAATCCACTGCTGTGATACATCGAGTATGCTGGGCTCCCTTTTTTCTTATTTTTTCCTCTAAAGTTTGCGTAATTAAATATGACGTGACAGTAAAGTGTTTGAAGAAGTGACTTTGAGCTGACCCGGGTCAAGTGTTGATTATGGCTGATATATGTCAATTTTACGGCCTACGTAACTAACGAGAATGACTGCATTTCTATTTTCCGTGTTGGAGTAATTTCTGGATAAATCATAGCAGAACAGGGTCGGTCATGCTCCAGGCTCTCTGGCGCTGTAACTGGGCGCAGTACTACTTTGAAGCAATGCTCAAAGCGCTAACTAACCTGTCAGCACACACACACACACACACACAGCACAGCTGAGGTTGATGGGATAGCAATTAGTTCAGCAGGTGTGAGGTCCTGAACCACTTTTTGTGCATTAACTGACCCAGTGATTAATTATTTCCATCATCCAGATGGCAGCATCAATCTCCAAATTTTCCACAATCTACCCAAAAATGTGTGTGTGTGAAAAGTCAGAGTCAATGGGATCCATCCTGTTGGAACCACAACTTCATACATTTGTTTTCATCCCCAGGTTTACAGCCCCAGCTCGCTCCTTTCAGTACAGAGGAGCAGCGGCTCTACCATGGGCTCCTCCTGGATGTCTGAGCTCCTCACCTTATTACCTAGGCTCAGCCCAACCACCCTGTAGAGGAAAGAGGCATCTTTACCACTGCAAACCAGTATAGCATCCACATCAATGCACATCCATTCCAGCCCTCATCGATCTGTGTATATCCAGCTCAGCTTTACCTCTCCCCTTATGAACAAGACCCTGAGATACTTGATTTCCTCCTCTTGGGGCAGGAACTCCTCCCTAACCTGGAGTGGGCACTCCACCGTTTCCTGCCTGACTTCCTCGTACTATAATTACTGTGTTATTATTAATGCTTTTCACTTGCTCTTATCTTCTTTATTATTCATAGACTTATTGTTATTCTTATACCAGCATTCCTGTGAGTGGAAATGAGCCAAGAGTTTCGTAGTGCAGGGGGAAACATTCTCATTGCGCACATGATGTAAATACATTTTGAGAAGCATGGCCTTGGATTAAGAAACGGCAGTTCTCATCCTGGCTGCTTCATACTCATGCTGCAAACCGTCCCAGTGTGAGCTGGGGGTCATTGCTTTATGATGCTAATAGGACCACCTCATCTGTGTGTGGACAAAACTGGTAGAAGAAAAAGCAAATAGAAATTTTCCTCATGTCACGCAGGTAGAAAGCAAAGAAATGATAAACATTCAGACTTGGTCAGTCATTCGTCTCCTCAGTTACAACTGACTTCAAGTTGTTTTGTGAGCTCATATTTATTACTTTCGACCATTATTTCACATCCGCGCAGATAAAATATCCCTCTTACCATATTTCAGGTATGCTGCACAAATTTGCCTACATTCCTGCAACTCTGTGTCAGAAAAAACTATCTCACTTCACATTTGGCTTGCACATGACATCATCTTTGGCTGTATTCGGTGTAGTTTTAAAGGAAAATTGTACTTGATCACAAAACAGGTCCCAGCCAGCGGAGGCCATAACAAGTAGCACATGGCAAACTATCTCCCTGGTGTATTTTCCCTTTAAGAGAATATCTGTTTCAGATTAATCATTGTGCAACATGTTTCTCATCCCCAGGAACAAATGCAGTCATAAACCCTACATTCACCACACTGCTTGAAACCCCTTTCCAGAGCGAACTCACATGATGGATACGAGCTCCTAACGCTACAATTCACTGATAAACGTGTTTTATAAAAGCGTAAAGTGGATTTATCGGCAAAGGCGAATCTGCTCTGGTGTCTTATTGCATTTTGCGGCTGTTGCTGTTTTTGTTTGTGCCAGAGAGCAAGGGAGAGAGAGCATGGTAAACAGCGGACGGTCCAAAGTGATGAAGCAGATGGTAATCACAGTCTAGACAGACAGGGCAGTGAGGAGGCAGGCGAGGAGGAGATGGGCCTCGCCGTTAAATCAGCCACCCACAGGAACAACATTTTTAAGCCGTTTTCAAAGACGTCACGGCGCAGATTTCTGCATTGCGAAAAGCAGGCAGTCAAATTATCATGGTAGCGCATCATGATGAACCAACAGTACCAGACTGGAATATTAATATGCTGGCATGGAAAGAAAAGAGGGGAGAGTGTGTGTGTGTGTGTGTGTGTGTGTGTGTGTGTGTGTGTGTGTGTGTGTGTGTGTGTGTGTGTGTGTGTGTGTGTGTGTGTGTGTGTGTGTGTGTGTGTGTGTGTGGATGTGAGTCAAAGCGTTTGCTGCATATTACCTCACAAGAGGATGTGAGCGGCACCTTTTTTTCTGCTGACAGATGAAAGAAAGGCACAGGCATGTGACTATGACAGAAGATGTGAGGGAGCCTCAAATGGCTCAAAGTGTGACTTACAGCCCAGTGAGCTGCCCAAACACCCCCCCCCTTCAACCCCGTCTGCCCATGCATTTAGTCTCCCTTACGCTTCATAATCCAGAAGGGCTCATCTGCCTGCTGTATGCTGACACAGTTTCAACCTGAGTTTGAGATCACTAACCTGCACACATTGAAATTCACAGTGCATTCGTATCGACGGGCCTCTGGACACTGAAGGGCGCAGCGGCATCTTTATGTAAAAGAGGATTTTCTGTCAATAAGAGTGGATAATCACAGGCTGCAGGCGGCTGCAAGCTCTGTGGACCGACAGCACAGTGCAACAACACCGAGGACTCATCTGTAACCTGTGCACTGATGCTGCGCAAAGCTCTCTGATCGCACATTTGCCACATCGGTCGAGCATCGATCATCCAAATGAAGCAAAAATTGGAGCATCTATAAGGGAGATATCCAGATGTATTGTTTTGAACAGGAGTCTAGCGATGCCCCCGGAGTCCTCGTCTGATCTTCGTTGACTTTGTGTGAGAGGAACAGCAGCGCAGTTATTTCCCACATTAGCCGCAGTTAATAAATTAAGCAATCTTAATCATATGATTCATTAATCATCCGGCTATTTGGAGGCTGCTCAATGCTTCTTTGGAGTTTAATAGAGCTTTTGTGCCCTCTAGTGTTGGAGTTGTGAACCTGTCTTTAGTAACTGTGCAATTGTGTAATTGTAAAAATTTTCATTTTCTATTAAATTATCACATTATCAGTGGCTTATTTAAAGGTAAAGGGGGCTCAAGTATTTTAACTGGATTAAGAGGCTGCGAGGTATTCAGACGCTTGTCTGTTTGCTGTTATTCTCTTCTTTTCTTAAACCACAATTAACAAAACAAATAAACTAACAGATTAAAAAAAGGAATTAACATATCTTCAGAGGTAGTATTAAGTGTATGTCAAACTATAAAGACGCAAGCTTTTCTCTGGAAACACAAAGTCTTTCACCATAGAGAAGGCACCCAGTAATCTGTGCTAAGTTTTTGCACAAATACACAGATCATCTGTATTTTTGATTTTATATTCTTGCAATGATAATTTGCCATAACTTGTGGATATTATTTTGTATACCTTTCTGTGAGATGTGTGCTTTATCTAGCTGTGTGCTGAATTTCCTCCAGGAATTCACCAAGGGCATGCATTTTATGTAGAGATGTCCTTCAAGACACTCAAGGTTGCTGTATAAAATTTTAAAAGCAACATAAATTATGATAAACACGACAGGAATACGATAAAAGAATGGAATGAGAATAGAGACCAGTGACGATACATGCTGTTAATTTTTCAATTAAATTAAGCAGAAAAAAAGAAAAAAGACACACAGACATTTAGACAGATGGAAAGAAAGAAAGAAAGAAAGAAAGAAAGAAAGAAAGAAAGAAAGAAAGAAAGAAAGAAAGAAAGAAAGAAAGAAAGAAAGAAAGAAAGAAAGAAAGAAAGAAAGAAAGAAACCATAGTGGAAGTTCTCAGGTCAAAATTCAAGCAGCAGGAAGTTCCATCAATAAACGTCAAGAATCATAAAGAATTAAGAATCATAACAGAAGAATCATAAAAGAGTAACTTTTAGTCGAGCAGATTATACAACTCAGAAAGTTTACTCTTAATTCATAAAAGATGTATCGAGACTAAAGCCTGCCTTACTGATAAGAGTGTGTGCGTAGCGCCCCCTGGTGGACCCAATTGATACCATACAAAAACATGTGCTTTCTAGTAAAATGAAATTATTATTATTATCGCTATTATTATGAATTGTCGCTATTGAACGCATTTTCTAACTTGATACAACAGCACCGAGGCTGTCATTAATACCTACGTTGTTTTGTTTTTTGTTTTTTTATGCAAGATGTGCATGTTGTGGCTCAGGTTTGACAATGAAAAGGCTGCAGAAGCACACACGGTCTCGCTGGTAATGAACACATGAATGGGCCCGGAGGGGAGGGGGGGTTGTTTCTTTCATGTCTGGGGGGTGAATTCCTCTAAGTCTGAGCCTCATTCCGCCTCCTGTACTTGTGTGGGGCTGAGGAGGAGCTCAGTTGTTTATTCATTCACGTCAGCTCTGCTGCTGCTGCCTTCTCTTCCCTCCTTCCTGCTCCACACACACACACACTGACACACATACATACATACACAGCGCGCGGACACACACACACACACATACACGTACACACACACATACACACACACTGAGAGAGAGCGCGCGGGGACCAGCCGTTGTAACAGTGTGTGTATGTGTGTATGCGCGTGTGTGTGTGTGTGTTTCCTCCCACATTCACATTCAACCACAATCACGTCGCCACCATAAACCGATTTTGGAACCAGGTGAGTTTCTCTTCCTTGTGCTTCTCCGCTGCGGGTGCTGGTGGGGACTGTAGCCGGCTAGGACTTGTCCGGCCCCGGCCGAGCGGCGCAGCTTCGACCGTAACTTGTTAAATTCCTGCCGAGAAGCCGGGGCCGTGTCCGGGGGAGACACACGGACGGAGGGAGGGGAGGGGAGGGGAGGGAGACGGTGTCCTGGTGCGTGTGTCTCCCCCACCTCGCCACTCCGTCCTCGCCTCGGTGTCGGCGTTCGTGTTTTAGCGCAATAGCCGGGGAGAGAAGCGGTCGATGTAGGTCAGCAAGTGGAGTCAAAATGTCGTCTTTTCTTTTTTTACTTCCACATTCTCCAGAGCTACAAACAGATGGCGTCGACAGAGAGAGGGAGGGAGGAAGAGGGAGGGAGGGAGAAGGTGGGGGAAAGACAGGGGGTGAGGAGGCGCAGGAAGGCCCCGGTGTTGGTGCCCCATCACCGGGGTAAACCCTCCTCCTCACGCCGGGACGAGGCCGCGCAGACCCGGGTGTAACTTTGCTGTGGAGTTGCTGAGTTTGGTGGAGGTGGAGGGGCCGCCTCGCTGCAATGGTGCCTGCACGGAGGTGACGATTGGTGTGTTTGGACGTAGAAGGTGAAGCAAGGGAAGTCCACGATGTGGTGGCAGCTGTGGTGGAGATGGGGGGTGAGGAAGGGGGAGGAGGAGGAGGAGGAGGAGGGGGGGGGGGGGGGGGGGGTACGGCACCGCAAAGCACCGGGGAGATGCACTGCAGCAGATAACCTGTAGCCCGGGCTGCTGCCTCCATCTGGGGGGGGTGGGGGGTGGAAGCCGACCACCACCTTCATCACAAAAATAATGTCCATCATTAGCACCACCTTCATCACTACCTCAACATCACTGTCATCCATTTCCAATACTACCACTGCCACCTTCATCCCCATCACTACCACCATGCCCTCATCACTTCTACCACCACCGCCACCTCCATCGCTACCCCTTCTTGACCACCATCATCACAAGCTCCACCAACATCGTCACCATAACCGCTAGCACCACCTTCGTAACTACCACCACTACCTTCATCATAACAATCGCAACCATCACCATCACTTATCATCACTACCAACACCATTCAGAACCACTACTACCTCCGCCACTGCTGGAGGAACCTGCTGTCAGAGCTCACCGCCAGGCCACAGGCTTCCGATACCTTCCTCCCTCCGTCGTCTATCCTCTGTACCACCCCAGAGACCGCTGACCCCCCCACCCCCACCTTGCATACCTGCCACGCACTGCCCCACGCCCTGCGCTGTGGCCGCTGCACCCCCTGATGCATGCACAGCATGCAGCGCTCTGCAGCAGCTGCATGCTGTGCATACCAGTTGGCAGCCCCGGAGGCCTATAGATGTGCTCCGATGCAGCTCGGTGTCAGTGCACTTCAGCGGCTGGCTGTAATTAAAAAGACATCCTCTCTCCAACCCCCCCCCCTCTCTATCCTCTCTCTCTGTGGTCTACGGGGTCCTCTTGATGGATGCTCATTTAGATGGAAACCTTCAAATGACTCAGCAGCGTTCGCCAAAGGTGCCTCGTTTCACTGTTTTGTATTTTTCTTTTTTGGTTTCGGAAAGTGACCCGGCGCGGCCGCCGGCGTGTGGCTGGATGGCGCTCAGCAGGAGAGCAGGGGCGTCAACCACCTCCGCCCAGCAACTCTGCCTCTTGTTGCTGGTCTCGCTGGCTGCCGTTTGTCAGGAGATCCCGTTTCATCACGGCGTTCCCTCACCTCCGTCGCTCTGTCTGCTCCGAGGTGTTTTCTCGTCTCGCCGGCGGAGCACACCAGTCGCGGTCCGCACGGGTGATGGGAGCTTCTCTGCATCCCTGGATGATTTTTTATTTTTTATTTTTTTCATAGCCCCTCTTGACTTCCACGCCGTTTGATGATAACGTCTCCCGTCTGTTTTCGCTCGGGGGGGGGGCTCCTCGCCAAACATTCATTTGCTTTGCAAACTCGCCGTCTCTCAGCCGGCTGCTATATTTGTTGTCGTCTGCGTTAACCTTGCGCTAATGGTCCGTCGGATCGGCCGTGCCTTGTGATTTTCATCTCTTGTGCTCGGTGACAAACAACAGGCATTATGCTCTGAGTCTTTTGGGTTTTTTTTGGGGGGGGCCAC
The DNA here is from genome assembly GCA_029224185.1 of Karalla daura. Taxonomy (NCBI): domain Eukaryota; kingdom Metazoa; phylum Chordata; class Actinopteri; order Chaetodontiformes; family Leiognathidae; genus Karalla; species Karalla daura. Next base: position 19,465,790 of record CM055190.1, read on the forward strand.
ATGATGATGCCCGTAATTCCCAGATCGTGAAAAACGATCGGCAAGTTTGCAGAATTTACGCCCCTCCACTCAAGCCGCGCGTTTCTTTAATTTCATGGCTTGCCTGACTTGTACAGTGATGAATGAATTTCTCAGAGTGTGCGATCGATAATTTGTTATTGACCCTGCAGCCGCTTGCTGCTTGCTGCTGCTGCCTCGGCCTCACAATCTGTATGCTGCTGAAGGGGGGGGGGGGGGTCTTCAGCTCCCCGGACCGCCACTCGCAGGGCGACCGTGCTGATTGTGGGGCCAGACGTAGCGCCTGGACCTCCACAATTACTCCCTTTAAAAAAAAAAACTGAACTGATTATCTAACCAGACAGTGGAAATGAGACACATCTCTGGTGGATGAAGATAAATGAAAATTAGGCTTTCTCCTTCCTAACCCCCCCCCCCCTCAATCACCACCACCATCTCCCTCCCTCTCTCTCTCTCTCTCTCTCTCTCTCTCCCTCTCTCTCGCTGCCTCCTTTATCAGGCTGTGAGAATATAGCTGTGGTAAAAGGTTTAGAATAGCTGATGATGGTGTCAGCACATTGCAGCGCTTGGCTGTGCTGCAGGCGGGGTTTAAAAAAGAAAAAAGAAAAAAGAGGCTGATGTTTCTCGAAGCACAAAGGCCCAATGTTTAGGGCCTGGCGGTCCCGGCCATGCCCAACGACCTCCAGAGCGCAGCGCCACTGTGTTTGTGTTGTGCGGTGCGGGCCTAAAGTGCAGGCCCGCAACCGCGTCACAATAGACGGGCCTTCTGCCGGGGATGGGATGGGGTGGGGTGGGGGTGGGGGGATGGGATGGGATGGGGTGGGGGGGGGGCACTGAATTGTGCATGAATAACGGCAACAGGGAGCGGGCTAACCGCTTACTCGGCGTAGCTTTATTAGTATCAACAGTCGAAGGCGTTTTCCCCCGCTGTTTTGGTGTGACCGTCGGCATGTTTGAGCTAATAACGGAGCTGGCAGCTTATTATCTAGATGTTGGAGCGTGTCAGCGAATGTGACTTGTGATGCAAAGCACAAAAAAAAAGAAAAAAGAAATGTCTCGTTATCTCTCGTTGTTGCTCTCAGGAAGCCGAATGAAGAGAGAAGGGACGGGGGGGGGGGGGGGGCGCGCTCTTTTGGAGACGGTCAGACACGTGTGATGTAGAGTCACAGGAGGGTGGAGATGGAGTTTTCTGTCCTCGGTGTTGGTCTTTGTTGTGTTATTGTGGATAGTGATCGAGCCGTCTGCTCACAGCAGGAAGGGTCCCGGTTCCGATCCCAGTCAGACCGAGGGACTTTGTTTTGAGTTTGAGATGAAGACATGCATGTTTTGGTCACTTGTCCCTAGGTTTGAGTGTGTAAGTGAAGAGTGTGTGTGTGTGAGCTGCAGTAAACTGGACACCTGTCCTGGGTGCATCGCCATGACACTGTGCTATACCAAACAATGACTGGTAAAGTATCATGGATTTTATTGACTTGCATGGTGCACAGAGGACTCATCTCTGTGGCCTCAGGGAGCCCCTGCAGGTCAAGGCGATCACCTCATGTATGGCTACGACACATTGTTCAGTTCTTCACGGCCCTCTGAGGAAGCATCCCACTGATCTCAATGGGCCAGTCCTCAAATGCCCTATCAATATTGGTAAATTGACGTTGCACACATGTTGATGTCGGACCTGCTGGTTGCTAGCTTTGGGAAGCCTTACCGTTGCAGAATCACACACACCCACACACATCCCTCTTTAAACATGTGTGTTCATCTATCCTAGAGGGTTACATGCTGCTGATGAGTTTTACCTCATATTCACCTATTCGACAGTTTGTTAGGATCATATGTGAGAGTCAAGCATCCATGCCAGGCCCTGGTGGCTGCTGTTATTGCAAACTAGGGCAGGAAACAGTTATTTTGTAGTGGGTTATTGTTGATGGATCGGCTTGTTGTTTTGTCTCCTGGATGTTGGGGGAAATGCGGAAAACATGTCGATCCAAGGGCCATCCATCATCTCGCCCGCTTTTTGTCCCGTGGCGTCCAGGGTTTCTGCTCGAGCATCTCCAGCGCACACGTGGTGTGAGGGCAGGGTATACACCCTGGGGGGAGCGTGCCAGTGATCCCACAGCCCCGCGTTCCCACAGCTCCCACATTTGTACTGTTTTTTGGTTTTTTTTAATTCCAAAATCAGGGCCTGTGGTGCCACATTTCCGACACAAGCCCCACTTTTGAAAATGTCCTACAAATGTGGGAACATAGGGCCTAATTTTAAGAAAAGCCTCAGAAATGTGCTAACACAGGGCTGTGGGAACTTAGGACTGACCCGTACCCCTGACAGGTCTCCTGTCCGTCACAGGACATGGACACCATTCACTGGCTCACTCACACCTCCAAATGAAGAGTCTCCGGTCGACCTAAACGTGCATGTTTCTGGGCTGATCGTTTTACAGTCGAGTAGCTTCTGAAGCTCCGTTGCGATCGTCTCGGTGTTTAAAGTCGAGCTTTCGCGTGGCCTCACAGTACAAACCTGCCGTTCTTGACCGCATCTGTTTGCCGCAGATAAACAAAAAAATAAGCGAAAGGTCCAACAATAGCGGCGTAAATGGACTCTATTGTTGTCTAAATCCAGACCTGGCCCTAATGGCGTGTATACAGCCGCGTGGAACAGACAGCTCCAGTGTGCGACGCTCATTAGGTGCCAGTCAGTGCTGGACCGGCTGCACGCTGTCCCGGCCTGCGTTGGCTGTGCGAAGTTGTTACTAGTTGTCTGGTGAGTCAGTTTTGTCCTCCCTTTTTATTTCTGCCAAACTCCGTTTGTGGGAGAGAGATGAGCAGACAATCGCTTTCCTGAAAGCAGGATCCTGCGCTGCGCTCTTCCCCGCCACCGGCCTCCGTCCCGGTGAAGCCTCGTCCATGACGGTGGCTCCGGACTCCACAGGAACCACCCCTCGAGCGTTGTAGATGGAGCTTTGTGGACGAAACCATCTCTAAACATCTGAATCGAACTTGGAATATCATCAGTATCAGCCCCTACTTATACCTCAGATATAAACTTATGACTGTATGTATTTCATACACTCCTAGCGGTCTAAAATGTATACATTTAGTGGTATATTTATTGCCTGGAGCTGTTTTAAAAGACACATTTCTGTTTTTATAGGCCCCCCCTTCTGTCATCTTACATCTTAATGCATCGTTTTAGATTGTTCTTGTGTTTGTTGCCTCCGATTCGTCGCGGTCCGTCTCACTGCACACGTACTCGCGCGACTGCGTGCGACTGACGAGTTGAATCTTCAAATGTGCAGACGAGGTGAAAGCACCGACGAACACATCCGCCTCAACGGTGCGCCGACTAACTCCACTCTTCTAGTCATGGCTGCCGGTTTCACTCCAAGGCGCAGATGAATTCAGAGATCCCGGCTGGAAGTGGCCGCGAGGTGTGTGTAGAAGCCAGGATGATGGGTCGATTGGTCGAAGAAAAAAAAAAACCCCAAAAAAACAAATTTCCCACTTAAGCTGCCAGTGAGTGTTTTTTTAACAGCTCTGGGACTCGCACATTCACACACCTGACGGGGAAATTTTTGTAACTTTGTGACCCGGCAGTCTGACATTCAGACGCTCCTCATCCTCACCCTCATCCTCATGCTCAGATGGATCGGACCTGGATATATTCCTGCATATCGGGACTCGGCAGGTGTTCTCCTGCCGAGCCTCAGACAAACGTAAGGAGGAGGCCTGGGACGCGCGGCAGAGACCGAGAGCCGGGATCAGATCAGCCATGTGCTGCTGCTGCTGCTGCTGGAGTGCCCTCGAGCAAAGACGTCTCAGTCTCAGTCTGTGGGGGCGCTGCTGTGTTGCCACATCTCCAGCCCGTGAAGAATAAGTCAAAAAAAAGAGAGAGAGGGAGACAGAAAGAGAGAGAGAATTCCCCTCCAGGGATCGATATAGTAACCGTACATTAATCCCATTGTTTAAATTTCCTTTGGAAAGGACATCATTTTTCCTCAGTGCATGCACACACACGCGCACGCACACACCACTGGGTATGAAAAGCGATGTGTAATAGAGAGAGAGAGAGAGAGAGAGAGAGAGAGAGAGAGAGAGAGAGACTGGTGTGAGGGGCAACGGTGCAATGAAGGAGTGGAGGAGAAAAGATAAGGAAGTGATGGGAACGAGGGAGGAGGGAGGGAGGGAGGGAGGGAGGGCGGGAGGCGGCGTATCCATGGAAACGTGAGGATGGAGTGATGGCAGGAGGAAGGAGGAGTGATGTAGTTTTGAAACTGTGAGTTACTGGGAGCTGGAACAAAACGCTTTGCCCACAGCAGCACTTAGCAGCAGCAGCAGCAGCAGCAGCAGCAGCCGGCCACTTTTTGTGTCTTTTCTCATCATTCCAGTCGCACCGATTCCGATAAGCGTCCAGCCTTGATTTTTCTCCCCTTTTTTTTCTTTTTTACTGCGCCAGTGTGAAGTGAGTGTGTATCACAGGGGTACAGGAACATGGTCAGAGTTAAAAAAAATAACGGATCAGGACATTGATGACCGGATTGATGACCTGGCCATCGTCAAACAGCGGCAGACCCGTCTGGTCTCGACCGTCCCACATCTGCATGAGAAGAGGGGCGTGAGTCTATTAATTGAACGGCTGTGTGGTCTAAAAACCGCTAAAAACTGCTGATCCATGCTTCACCGAGGCCAAGATGAAGCCCTCAGATAGCCACCCACACACACACACACCTCACAGATATTCATCTGGCTGTCATAGCTGTCATAGAGGTCTAAGGAAAGCGATAAGAGAGGTTGATTTCAGAAAATTTCTCAAAAATATTCTCCGGTCTAGTCTGAAAAATCTTCCCGGTCCGTGCCATTCGTCTTGGAGCACCTGAGAAGTGGTCTTTGCCTTGTTGACCCACCGTTCTTGGAGGACTCTGCCCTAGAAACATGCTGCAAAATAACTTTCAAGAGATTCGAGAGGGATTCAAGAGTTTTGTTTGCTATATCCTAATTTGTGTGACTATTTCAGATGTTCAGTTGTTTTCGTTACCTATACCGTACGATAAAGTTAGTGCTACAGTCAACAGTCATTTCTAGGTTGTCCTTTACTCATCATCCTATCTGGAATATCGTAAACTAAGCTAAAAATAAGGAGCTCAAACGCTTTAAACGTTCAGACTAAGGAGCCAGTCATCGGTGGCCGTCCCCTGGCCGTGACTCTGGATCGTCCCTTCCTCTCGTTTCCTGCCGTGGCTCCAGCTCCTGAGTCTCGCGGCTGGTTTCCCTTCAGGTTGAAGCGGAGCAGAGATCAGATGCTGCAGCGACAGCTAACACGGTGCAGCGTTTGGGGTGGAGGGTGTGGGGTGGAGGTGGGGGGGGACTCTGTCGCTGTATTCCCACAGGACTCCTCTGTATGAGTATATCACGGCGTACGCTCGCCTCCGGCGCCGCGCGCACGCCGCTCTCATCTGCCGTCTGCAGCCGCCTCAGCGTCTTCAGAGGCGACGCTCCCCCTGCTCAAAATCCAGGGGAATTCCAAGAAAAGACTGGAGAGGGCTCCTCGTTTTTCCCCCTCTGTGTGTCACTGAACCGCAGGTCAATAGAGTTCGACCCGCTGCCAGCCGCGCTCCACCTGCGCTCGATGGTGCCGCGTGTAGTGTCTGATGTGTCCCCGGAGCTGCTGCAGATGCTTCCGGAGAGAGTGAGTGAGTGTGTGTGTGTGTGATCTGTGTCTGGACCACAAATGATCTGATCTTACCTTTTGGGGGGGGAACCAAAGGAAACATCATTCAAAAACTTCATATAAAATAGAAAATCTTAGGTTATCCGCTCCTTGTTCATAAATTCTGCAAAGATCATGCAGGAATTTGTTCCTTCCTTTCCATGGCACCTGTTTGCTGGTGTGACAGGACACCATCCATGTCCACTCACGCTACTTGTACGTCTCACACAGGTCTGCGGAGGGATGCACGTTTAGAGGCTTTTGTGTGGCGAAACAGACGTTAAATCAGTGATGACAAGCGTGTCCGTGTCGGCGAAGGCTCTGAATTAAAGCGGCTTGTAGTTTCTGTCGGCTTCAGGAAATACCTGTGCGTCCTGATGAGAAACGTGCCGCTGAAGAATCTGTTGATTGTTTCTTCAGTTTAGCCAATCAGGTGTCAGAGATGTCAAATAAACAAAGCTAAGCCTAAGGAACTAGAAAGATCACATATAAGAGGCTGAGATTCCCAGCAGCCCCGGGCACTAGAGTGGGGGTTGGGGGGGGGTGGATGATCAAGGTGAATACATCCGCCATCCATCATCTTACCCATTTTGTGCATTAACGGTCTGTCCAGCGCCCACCTGGACAGGTCCTCAGTCCATCACAGGACACGCAAACACACATCTTTAGCGTTTACTCTCCCAGTCACACCTAGTGGCAATTTACAGTCTCAAATCGATCTACTCATGCATGTGCTAGGACTGTGGGAGGAAACTGGAGCATGTGGAGGAAGGCCCCATATCTACCCTGTGGCCTGCACACACATTGCATATATATTCATATATATGTGTATATATATATATATATATATATATGTATGTATATATATATATATATATATATATATATATATATATATACACACACACACACGTATGATGTATTCCATATAATATTCCAGGTGTAAACGAGGTCAAGGTGACACCACAGGCTCCAGGAGTCCCAAACACCATGGGCTTTTACTCAGTGGTCAGATGTGGTCAGATGTTCATCAGGGGCCCAGCTCCTAACCCTTTCCCCGTTTCATGCCCAGTGTGACAAGTCGATGGCGATGATGTGTTAAACTCTGAGTGATCTCACGCCTGCTCACCGATAATGCTGGAGAGCACCGGGGGCAACGTTTCCCAGCATATCGCCACCATGACTATAAATAGTGCTCGAATACGCGCTTGTCCGCGGCCCCGGAGCAGCCAACATTCATTAACCTGCAGAGTGAAGACTGGAGAGCCACAAGCAGGAGTTGGTAAATGTGACCCCGCCCCCCACTCCTCCCCACACCCACCCCTTTACAGGCATTGGCGACCTTGTCCCCAGCTGTCACGCAGCTGAATTCTGCGTTTTCAGACCGCTGCCGCTGCCTGGCAAACACCTGAACGCCGCTTCAGTGCGGCCCCGTTGGTCCAGACGGAGGGAGATTAGTCCCAACACTGAGCAGCATCTGTATGTGTGTGACACACACATACACACACACGCACAGGGGCAGATAGTTCAAGCGAGGCTTGTTAAATGGGACGCGGTATGATATCACAATGTAAAGTACATCCATCCATCTGGTGTTTGGTTTTGTTTACCTTAACAGGTGTTATGTGGGGGGAGGTGTCCCATCACTCATGGGATGAGGGGCGGGAGTGTACCCTGGACAAGTCACACTGCAAATGGTCTGAGCCGGATATGAACTGGCATCCCTCATGCTGTGAGACACCAGTGCCAGGCTCCAGTTATCTAGTCCATCATAGTTGGACTCTTGTTGCTTGCAGTAGTGCTGATTTTAGAGCCAGGGATGCAGGATAACCGCGTTCTGCTTCTCATAACCGGCACTGCTACGTTAGCATTAGCAGCGTTAGCATCCTCCTATTCTCTCCATATGTCTACTGTCTCCAGAAGTTAGAGATGGCTCACAGTGGTGGTAGCGGTGCTGTGTTTACGTTTGAGGTGCGCTCCGAACAAAGGGGACTGAAAAATGAGGAAAATCTAAAGTTACGAGCCAGTTTGCATACACTGTTTAGAAGCTGGTCCTGGTCGCACCATGTGCCATCTCTGCAGACAGTGTCTTACTTTGCAGAAGTACTTTAAGGCTGAATGCACACCTCAACCTGGGCTGAGTGCGGCGCGAGAGCATAGACGGGACGATGCGGGAGTGCTAAATTTTGCGGTTTCATTTCGCGGGAAAAGGTTGCAGATCTTGGCTGCCATCCGTGCCTGTAGGTGCGTTACGGGGAGTCTGATTGAAAGGATCGGGCGTCTCTGCTGCTTCGGTCCGGACGATGCGTTGTGACACGTGGTAGATTCATCACGCCATCCCGCTGCATGCGACCTTTTTTTTCTCCACCCCATTTCCACGATATATCAATGTGCCGCGCTGCAGCCCAGGTGACTCAGGGCCATGTTTTTTTTAGCAGCGGGAGATATTTAAAGAATCACATCGGCCTCCGCAGGTGCTTTTGGCTGTTTTGTTGTTTGTGATCAGCCGGGCCGGTCGCACTGTTGTTTACCAAAACACGGAGTCTCTCAGAGTAGACCTGAAAGCCCTCCAGACATGGCGTTCATTATCTTCATCTTCATTATCTATGATTGATGTGAGAAAGTATTGCATTGACCGTTCATCCAGGTCGTCCTTTATCCATTTGTGAGTCATGGCCACTGGTTTGTGCAAATCGATAATCAGCTGATGGATTGATCAGTGGGTGCAGGCCTAGTGTGATGGAGGAACCTGTCACCGTGTATTTGCGTAACAGTTAAACAGTGAGGTGTCGTCGGACAAGTCTTTGTTGGAAGAAGTTTTAGGAGGGCAGCTGAGGTGTGGATCACACCCTCATCAGGTTGAACTTTTAACAAGAGAGCAGATGTTGGAGACGACTTGACCTCGGGATGGATCCAGTAAGGCTCGTGGTTTACTTTCGGAGGCTGGTAACACAGCTGTCCTGTAGGTCTAGCTCTACAGGGAGTACACCCTGGACAGGACACGCGCTCACTGCCCTCTCCCACCTAAACATTCCTGACTCTGGACAGCTTGACTGTATGAATAACCCAATGAAAGGAACCAATGAAGGAACGGATTAAACGCTATTATGGCACACTTATACGGTGTGATCGTGGTGATTGCGGTCAATACTCCGTAATCTTTCTAGGTCACATACCGACTCAGTGTTTGAGATCTGTGTGTGTGTGTGTGTGTGTGTGTGTGCGCGCATGCTACGAAGTAACATTTGCTGTCAGTCTCAGACCTCAACACACTGACATGAGGCGAGTATTTTAAGATTCAGCGTGATCGGGCTCCAGTGTTTAACCATTTCACTGCACGTAATGCCCATCATAAACATCCATTCATCCATCATCTTGTCATCTGACCAGCTTTGTACCTTAGCAGTGTCGCGGCTGTGTCTGTGCATATAGGGTAGAGGCAGGGAATACATCTCAGGACACACACACCATTCACCCTCTCTCTCACAGCTATATGTCTCCAATCAATCCAACCTCCTATGCTCAAACTACACCTGTAAGTCACATAGCAATGGCATGGCTCCAGATTTTCAGATTTCTGGAGACCACTGTTTGTTGTCACTGGGATAACAGTCGTAATGACTGGACTTGAACAGAGTTGCCAGAATGAGAAAGAAGAGATGCTGGCCCAGTTAACAGGCCTGGAGCTGACTGGAGTATGATGGACCACATGGTATTGGGACAGGAAGCGTAGAGTTGTCTGGGATTTGTTTGTTTTTTTGTTGGGTTGTAGGGGGGTGTGGGTACTGTATGTGTGTGTGTGTGTGTGTGTGTGTGTGTGTGTGTGTATCAGTGATGGAATCAGTGAAACTGAACTGTGGAGTGTCTCCTCTCAACAAGGCCTGGTTTATCAATTTATCAGTGGACACATCAAGATCCACCTGAATGGAGCTGTTGTCACCTCACACTGATTACACTGGGTGGTTACCACTGATGCTGGTATGTCATACTGGTGTGTGTGTGTGTGTCCATGTGTGTGTGTGTGTGTCAGTCCCAGAGGTAGTGCCTAAGAAAACCAACAATGCCATTCTTCTTTTTCTCCTTTTGCTGCAGCCATGTTTGTGAACCACAAAATCAAGCAAGGTTTTGAGCTCTCTCTCCCTTTCTCTCTCTCTCTCCCCCCCCTCCCTCCTTCTCTCCCTCTCTCACCCCTCCCTTTCTCTCCCTCTCTCTCCTTTGCCTGCTCCCTTTTTTCTACCTCTTTCTGTTTTTCTCTCCAGCTCTCTTCCCCTCCCCCTCTCTCTGTTCCTCTCTCCTCTCCCTCTTTCATTCTCTCTCCCTCCCTCCCTCCCTCCCTCTCTCTGCCTCCCTCCCTCCCTCTCTTTCTGCTTCCCTCCCTCCCTCCCTCCCTTTCTGTCTCGCTCTTTCTGTCTTTCGTTCTCTCTCTTGCTCTTGGTTTCCATCATGCTTTACCCCTCCCTCCCTCTCTTTCTCTCTCTCTCACACACATACACACTTTGCCTCTCTGTCTCTCTCTCTCTCTCTCTCTTTCTCTCCCTCTCTCACGTTGCACACTGCCCCTCCCTCCCTCTCTCTGTCTCACTCTCACGTTGCTCCCTGCCCCATCTCTCTCTCTCCCTCGCCCTCCCTCCCTTTTTGTATCTTTTCTTTCTCTTTCCCTCTCTGTTCCCCTCTCTCTCTCTCTCTCTCTCTTTTGCTCTCCTCTACATCCTCCCCTCCCCCACCGTTGCCTCTCATTTTCTATCTCTCTCTCTCCTTTCCTCTCTCACTCCACCATTTCACTCCCTCACTCACTCGCTCACTCACTCCCCCTCCCATCCCCGTTCTCTTTATCTCCTCCCCTCCCTCCCCCTTCAATCCCTCTTTCATTCCATGCAATCATCTGTTCTCTCTCTCCCTCCCTCCCTCTCTCTCTCTCCCTCTCCCTCTCCCTCTCCCTCTCTCTGCTTCCTCTATTACGCCCCCATTTTGTCCTCTGCTGTTTCCCTCTCTCTCTCTCTTTCCTCCATGTTCTCTCTATCCTGTTGTTTACCACACTCCCCCATGACATTTATGATACAAACTTTATTAAAAAAAAACGTTTTTTCTCCCACAGAAACCAACACATCATGGACAGGAACACTATTAATTCTACATTTAAAGCTACATCCTGATTCAACCCCCCCCCCCCCCCCCCCCCCCTCTCTCTCTCCATCTCCTCTCCTTTTTAACCCATTCATCCATACTTGGGGCCATCTATCACCTGTTATTCACATTAACCCCAGTTTGGCCGAGCAGTCCGGCCCTCGGCTCCCAGGTTTAAGCTCGACACGGTGCGAATCCGTGTGCAACAAGTGACCGGCCTCGGCTTTTGCAAAACGTCCAAAACGGGGGGAGGGGGGGGGGGGTGAAGCGCCCGAACCAGGTGACCACCTCGCCTCCGAGGCTCCTAAACCGCCGCCGAGGCCAAGGTCGCCGCCACAGGCTCGACGTCCTGCAAAGGAGAGGCTGCAGAGAGACGGAAATAGTCAATAGAGGAAGTAGAGCACGCGTGTGCGTGTGAAAGAGTGGAATTAATGAACCTCTTCACCAGGTCTGTTTGAGGCCGGTCCCAAAGCTTCAGACCATGCTGTTGACTTTTAGCATCCATCGACCTCTTTTTGCCATCCCTTTGCCTTTTATTTTGTCCACTGTCACAGTTGCACATTCCAATACAATTTCATTTATTCATCCAATAAGGCTCTTAATGTTGGGAAAAGTCTGTTTTTTTTGTTTACAAAATCCAAAGTTCTTCGGTATGATGTGTTGTCTGAAGATAAGCAGCGGCTCAAGACTTTTGGCGTAGATGAAAATAAATTGAAAATAAATTAAATTCTGATAAAAATCTGGAGCTGTTGATACAAAAGAATTCCCACTCGAGTGAGTATTAAAAACTTTCAGTGATTAGCATCAGGCGGAGTGGAGCGGTTTCCGGCTGCAGTAACAGTAACTTTCATTGTATCATATCCTTTATCAGACCGATCGTCCTCAAAACTGGGGAACATGAAATGGTTTCGAGCAGAAGATCTCCAGCGGTATGATCTGCGATCAATGCACATGCGTGTTCTCAGAGGTCCCAGGCAGGAATGTGTGGACACCGCGGGTCAGAGGCGTCCCCCTCCCTCCCTCCCTCTGTGTATTTATCTGGACGTCTCTGCAGCGAGTTCACACCTGGCACTGAGACGCATCTGGAGCAGCCGCCCCGCGTCTGGCTCGCTTTCACTTTAAAGCCCCTTGCTCGATTTTATCTGGAGGCGACCGCCACCGAACGGGAGGAGGGACAAAGGCACGGCATCTAAGAGAAACGTCTTCGCTCAATGGGCGCTGATCTCGGTTCGCGCGATTTGAGTCTTTATGAGAAACGTTCGTCGGGAATGGAGTAGAATCAGACTGGAGATGTTGTAAAGCAACTGGAGAGAGTGGGCCGCCTCTGGGGAGTTATATTCTAGAGGTGAAAACAAAAACGGGGCCACAAGTCTCAATCCTACCTGTGCTACCTCCACACTGAGACACGGTTAACTTGACACGATTAATAACACAGAACTAGCGGACTAGCTCTGAAAGTTTAGATCAAAACATGGCTTTTTGCATGGCAAAAAAACCCCCAAAAATATCATCTCAGACGTTGCACGTTGAGTCCATCAGTTATGAAGAGAATTAAACGACATGTGGCGGTGCAACAGTTTACTAACAGTCTGTCCAAAAAACTGTTTCTTTTATTGCGGAGAACTATCATTTCATTGGCAAGGTAATCAAATAAGAACACCTTTAGGTTTCCTAAAGTCCCATTCGACATCTCAAAAGTTTCTTAAAGAAACACTGACATACGAGGAGAAAAGCCTTTTGTTTCTTTGGCAGTTTCTGTTTAAGAAAATAAGAGAGAAAAGCTCAGTCATGAGCATTGTTGTGTATATGCATTTTTGCTGTTAAATCGATGGTTTTAGTTCAGGGTCTGTTCGTGCCACCAGGACACCAGTCCATCATAGGATACACACACACCATTCACATCCACACTCACACTCCAGGGACAGTTTAAAGTCTCCAGACATGCATGTCTTTATACCGGCGTTAGTACTGGAGATGCACGGCTGCCGGGACACGCTAGCTTTGGTTCTGCAAAAATCTGCCTGGCCCAGGTCGATGTCCTCCACTCCCCGCGACTATGGCGACCTGAACCAGCAATAACGAACATTAGAAACGGCAGGGAAATCCATGGATCTAGTGTCCCGGGGACCGTCGAGAAGCTCCTCGCTATCTATACAGCTCACGTACGGCCCGGCCCGGCTGTAGCTGATCGGCCCGGTGTCGGATCACTCCAGAGCTGAGAGAGAGCTACGTTTTTGCTTAGGAAACAAGATTGGCTCCAACCTAGAGCATTTGTCTATGATGTTGCTGTTCCTCAGCTCTTTCTTTCAGACAGTGCGTTGTATGGTCGCGTTTCCCAGTCTTGCGGTCTCGGGGGGTGGAGGGGGTGGGGTGGGGGGCACGTTAAAAGGCCTCCCGGCCCGGCCCGGCCGTCCACGCACCACTCTTAAAACCAGGTGAGGGCTCTCATGGGAGACGGCCGGCCGCCCGACTGACCCTAAAGTCAAATCGCTCTCCTTATGGAAAGTTATGCAACGTGTTGCAGGAAGCGCTCACACACGCACGCTCGCACACACCTTGAGCAGACACTGCATAGGCTCACACGCTCATTATTAATGCACACCAACATCTACAATTACAATCAGCTCTCCATTCAGCCTGAGCAGCCCCACGCGGGCCGCGCAGGAAATTCCACCAGCACCGCCACACAAAACTGCTCTTTGGTTCGTCCGGTTCGTCCGGTTCACCGTTTGCAAAGGCAACACTTCTGTATCTCTGTCTGTCTGTGTGTGTGTGTCTGTGTGTGTGTGTCCTTTTCCATATTTTTCCGTACGAAACGAACTTGAGTCTGTGGCCTGTGTGGGGCAGTAGCCGTCGCCCGTTTCATCGTTTTTTTTTCGTGCGGTGGACGCGTGACCTTTGTGTGCTCCCGGCCACAGAATCACAGCTCAACGCGTCCCAAATCCTGAGAGGAGATGGAAGTTCTTCACACCTGAACCTCGATGTTTCCCCGAGGCCGCCAATCACTTGCCTCCGATTCGTGTCCGTGTGTGTGTGTGTGAGTGTGTGTGATTGATGCAAGGAGAGAGAGAGAGAGAGAGAGAGACACACACCGGCCTGTACGACATGTGTCTGCTTCCTCCCTCCATCCATCTTCCAGTTCTTCTTGTTCTTTTACCGCATTCTGCTCCGTTCTTCCCATCCCCCTCCCCCCCCTCTTTCTCTCACTCTCTCTCTATCTCTCTCTCACTCTCTGTCTCTCTCTGTCTCTCTCTCCTCCACCCCTCCCCGCTCTTTTCCTTCTCTCTCCCTCCCTCCCTCCCTCCTCTCTCTTCCTCTCTCCATTTTCTACCTCGCTCTCCCATTCGCCCATCTCCTTGTCAGTCACCTTCCATCTCTGTCTCTCCCTCTTTCCTTCTCTTTTCTCTCCCTCTTCTTCTTCTCCTTCTTCTTCCTCCTCCCTCTCTCCTGCCACACAAGTCCTTGCTAGGAAACAAAGCTCCCAAACACTTTTCCCTCTCCCCTACTAGTGCTCATAGAGCCCAGCTGATAAATGACAGAGTGGGAAAGAAGGATGCAGAGGCTGGGAAATGGATTGGGCTAAAAAGAAAGGGAGAAAGAGGGAAAGAGAGAGAAGACAAAGAGTGAGGCAGGAGCAGGCAGATCCACAGTCCCAGCCTGCGATGATGTTGATGTTGTGTTTGTTGATGTTGTGACTTTGAGGTGAGTTCGCCCGTTTAACAGCCGTCCATCAAGTGGCCCGCTGGAAGGGAGCGGAGCTACCCGAGCCGCCGCCTGCTTGTTTGTCTTTGAGCCCCGTCTGCCAGGAGGGACTATTTGTTTGTGTGAGTAAGCCGGTGTGACCACAGAGTCACTATAGAAGCAAGAGAAGAAGAGGAAGAAGAGGAAGAGGGATGGAGGCGGGCAGAGCGAGGCCCCGCCCCCCCTGCCTGCCCCCCCCCCCCTCTCTCTCTTCCCTCATCCCTCACGTATAAACGGCAGGCGAGCAGAGCCCCGGTCTCACTCAGCACTTGCACTGAAGAATGAGATCCTTAAAGCACCTGAAGCCTCACAGCAGGAGGAGCGTGGTGAGTCTCTGCCTCGCAGCGCGTCGGGTCAGCCAGGGCCAGAGGTAGACACGGGGTGGAGGAGGCAGGTAGACGCCTCCACCGATGCGCCCGCCGTTGATTGTCTTTGTTTTGAAAGTTGTGGCTTTCTCCCAAATCGGAGGAGTGTTTGTCTTTTGAGCTTTTCTCTCTCCCCCCCCCCCCCCCCCCCCCAACTCTCCTCCGCGGCTGTCCTTCCCCTCTCTCGCCCGATTCACTTTTTCTTTATCTTTCATTTTGTCTGGCTTTCATTTTGTCATTCTCTTTCTCCTCTCCTGTCTCCCTGCTCACTGCCTCTTCCTCCCTCCCTCCCTCTCTCTCTCTCTCTCTCTCCCTCCCTCCCTCTGTCTCTACATATCTTTCTTTCTCTGTCTTCCTCTTGCTCTCTTTTGACTGCTGCCTCACACTCACCCTCTCACTCTTTCACTCAGCCCTCCCTCCCTCCCTCCCTCCCTCCCTCCCTCTCTCTCACTCTATCTCTCTCTCTCACAGCCTTCCTCCTTCCCTCCTGTCTCCCCTCCCCTCCCCCTCTTCTCCTTATCTCTCCTTCACTCTCCCTCTACCTTTCATTTTTTTCTTTTTTTTTCCCTCTCTCCCCCTCCCCTCCACTAGACTCTTGCCTAGCTCTAAGCTCTCTCTCTCTCTCTCACTCTGTCTCTCTCTCTCTCTCTCTCTCTCTCTCTCCCTCCCACTGTCTGTGTCTTTTCCTCTTTCCCCCCTCTGTTCTCTCCCTCTGCTCTCCTCTGTTTTCGTCTCCACTCCTGCTTTTCCATTCTTTTTTCATTTCTTAATCTTGCTCTTTTTTTTCAACCTCTTTTTCCCCCCTCTTGCACTTGAATGTGTGTGTGTGTTTGTGTGTAGATCAGTAGGCCACCTAATCCCCCAAAACACACACACATACACACACACACACACACACACACACAAGCCATACATGGTTATCATGCTGGATTAGGACGGTGTGTTTCATAGTTCAGAGCTCAGTCTTGGCATCTGAAGGTCTCCCTCCAGACCA
Organism: Karalla daura; assembly: GCA_029224185.1. NCBI lineage: Eukaryota > Metazoa > Chordata > Actinopteri > Chaetodontiformes > Leiognathidae > Karalla > Karalla daura. Next base: position 19,481,730 of record CM055190.1, read on the forward strand.
TCTTGACTCAGGTTCTCATCCCAGAACCAGGACCGAGGAACAGTTGTGTGTGTCCGAGTCTCCTCCGGCGTCCCTCGAGAGAGACACTGATCGAATGATGAGCGTTGACACCTTTTGGTCCCCGCTGGATCACTCGTGATGAAGCAGACGGTACTGACTGCGGCGCCGTCGCCGCTGCTGCCAAACTATTGTCACTGCGAAGCGTTTTGATGTCTTGTGTTGTCAAACGCGGGCCTTTCTCAGAGTTGTCAAGAGCAAATTACATTCTTGATTCATCTCCCGGCTTGTGTTTGCCAGTTTTGTTTGAAAGTTAGGCCTGGGAGGACAAACAAACATCAGACGGACCGGTTCCACTCATTTATTTACTTGTTTATGTACCTCAGAGCACCGCGCAGCAGAGTCTCGTTTTGCTGACTTGTACGGTCGGACACGTGTTTGTTAACTGCCTCGCTGACGAGCGTGTTCCTGTGTCTGTGTGTGTGTGTGTCTGTTGCAGGAGGAGGCGAGCCGGCGCCTGGGTAGATGTGAGCCCAAGGTAATGGCCAGGCTGGTGGACATAGGCACACAAACAGATCCAGTGGTTGTGCTGTCCTTGGCCCAGGCCGCCGTGCTAGGTCTCATCTCCCAGAATGAAGTGTTCGGCGCGACCATTGCACCCAACGGCTTCTACACCGGCGAGCCCAAAGAGTCCCCCGCGCCCCCAGTAGACGGAGTCGACTACGAGTACGCGGACCAGCTCATCGGAGCCAACGGAGATTACCTGGGAGACAACTTGGGAGAGGACGGACAGATGCAGCCCAGCTGCAGCCAGAGGCGGTGGCAGCAGGGGCCGCCGCAGCACCCCGACGGGAAGATGGTGGGGCCCGACCGCCACGGCCTGCAGGCCGCCGACGTGTCCTCGTCCCACGTCAAAGGGGAAGGCGTGACCTCGGGCATGTCGTCCTGCGTCCACATGCTCAACAGCATGGCCCCCAGAGGGGGCCTGGTCCAGGTGGACCCGGCCAGCCTCCGCGCCGCCGGCAAGAACTGTGTGGAGTGCGAGCGCGAGGCGTCCAACCAGCAGCAGGCCGCCGCCGCCGCCCACGTCCACCCGCCGCCCCCGCCCCAGGTGGGCCACCGGGGCGCCGAGCAGGGCCACAGGGGCCTGCAGGGCCCCCGGCCCATGGGGGGCCACGGCCGGGGCGGCCGGGACGAGGAGGACGAGGTGGCGGAGCACCAGGGCAACAGCATGATGAAGCCCTCGCAGCAGGAGGAGGCCATCTCCAGCTACTTCCAGACCAGCGAGGTGGGCAGCTACGACCAGGCCGAGATGGGCATGGCCGGCGAGTACGAGGACGGCGGCCAGAGCATGATGTGGACGGACGGGGGCGGCGGCGGCGGAGGGGGCGGCGGGCAGCACCCGCCCCCGCCGCACCCGCAGCCGCCCCGCCGGCACGGCGGCCGGCGCGTGGACCGGCTGGACATCAACATCCAGATCGACGAGTCGTACTGCGTGGACGTGGGCGACGGCCTGAAGCGCTGGAAGTGCCGCATGTGCGACAAGTCCTACACGTCCAAGTACAACCTGGTGACGCACATCCTGGGCCACAACGGCATCAAGCCGCACGCCTGCCCGCACTGCGGCAAGCTCTTCAAGCAGCCCAGCCACCTGCAGACGCACCTGCTCACGCACCAGGGCACGCGGCCCCACAAGTGCGCCGTGTGCAAGAAGGGCTTCACGCAGACCAGCCACCTGAAGCGCCACATGCTGCAGCACACCGACGTCAAGCCGTACAGCTGCCGCTTCTGCCGCCGCGGCTTCGCCTACCCCAGCGAGCTGCGGGCGCACGAGGTCAAGCACGAGCGCGGCCGCTGCCACGTCTGCGCGCAGTGCGGCATGGAGTTCCCCACCTACGCCCACCTCAAGCGCCACCAGGCCAGCCACCAGGGGCCCCACACCTTCCAGTGCACCGAGTGCAACAAGTCCTTCGCCTACCGCAGCCAGCTGCAGAACCACCTGCTCAAGCACCAGAGCCCCAGGCCGTACACCTGCTCCCAGTGCGGCCTGGAGTTCGTGCAGCTCCACCACCTCCGCCAGCACTCGCTCACCCACAAGGTACAGTACCGGACGCTTCCGCAGCCAGGCCGCCTTAAAGTAGCGCCGTTAGCGCGCTTTAGAGAACGTTAGGATGTGCAGCGGAGAGGGAGAGGACAGACGAGCTAAGAGGGATCTAAAGGCCTCACCTGCTGCCCCCTCCCTCACGTCTCAGTCCAACAGGGGCCGATGGTCAGGGCACGCCACTCGCTCTCACACTCACACTTAGCCGTCTCCATCTGAGCTAAACTTAGTTCACGTTTCTGACACGTGGAGAACATGCAAAGGTCACGTAGAGACGTCCCAAGTCCGACTCCAGTCCCTCTAGCTGTGACGCGACTGTCGTGCTGCACGTCACGAGTACGGTGACGACGCTTCATAACTTGCGCACAGTTTCACAAGGCTGCAGGGCGAAATTCAAGTTGAAATTTACAAAAAAAAGGTCGAAAGCATAAAATAGGCAGGAGTGGCGGTACAAGTGAGCCTGAAAACACAGAATCCGGATCGATGCGAGGCGAAAGGTGAGGTGAAATAAATAGAGCCAAAACAAATGCGATTTCAGGTCCACGTGACATCGCTCGTCATGAGAGATACATTTTTAAGTAGACAGTGCGTTGTTTACGTCGTCCACGAGAGACGTGTCAGTTTGCTCTCGTTGTTCTAGCGCTGACAGGTCATTGTCCCAGCCTGCGCTCAGGCACCCCTAGACCGCCCAGCAGAGCCCGTACCGGCTCCTGGATGCGCGCGTCCTGCTGGACATCGTGGACAGAGGAGCGTTTTCACACAGAGAGGCTCCTGCGCGTTCCCACACATCAGGGCTGATCTGCTGGCTAATGAACGCCTCCTAGATCCATCATTCCAAACGTTTTAATTACCGCTTCCCTCGCCGTAAGACACGCGCATCTCCAGTCATGTGACTGGAGATGTGCGCCCGCTGCGTGTATTTGCGTCGTCTGCTTTTGGAGAAAGGGACGTTTTTTTCAAAATAAAAGACGCAAAAAGGCAAAGGAAATGACAAGTGAGGCAGGCGTGTCCGCCACAGCAGGCTCTGACTCTGTGCGTCTACACGCGCTCCTCATTACGGCCCTCTGAATGAGACGTCTGTAATTGCTCGGCGCCCCCCTGCCTGGTCCACACACGCACGCACACGCGCACACACACGCACACACACACACTCAGGTGAGGAGGATGAGGTCTGTGAGAGATCACAATCCATTTAACGCAACCACAGCAGAGCCTTTGCCTCGACCCTGCCTCAGTCTGAGGCCTCCACGATGATTACTCCTCACTCTAAAAATAGACGAGGAGACGTCTGTTACTCGGCTCGGTAGACGGAGGACGCGGATGTTCTCCGCTCATTTCCAACAGGAGCCTGGCAGAGGGAAAAATAGACGCGTCCAGAATCCCACCGCTTTCACGAGGCCACAGAAAGTGGCCGGGCGTGTCCGTCTCTCTCCGTGTCAGCGCTGTGATGGACTGGGGACCCGCGCGCGTCCAACACGTCACCTGGGAGAGGCTCAGCCCTCCTCCTGCCGCCCTCCCAAGGATCAGCAGTTACAGATAATGGCTGGAGGACGGTCCCCCCGGTGGCCTGCAGTCCAGCCTGCTGCTCTCTGCTCACTGCTCCCCCTGGTGGCCGGCCGCCGCGCCGGCCGTTTGTCCCTCGCGCAGGCCGTGGCTGCCCGCCCCGCACGCCGTCTCAGGCGGTGCTGGTCACCTGGGACGCATATTCGGGTTCGTTGAGGACCCGTGAGCCTCGGTATTCAGACAGACGTGGACAGAGGTGCAGCAGCAGGCCCCGAGGCCTCAGGCGCTCCGAGTTCACGGCGGTTCCTGTCGCGTGTGGTCGAGAGCGTTACGGAAATGGAATAACTATAAAAGGCCTTCGCTGCCATCCCATTTCGGTCGAGCCTACAAAAAGGCCGCTGTGGATTTAGACCCTATCAAACCAGCGAGCAGACAAGGAGACGCGTACTTCTTGTTTGGTTTGTAGATGAAATCCGAGGCCAAGTGAGTCGAGTCCGGCTGAGCCAAGACTGGGCAACATTAAACTGACGCTGCATTTTTCAATTAGCAGACCTCGGATCGGATCCATCTATTATCATATCTGCTCTGTGCCTTAATGGTAGCGTGGGGGTCTTCATGCAGGGTAAAGGCAGAGGATACTCCCTGTACAGGTCTCCAGTCTCCAGGCCTGTTTAGAGTCTGCAGTCCACCTGAGCATGCATGTTTTTGGCCTGTGGGTGGAAAGCCACGCAGACATGCGTAGACCAGTGATGAAAGACACTTACTTGATAACTTTAATAAGAAGAGAATATTGAAAACCAGATGACTAAAGAAAAGTGCTTCACGACATACCAGTTAAAACTAGCAACAAAATGGAGACGATTGAAAATGAAAGGAAACAGACCAATAATGATCTGAATCACGATAATGCTTTAAATGGCAAACTGCTCTGCTCGTCTTGCAGAGCTAAAAGCCTCTCGCGTCTTCCCCTGGTCTTCTGAAAGCATCGGTGGAGGCTGCGGACTGTCCGTTTAATGGAAGAGGCTTCCTGGGGGTGGGAGACGCCGCTTTTAATGGCACGCTCTCATTTTGCTTCAGAGCGGCGCCGCGAGGTGTGACAGGGCTGGAGAGGGTCACAAACTGATCGCAGAGGCCTCTGTATCTGGAGGGAAGTACTTAAAAAAAAGAAAAAAGATCCTGAGCTCAGCTTCACTATTGAAACCATGAGTGTTGAGTGGCTGTGAGGTGCGTGTTGGTCCTGCTGAACTACTGGACCATCTGCAGACAGGTGACAGAGAACTACAACCATCCAGATGATTTAGGAGCCACCTTATAGACTTTTTTAGCTCGTGATGGAGGGAAATAAAGACGTTCCTACTATTCTCACTACGTTTCTGATGCTGAAAAATGCTTTTTAGAAGACCTGCGTCCTCACACAGCTCCTCTCCTCTTCCTCCCCTCTCCTCTCCTCCAGGGGATGAAGGGCCACAAGTGCGACGTGTGCTCCCGGGAGTTCACCCTGTCGGCCAACCTGAAGCGGCACATGCTCATCCACAACAGCGTCCGACCCTTCCAGTGTCACGTCTGCTTCAAGAGCTTCATCCAGAAACAGACCCTCAAGACCCACATGATCGTGCACCTGCCCGTCAAGCCGTTCAAGTGCAAGGCGAGTAGCCCCAGTCCGGCCGCTCAGCAGTACAAGGATTATGTTATGGGCCGATGGCAGAAGTGCCAGATTTTCGAGTTATCTGTGGTGCAGAGCCCAATGCAGCGAAGCATTTGAGGTTCAGGTCAGTTGAACCTAACAAGGAAGAGGAGAAAAGAGAGATGAAGCTTCTACTGTTTAAGAATGGTATTCATAGTGACCACCAGAGAGTCAGTACTGTCCCGGGCCTGTTGGCCTCCTGTCCACCCATCTCAAGGTGCGCCCTCCTTCCTTTTTCCAGGTGTGCGGCAAGTCCTTCAACAGAATGTACAACCTGCTGGGCCACATGCACCTCCATGCTGGCAGCAAACCCTTCAAGTGTCCTTACTGCACCAGTAAGTTCAACCTGAAGGGCAACCTCAGCAGGCACATGAAGGTCAAGCACGGCATGGACGTCTCACCAGAGGGACAAGGTGAGGCCCGCTGCACGCTCCGGTCATGGTATGACAAGAGCATCTGATGGTAGCATGACATAATATCTACACTAACGACAAGTTCAGCTTGGTCGTTGCTGCCTAAGGTTTATAGGCGAGGCTGCTTTGTTTATAGAGCTCGTTTCATGCCTTTCACGCTAATGTGCTGCACATAAAGGCCAACCATGAGAAGTGAGAAGTTAGCGTGGATCGGAAAGTAAAAACCTAGTCGATAAATAAAAGAAATATTAAAACCTAGAGTTAAAAACCAGATGTGATGTGGACCCCAGAGATCCCCATACTCAGTCTGCCTTGCTGTGACTTTTGGAAACGCCAGCAAGTGGCAGTGCTGTACAGGCAGTAGTGATATTTCTGAAAAGGAAAATCTCTACTTCATTCACCATGGAGTCTAGTCTTGCAAGCTCTCTACTTTTCTGTTTTTAATTGGATTTAGAAAAAGTTGAGTCTGGCTCCAAACTGGGCCAACTTATTGAAGTTAACTACTCATGTGTTGTATGGGTAAATGTAATGCTGTTTCCATTACATTTTTGTAACAAAGGCCTGTATGGACACATGTGAAGAACCACCTCCTGAGAGCGTAGTGAGAGGTCGTTTTGATTTTAGGACGTTTCCACTAGCAGCTTCATTAAGGTTTTGTGCTCTTCTGGAGGTAATGGAAACGCTGCTATTCTCATCACGTTTCACAGTTAGAGAGTCAGAAATCGAAGGCGTGCGTGCAGCATCATAAAATAAGGTTGTCACAGTAATGCAGTAAATAGTTGCTAGAAACGCTGATTCCAAAACAAGCCATCTTGGATATGTTGTTCGTTCATTTTTTGCTCTGTTTTGCAGAAGTTCTTCCCGATATGGACAACCAGGGGGACTACGAAGGACAGAACTTCAGCTTTACGTCACCAGACAGTATGGACAATGGCGGCTCCCAGAACCTCACCAAGCTGACCACGGCAAACATGGACGACATGGAGGAGTATTACAATTTCGGGAAGGATACGAGCAGCTACACCACGCCGTGAGCGTCCCGGAGAACTGCTCGTGTTTTCGTTTTTGTTTCTTTCTTCTTGTTTTTCTCTTTTTTTTGGGGGGGGGGACAAAGGGGGAACTCGCAGGGCCATTTTCCAAGGCTCCGGGAGAGACACCGGGCGGGCCGAGTCAGGGAAGGAGAGGGGAGGAGCCGGAGCCGCCGGACCTCCGGGACAGGAGGCGCTCCTCAGGAGAGACGCTCGCTTTTCCCCACGCGCTCCAGGATTACCGCGCCCCGCCCCACTCGAAAGACTCGCTCGCCGGCGGACAGTCCGATCCGTGTGTCGTGTGTACGTATCACCCGTTTTGAAAAGAAGAAGAAGAAGAAGAAGAAGAAAAAGAAGAAAAAAAGCCGCAGCGGCAGAGCCATCAGTTACGTTCGACGTGATGGGAAAGAGAAAATTTGTTTACCTTTTCTTTTTTTTTCTCTCGTCATTGAAGACTGACGTTTGCCCTCATATATTATATATATATATATAAATATATACACACGTATTTTTTGTTTGTTTTTTCGACTGAAAGTGCCAGCTGAGATACATGTGCAACGATGCTCCCCCCCCCCCCCCCCCCCGCGTCGGCTATTTACTCGCTGTATATGGAACAGTTTTTTGTTGTTTTTTTGATGATACCTGGCGGCGCCGACGTGTCCCTAGGTCCTGAATGCTCTCGCTAAGCCGTCGGTAATCGTAGTGACCCGTTCGGAGCGGACTCTGCCGGACTCCGATCGCCTTTCTCCCCCCCCCCCCCCCCCCCCCCAACCCCCTTCCTCCCCCCCGGACCAAGGAGAGAAATCGCCGACTGGTTTAAGCCCCGCCCCCCTCCCCTCGCCCCTCCCCCTCCCTTCACTGTACAAATGACTCTTCCACATGCGGCGTGCGTCCACCCACCTTTATTTTTTTACCCCCCCCCCCCCGCCCCCTCGTTTGTTTCACATGCTCTAGGCTTTACGCTGATAGTCTATCCCGCGTAGTGAATATAACGCTCTAGTTTTTGAACTTACCGAGGCGGACAGTACGGAAGCACTTTCTTTTTTCTCTTTTCTTTCCTTCCCCCGTCGAGACCCGCCGTCCGTCCGTCCGTCCGCCAGGAGGCCGAGCGCGGACTCGTCGGCCTCGAAGGAGGGAGGGACGGCCCGGGATCCGAGGATCTCCCCGCAAAAAAAAAAAAAAAAACAAAAAAAAACGAAAAACACAACCCAACCCGAAGTGGCAATGTTATTCAACACAAACGGATACACTCTCTCAGTAGGGTTTTTTTTTCTTTTTTTTTTTGAACCGCAGTTTTTCTTGACAAGGTTGTTTCACGGTTGTCAGATCAAATGTGAAGCGAAGGATGAGCGGTTCGTACGGAGGATCGGCAGTTTGGGGGTTTTTATTTTGTTTCTTCTCGTGTGTTTGTAGTTTCAGGTTCCTTTCATCCAGGGCCGTTTTCACTTCACTCTCCCATTCGGCCCCCTCCGGAAATTGCGTTTCACTCCTCGGCCAAAGTGAAAGACTGAGGGAAAGAAAAAAACCAACAAAGGTAAAAAAAAAAAAAAAAAACAGGAATCCAATCCTGCAGATTTGAAAAGGAAGAGAAACCGTTTCAAGGCCGTGGCTCCTTGGTCTGAGGGCTGAGTGGAGAGTGGACTGAGGCCGGTCCTGCAGTTCATGGTTCTGTTCTGGGGACGACGGTCATCTCCCCCTGTCCTGCCATGCAGGTCAGCCTCGATATGCACACTAAACCAGAGGAATGGTCTTCTAGTTCTTTTTTTGAAATAAGGAATATTAAACTGGGACCTCATGGAAATTGACCATGAATTATTTAATAAAGGTTCTCTAGTTTAAGCGATGGAGACTGATGTTTTAATCTCTGGCTCAGACACACACACGCACACACACACGCACACGCGCACATGCACATGGCCCAGGAGATGGTGCCTGGCGTCTGGTCCAGACTGGACCGCAGTACCTCGAGCTTCTGATGCTTTTCCCTCATATTTCTGCACCCACGTGAATCCTAATGGAGGGTTTAGTGCTGTCACCTCGCATCAGGATGGAACTGGGCTCTATCCGTCTGCATCTTCTCTTTTTGTGTGTGTGTGTGTATGTAAAACATGCTTTAGTCGATTGGAGACTGCAGCAGAGACCCAAGACCAAGTTTGGTTACAAGCCGAGTAAGATCATCAATGAAAGGATGAATCTACGTCAGAGGCCGCCTCAAGTCACATTCACCCATTCACGCTCTGGTGGCAGAGGCTCCCATCCACGATCCACCTGCTGAACCAGAGGCTGTAACCATTCACACACATTTGTACCCAGCATCATGGGCCATTCTGGAGTTCAATTTGCCCAAATTATTTAAATATCAAATTATTTAAATAGCAAAACAGGATTTCCATCTGTGGCAACAACAAAGAGCAGTTAATAAAACAAACGGTTTCGGAAGCAATAAATAGAGATAACTACGAGATGCGCGCCATGCGAGGCCGTGCGTCTGGTTTCTAATATTTAACTTCCCCTCTCCAACCTTTTCATGAATTCCTGTAATGAAGTGGCTTCAGACGCCACCTGTGGAGGGAACCTTTCCTCCTCGCCTCGGCCCGACCTCCTCCAAAGACCTCGTTACTCAAATGCGTGTCCTCCTGGGTCGGTCCCGCGCAGGGGAAACCAATTCCCTGGACGCGACCGACTCGTTTGCTCCGAGATGGCGACTCCTAATGACACCGGGTCGTGTTAGAGCGGCGTATTCCTGCCCCCGCTGGATAAACACTCCATAATAGCCTCTGGGCGTATTTTATCAAACCAAGTGGTGCGGCGAGGAGAAAATGAGACTTTTGCTCATCCCCTTTGATTTTCACCAGCCAATGGGAGACTGCGTACGGTCTCAGGTTCCAGCCACGCTGCTCCAACAACGGCCCCTCAGAACCGCCTGGATGACGTCACAGAGTCCGGTAGGGAGGGGGGGGAGGGGGGGTTCCTATAGCATGCTCCATTCTTCTGGCTGCACCTCTGAGTCAAGTTGGATGCTCTTTAGCATTTAGCGGGACCGTTTCCCCCAGGGGGGGGATTTTTTTTAGAAATGGGGAGTTTAAAAAAAAAGGTAATCTAAATGCTAATTTCTGTTAATCTACCGATGGAGGAGCCTCGTTCGTTTTCTTTGACTTTTCCGCGACTCCCGGAGATTGGCTGCCGCCCCGGGCGGTTCGGCTCTACTGTGAAGTGAAGACAGACCGGTCCAAGGTCCAGTCACATTGTGTGGGACTGGCTTTATAAAAGAATTCAAATGAAAATAAAACGCTTTATTGTCGTGTGAGTGATTGTGCTTCGTCAGCAGCAGTCCCGCGGCAATAAAAGGGTAATAACAGAATAAAATGACATAACAAACAGCAACGTCCCGGCTGGTACCGTGTTTGTTATTTAAAGAGGCACGCGCCCTCGAGTCTGATCCTGACTGTCAACCTGGTCGTTTAACTAGTTTTAACTCACCCCGCACGGTCCGTCCAAATGGAGTCTCCCCGTAATCGGTGTATGGCGGAGGTGGGGGGGGCGGAGGGGGGGGGGGGGGGGGGAGGAGAGGAGGAGGTGGAGGTGGAGGCGTGCTTGTGACGGCTGCACCGTGAGCCTGCGTGAGTGCACCGCCGCGCCAAGGCTCACAAGCGCGTGAAATTAAAAAAAAAAAAAAACGAGATGACTTTGCACATGGGTGGCATTTACCCTGAGCGATTGTGACTCCGGCATCTGGCTCTGACGTTCGCCTGCAGCCCCAGCGAGGGTGACCTCCGCAGCGCCCCCTGCAGGCCGCGCGGGTCGCCGGTTTGAGAACAACAGGGAGCGGGACGAGCCCAAAGATGCGACTGCACGCGAGGCCGCTTGTCAAGTGATGCGCAGTCACTGTTTTTATTGTTCAAAGTCGCGGTCAAGTGCAAAACACAGCAAGGACGTCCCCGGAGATGCCTTTGTAATTAAATGCGAGAGGCTCTGAATCTCATTCAAAATCGGCATCACGAGTTAGACTCGATGTTGATTCTCCAAGCCTCCACACAGCAGGGGTGCGTTTTCTCTAATGAGGCTCCTTTACACCTCGATAGATTTCTTTGTACTACGAGTCCTCTCACGCAGATTATGAATGGAGCCTATCTTTACATTACAGCTGTGAGGGAATGCAGACGATGACCTGTTGAGTCTGGCCCTCGGGACTTTTCCCTTCGCCTCGAGTCTCCAGCGTATCTGTGTGTGTGTGTGTGTGTGTTGTGGGTGGGGAGGGGCGCCACAGTGCCACAAATCGATTTAAATAGTGCTGCAATTTACAAACTCACATCTCCGCCGACATAAATAGCTTTTTAATGCTTCCACGCCCCCTCCCCCCTCCCCCCGTGAAGGCCTCGACAGTGCGATCCCTCCATTGTGCAACAGAAGAGTGGACTGTTGGCAGGTGGTAAGGCACAGGCTGAAGTGCATACGTTAAAATCTTTGGTCCTTCAACGATGAGTACAAAGGATGGACGGTAAAAACGAGTTAAAAAAGAAAGAAAAAAAACAATCCTCAGGCGGGTGGTCATTTGCCCAGAGCTTTGTCCAGGTTGCTCTTGATGGCGTCCAGGAAGTCGGCAGTGTTGACGTAGTGTTCGTTCAGCTTGCAGCTGCAACAGGGAGTTACATTATAGCAACGGCAGGGTCATAACCGAACCTGTGGATGTCAGAGATAGCAGGCGCCGAGCCGCCGACTCACTTGGCCAAGCCGTGGATGCAGCCCGCCAGGTCCTTGGTCATCACGCCGCTCTCCACCGTCGACACGCACACCTGCTCCAAAGTCCGGCAGAAGCTGGAACATCACAACGGCACGTTTAGCACATCACAATCCACACGTCCCACGGGGGGGGAAATGACGGATATACTGTGGGCGACCAACTTCATCAGGTCGGCGTTGCCGTCCAGTTTGCCCCGGTGCTCCAGTCCTCTGGTCCAGGCAAAGATGCTGGCGATGGGGTTGGTGCTGGTTGGTCTTCCCTGCAAGTCACACAGCAGCAAAGCACGGTGCTGGTTATGACTGCTCAAACACTGCACTGCATTACACACTACACGGCATTTCTTAGCTTAAACCGCCCCCAAATTATACAATTTGTCTCTAAAGTTTGACAATTTAGCCTGAATGTTTCGACCGCAAAATCCCATGCAATACATTTCATTCTAAAGGAGGCGATTTCCCCACACGCCTTACGACTCTGTTCATGGACCAATGTGAGAGTGACGGTTAAAATACAGTTTTTTGTTTCGTCCCCCGGGATGGAATTTCAGCACAGCGTCCGCGAGGCGAAAAAGAGGATTTGCCGGTGAAAGCTGGGCCAGAGCGCGCGCGTGTGCGTGTGCGCGTGTGTGTCAACAGATCCATACTGTCTGACCCTCAGCTCTAAAACCTTTGGCCTAAATCTGAATCCAACACCAAAATCCCAGGCCTGGGTGCTTCCGTCAGAAACAAAAACAAAAAACGTTAAACATCGGGTCAAACATTTGCTCGCTCTCGAGGTCGAAAAGAAAAATTGAATTGGTTCCAACTAAGGCAGGGGTACCAGACTGCATCTGTGACACACACACACACACACACACACACTCTGTATCCTCTGTCAGTCTCAGTGGTGACCCGGTGGCGGGCCTTACCCTCTGGTGTTCCCGGTAGTGCCTGGTGACCGTGCCGTGGGCGGCCTCGGCCTCGATCGTCTTACCGTCGGGACAAACCAGCACGGACGTCATGAGGCCCAGGGAGCCGAAACCTGCACACACACACATACACGTACACATACACAGAGGAGCCGGACGTCAGAGGACGGCGCCGAGACATTGAAGCGGACGGGGACGCAGGTGCGAGGCTGACCCTGAGCCAGGATGTCGGACTGCACGTCTCCATCGTAGTTCTTGCAGGCCCAGACGAACCCGCCCGAGGACTTGAGCACCTGCGCCACCATGTCGTCGATGAGCCGGTGCTCATACCAGATCTTCACCTTGTCGAACTGCGCCTTGTAGTGCCTGATCAAAAAACAAAACAAAACGGAGAGAGCGGTGAATGGAAACTCCCCGTCCGCTGGTGAGCCCGCCGTCTGGGTGTGCGCGTCTCACTTCTCGAAGATGTCCTGGAAGATGTCCTTGAAGCGGCCGTCGTAGGACTTGAGGATGGTGTTCTTGGTGCTCATGTACAGAGGCCACTTCTTCTGGATGGCGTACTGGAAGCAGCTGTGGGCGAAGCCACTGATGGACTGTGTGGATAGCGCAGAAACACGGGGACCACAAGCTTAGATTTGAGCTCACGCATTACGGTTGTTTTGTTTTATATCATATAAAAGCCTGTTTCCAAATACAGCCGACTGTGGGCAACTATGTGCTGGTCCAGCTTTCCTCTGAAGTGCCGATGGTTTCTGACGGTACCTCGTCGGTGTTGTACATGCCCATCCCGCAGCCGCCCGCCGGGAAGTCGTACACCTCCCACTCCTTGGCTTTGCTCCCGTCGGACGGACAGAACAGGATCTTGAACTTGCCGGGCTGGTCCACCACGAAGTCCGTGGCTCTGTACTGCGATTGGGAAACGCCGAAGCCGGTTCGTGACAATGTCCTTCCGGTCAGTTAACATACACGCACACGCACACACACACATGTGTGTGTTTCTCACCTGGTCGCCAAAGGCGTGCCTGCCGATCGTGATGGGCAGCGTCCAGCCCGGGACCAGACGAGGGATGTTCTTACAAAGGATCGGCTCACGGAAAACCGTGCCGCCCAAGATGTTCCGGATGGTTCCATTGGGGCTCTTCCACATCTTCTTCAGTTTAAACTCTGGCAAAATACATCAGTGTACGGACATCGCTAGTTAGGCTAGTAATACCACACAGCATGCTGTGCTTTTGTTATGTGATGACACAGAACAGAGCACAACAACGGATACAGAGTTGTTATTAAAGGGGACCTGAACAGTTGACCTGAGTGTTTATCCAGAAGCTGTGGGCACTTTTAAAAGCCACTTTCTGACATGAGGGATTATTACAGTCCGTTCCTGCACTGTTCTAGCTTCCTTTCACGCTTATTGGGCATGAGAGCGAACTTCCACAGCGAACTCCAAACTTCCAATTCAAAATGTGAAGCTCCCCCCATAGGAATGGGGACGTGATGCAGGGTAAAAGGTGCCCCACCCCGCCCATACATTTTGTTTCCTAGGTCCCCTACAACACTGGCACATCCATGTAGCAGGTTTTACTACTTGTGTCAGTACAGGGTTAGCGTAGGCAGGCAGCAACACGTCTATAGAACGACACTGAGGACAATGAACGACACGTACCCTCGACTCGGGCCTCGTCCGGGGTGATGGTGGCACACTTCACGGCCACGTTATATTTTTGGGTTGCCAGAGCGGAGTCGATGGTGACCTGGTCATCGGTCAAGTCCCGGTAGGGCAGACCCAGGTCGAAGTACTTTAGCTCCACATCCACGTTGGACAGAATGAGCTGCATGCACACGAGGCGTCAGTGTTGTTATTTGCCACATGCTGCGTGAACACGCACACCCACGGGGTCTGTTAGTTCATGTTATCTGGTCGAAGTGAAAAGTGTGGGGATCTTTCCCCTCCCCTCTACCTTCTCTTTGATGAACTCCCAGATGATGCGCGTCATCTCATCTCCGTCCATCTCCACCACCGGTTGGTCCACCCTGATGCGTTGCGTGGCATCTGAAATATGTCCTGGCGTTAATTAACCTGTTTGTTTACAGCTGGAGGGGACGCCGGCACGCACGTCAAAGCCCCGACACAGTCAAAATTGTGCTCCGGCGTGAATCATAGAGAATCGCAATACAATGCAACTGCGCTCTGCTGCTCCACGTCCCTCGTCCACTCGCCTGCTGCGTTACGCAAAACCTGCTGAGGGAGTGAAAACTCCACAACAAAGTGCGACCTTGGGATTATATGGCAGCTTTGATAGCGCCATTATCTGCCAACCCACCCAGCACTTACCCACAGTGTGCGGACTCACATGCCAGGGCAGGCCAGGACACACTGACATGAGGGGTTTTTAACTTTGTGTGTTCGCTTGTTACTCACATCTACTGAAATATGTCAAAGATCTCATGAGATAGATAGATAGATAGATAGATAGATAGATAGACAGACAGACAGACAGACAGACAGACAGACAGACAGACAGACAGACAGACAGACAGATAGATAGTGCCAGAAAATGTTGTTGTCAAAGTGCAAAAACTACAGTGTGCAAAATTGCTGATGTGTGTGTGTGAGTAAAAAATAGCAGCACTTCTACAGTATCAGTAAGATAAGGTTAATAGTTGCCCTGTCGAAACCTTGAATGAGTTAATAAATATCTAATAAATAGCGAGTCTGTGTGGTTTGCTAGGTGTGGTGTATTAGGTGCAGCATATTAGTTAACCAAGCAGCACGGCGGAATGTGTCATATTGGAGGGACAGCAAGTCAGCTCGAAAACTTTTTTTAATGATATTATCAGATCTGTATGATTCACTGAGTTCATGTTGGCCGCAGCAGAAACACTTCCTTCTAATACTACTATTGCTGCTACGACTACTCCTGTCAAACCAGCACTATTCGTACTCTGGCTACGTCACACTGGAGTTAAGTGACACGACACGGGTCGGGGGACCGTGGCGCTCCGGTACTTACAGTTCCTGCGCCGGGGCTCGTGCAGGCAGCAGCCGGCGGCAGGCAGCAGGAGCCGGGGCTGAGGGGCGAGGGCAGCCGCGGCGCAGCTGGACAAGGAGCTCAGAGCTCTCAGGTAGGACGACATGTCAGCGGGAGCTGGAGCTGGAGCTGACCGCTCTGGTCTCTGGATGAATGAACGACTGGAGCCCGCTGTCACCACTCGAAGCCGTACCCGGAAACACGTCTGTAACGCGCATGTGCCAATTTTACGTCACCACCATGGAGTGTTTTGCAAATCCGAGGAAATGCCTCACCTCTTTATTGTGCTAATAGATTGTATTAATTTTATATTTATTTATTTAGTCATATTTTGTATTTCATCTTGTTATATCTATATTTTAAGTATTTATTTGTCATTTCATGTTTTTACTTTTTTCTTTTTTCCATTCTGTTTTGTTCCTAGGTCTTTTTATTTATTTATTTTTACAATTGTCGATAAAGCTTTCAATAAAGGTTTTATATCAACATGTACTGCGCATGTGAGAACGCGGTCACGTCATTCTAACAACAACAACACGAGCCCGCCAGGTTACGTCAATGACGCGGCCATGTTGCCAGTGGCAAAAAGAGACGCGGATCAGATTTGTTATGGAAAGCATCTTCTGTCAGTGGAGCCTGACTCTGATACAAATGCAGTGATTAAAAACAGAGAGAATGGGTGAGTGTGTGTCCCCTCATATATGCTATAGTAAAGAATAAACACTTATTGCTCTCTAAATGTGTGGATGTGAATTCTTATCATCTCAGATAGATAAATTGACGGTCTATCATTACCATTTGAGTGAATATATGTATACAGCTCACAAAATGTATGCACAAACAAGACTTTTACAGGAATCCTCTGTCCTTAATCATTATGTATTTTTCAGATATTGAAACTGAAGATTGAAAAATGGGCAAATCTCAACAGAGACGCACTGTGGGTACCAGTACCCATCTCCAAAATAAATCGTGTATTCTCACCTCTCTTCAGGAACGTGGGTAATTTAAGGCACGTGACTGTGAGGCAGAGGCTTCCTGTGAAATCTGTGTATGCTTTTCCTCAATATCAATTCCACCTCTGGCTCAGACATATGAAGCTGGAAGTATACATGCTCCATATCATCATTTCAGTAACCTCTAGGTTCAGGAACAAGTTGCATGGTAATAAAATGTCAAAAATAAAATTCCAAAAGGGCTTGTAAAATAGCATCTCAGGCTTTTCTGAATAAACAAAGGCTCCATGGCTTCTACATTAACACCAGAGAACAAGGATAGATTCTCCCTTCAGCTACTCTAGGTCACCTGTGAGAAACTGGACTTGCATGTACATCAATGACTCCTCATGATATGTTACAGAAATCGGTTGAATTTTTTAATGATAATTTGACACATAAACATAGAGGTTGGAAAACAATTCAGAATCATTGGTCACTTGTCCATATCTCTATCAAATAAGATGGACTTTATAATCAAACCCAAATATCAAAATACAAATATAATCGATCAGTAACGACATGTTGGCAGGTAATGTACAAATCAAAATGGTAAACTTTCATCATGGCAGGAAATAAGGACTTTTTAAGGCACTCTGTGTAAGACACATGTGGGCATGAGGGAGTCAAAAATTCTTTCAACTCGTATTCCTAACAACTCCGAACACATAAATTAAGGCAATGACAAACAAAACACACAACAAAAAACAACTGACATTCAGAAACAACAACTCTTTGATTGCTACCTGTCAGCAAAAACTTTCTGTGTATTTGCTGATTTTGGTCACGCCGCTGTGCGTTAATCTGGGCAATTAACAAATAGGTGCTTGTTGTACAAATGCAATAATTAGTCGAGTTTGTGCAAAGCTGAAATGTGTCGATAGTGGGAGTAAGAGTGTTTTTTTCTCTCCAGGACAGTTTGTTGTGGACAGAGCAACACAGGCACGAAAAAGGCATTCACAAGTTTGACAAGTCTGACTAGGTAAGCAGGAATAAAAACTTCCTGCTGTATCCCTCTAACAAAAGGTTTATTGAAAATACTACAGGATGTGCACCAAACTCCAGAAGCGCCCTCATACTGACAAGGTTCCTCCTCGTTTTTCTGAGGGTGAATCAAGACACTGAGTTCTAGGTTGCTGCTGCCACAGCGCCTTTCTTGTCTGTGAAGAAGCTCCTGAGCAACATGACTTGACCAATGCCTATGACGAACAGCAAGACGGTTTCTCCGATGGACCAGTAGGTGACTCGCTCCAGGAGGTGCTCCGCTTTGATGCGGTCTTGTGCCTCTCGCAGCCTGGACCACGTCTGTGAGTCGGCCACAACCTTCAGGACCTCATGAATGGCGACGCAAGACGACTCCAGCTTGAGGTGGGGAGATTAACGTAGATTCATAAAAAGCATGTACATCAAGTATTATTGTAAATTCATCCATTTTCTTACGTACTTTCTACCCAATGGTGTCGCAGGAGTCTAACTAAGGTGCAAACATCCACTGTCATCTTTGTATCTACAGGTAGTTTAGTATTTTATCAACCTAGGCATTCCTTATGTTAGACAGTGGGGGAAACGTGTCCATTCAGGCTTCGGTGCTGTCCAACAACGATGTCTCAGCTACATGAATGTTGTCCTGTGTTTATTAATGCTATTTATCTTGCTTGTTTTGTACCAAACACCATTGCAAATCCCTTGCAGCTATTGCAACTATTTAATGATTCTGATTACAATGCTATGCCGTTAAAGTACAACATAATATTCATTACCCTTCTGTGTGGGCTGATATGGGGAATTTTTGACTTTGACAAATTGGACTGTAATAAAATCAGCAAAATATTTAATATTGCTGATATTTGCTTGCTGATATTATGTTAGCTTAATATTTACAGGCCTGTACCAGAACTTTGCCTGATATAGTCAGAGCAACTCTAGCTACACCTTGTGGACTCAACATGAACTGTTGTAGTCAGTCTGACAGTCTGTCAGTGAATAGCGCTGAAGCAGGGTTTCCTCAGAGTATTCTGTTTCCTTTCACAGTCCTAAATCATAAATGTTTCGGTTGACTGGATATTCTAAATTGCCCCATGGTGTAAGTGTGAAAGTGTCTGCTGCAGTACACCAATGATCCTGGTGCCATCAACCATCAATCATTGACCAATAGTTCCTGCAACACCATTGGGCTGATTAGTTTTCCTGAATGTAAAACCACCACACAAGTGGAATATTAAGTTTTGGCGGCACAATTGCAAAATGTTTTGTGTCTTTCTGCCTGACTCTGCTTTTGTCATTGGCCTCTGTCTGCTCACATACAGCAGCTCATCCTGACCTGATGAACTTCAGTTATTCAGCCTTACCTGAGTCAGCGCTGTACTCTCAGTCATTCTCTGCAGGAGAGGTTTCTCATCTCCGAATCTGAACTCCAGGTACACGATCTTATGTGTAAACGTGGAGAACTCGTTGCTGAAGCAGACCTTGTAGACACCCTTCATGGCCGTGGTGTGAGAGAAGCTGTCGTACTGCTTCTTCTTCTCATTGTACAGCACGTTGTTGAGGGGGTCTGTGACAAAGCTGTCCACGTCGTAGTTTCCTCCTGCAATGACCTGACAGGGGGGAGTTAAACACATCAAGGTGCAGATTAGATAGTTGCCATTCACTTAATCATATAGAGGTGCAGCTGTAAATCGCATCAGGTTTTGCTTGTTTTAAAAGAAAAGACAAAACCCAGAAACAACCCAGTAACCCAGTTTACGTTCTCACTCAGACAGTAGGGGTTTCAGTCAATCTGCTCACATACAAAAATGGGACCATGATGAATGTAGGAATGTCATTTTCACAACTGTCTGATACTGTACTTTAGTTTCCTTTATTTCAATAAAAGTTCTCCCAAACCTGAAAATGTAAGAATGGATTGACAGCATTGTGGATGCATTGAGGCAATAAGGCTGAAAAAACAATAGAAGTAGTGGAATATACATCGCATGAAATAAATTTTCTCATGTGGAGTTTGTTGTGGATATCCTGGAAAAAGGAACAAGTCAGAGAATTGTCCTTTCAAGGCAGTTTAATTAACGGTTCCACCCAATGATGATGTCAGGCGGATGAGCTGAGGAAAAGGCCTTTTACGTGGGATGGAACCATGAGTGCGTATGGGGAAGTGAAATGTGTGACATCTGGGACAAAGAAGTGTATGTGTGTTGCTACATACGCGTCCTCACTGAGGTCAAATGACCCTAATTGTCACAGAGGGATACATGGTGTCGCTTTGTTGCGACCTGGTTCTCGACCTGGTTAAAGGTTCATAAGACTGTCAGGAGACTTTAGGCTCTGACCTGCAGTACGTCACAAGGCTGTACAGAGACATCAGAAGTTTGTACAGAGGCACATGAAGCGCAATTTTGCAAATTGCAATTGCCGTACAGTGACATTAGAGATATATTGACTAGTTTCGCTGCTTGACAACATGACGGGGGCCCCGGGTCATATACCGGTCAGAGGGAAGGCGTTTCTGTTTGGAGTTTGGATGTTGTCCACATGTCTGTGTGGCTTTTCTCCATGTGTGAGATACATGTTTATTTGACTCCTTTGGTGTTAAAAGTGGGATTATCACAGAGGCAAACAACAGCTGATATGTATATGCCCCAAAAAATATAAGAAAAATAAGATCGTAAAAAAGATTTGCATGCCATGAAAGCTGTCAGCTGCCATGTGTTGTGCCGCTGTGACCTCTGGACTGGACAGAGTCGAAGTGACTACAAGTGCAGAAAAAACGTAGTTTGATGAACTTATGGGGGTGGCAACTCATTAAAATCGAGGTGTGCAAACAAGTTGTGTGACCCAATTTTGTTCCCGAGGGAGAACGGGCACCTCAGACGAGGATGAGCCCAGTGTGGATGAGGCGCTCAAGAGTGGAGGGGTTGGAGGTTGCCAGAGCAGCCTCTTTTACCTGGTAGTCGATGTCAAACTTCACGTCCTTGTCCAGCTCCTCGTAGAAGCACTGCTTGTCGTTGTCGGGCAGCTCAAAGGTGAGCTCAGTGCCCATGGAGACATGGAGAAGCAGACATCCCAGTGCCAGGCTCAGCATGGTGATGGAGGAGAGGGGGGAGGAACCTGCGGGAGCTGCTGCAGCCGCAGAAACACTGAGCAGCTCCAGCTCTGACGTGGCACAGCCGGCAACAACCTCCGGGTCAGCTCTGTTTTACTTTCTGCAGGGTTTAAAACGCGGGCTGTGAAGAGTTGGTTTGTTTTTTTGTCAGGTTAGACCTTTGAATATAAGAAAACAATTTGTGCGATAAAAGAAAGGTTTAAAGGAACGATCGGAGCAAAATAAATAAATAAATAAGCGCGGTGGTACATCTGAAACTGACCCCTCTAGAAGTCCAGCTTTCAAAATAAAAGTCAGCTTTTTTCCACATACACGTTACTGTGCTCAAAGCAATTATTATTATTATTATCATTATTCTTTATTTGTATTGTTTTTGTTATGCGTAGTGTTATTAGGTTAAAACTCTCTTAATAAGTAAAAATAAATACACAAAGGCACATTGTTAAAATATGAAATCTTTTTTTTTTTGCTTTTCCAGCAGCAGCAAATGCAAACAAACAGATAAACTTTTATAAAACAGTGAGTTTACTGAAGCATACAAAGCTCTCCAAACCTCAGGAGGAGAAATAACACGATGTTTTCACTTCTTCCCATGACGTTTGGTCAGTTTGATAAGTGATAAGTGCTAAATATGTGAGCAAGATAAGAAACAGGGATGAGATGCTCTTTTCAGACCTATAATATATTGTTAAACTATAGTTACTTACATTCTAATTAAACTTGCAAATATTGCTGTGCGCTCAGTTTTACATTGTTTTACATTGAAAACACCAGTCTCTGGAGGCCACGCCCCCCAAAGTCTCGCTCAGCCAATGGAATGCACAAAACACGGAGAGCACGGGCACGTGGTTCGGGTGTTGACAGGCGCTTTTTCCTGGTGACGCAGTGGGCAGAGTCCGGTTAAAAGAAAGCGGACGCAGTGCTGAAAGTTAGTTTGGTTCTTGGAGGTGAAAGTCTCCTTGAAGGGAAACATGCAGAACTACGCAGAGGCCATCCGAGAGTTCGTGGGAAACCATGCCACCGCGCTCACAGTCGCGCTTGTTGCAGGTAAATTCTTTCTTTTTCTTTTCCCACTGTAAAGCCATTATGCCATCTCTGTTAAATTTCACTGCAGGGAAAGCCTTGGCTGCAATATTTGAAAAACAACAACAACAACACATGAAGTACCTTGGCAGTGAATGATAATCATATTCATAATATCTACAATGACTATTATTGCTGTTATGCTAGTAGTAATAATGACACAATGGCATCACAGTAATAATAATTGTATATATGCATCTAGTTTGGCACTTGAAACATCACAATTAGAGTGAGATGGCAAGTTTAAGCATTCTCAACCTTTCCTCCTTTTGGTTGTGTATACAAGAGAGAAAGTGTGTGTTTACTGTGTAAAGCAGTTTGTGCAACATCCTGAATGAAAAGTGCTCTACGAAATGAAGTCTGAGTGATCAGTTGCCTTGATTAACTTATCCTCATTTAGTTTTTCAGCATTTCCTGCAAATCGTGAACGGTCAGTGCACTGGGTTTAGTCTTCTTTCACACCCCATCCACGCACTGGTGGCAGAATCAGTATCATGCCCAAAGATATTTTGACATGTCTGCCACAGTGTTTTACAAGACAAGAAGATTCACCAGTGAGGCGCATCAGACCTCAGCAGATACTGTCACCGCCTTTTCCCTATTCTGTGTAGGAGCTGGGGTGCTGGCCCTCCGGAGGTGGCTGGCAGGGGGTGTGTGCAAGAGCAACGTCAGGCTGGAAGGGAAAACAGTGCTGGTCACCGGAGCCAACGTTGGCATTGGGAAGGAGACGGCCCTGGACATGGCAAAGCGAGGTGACACCCCCATCTGTTTATATACGTCATATGAGGTGTTGTTTTATGTACTCCTGCTTGTTTTCTCACCTTGGTCCCTTCCTCACCAAACCACACACACGCACACACACACACACTCAACAATCTCTCCTCCTAAACCTCTACTATGTATGGCACTTTCATCTTGCATGTATGATACACTATGATCTAATATTTGATATTTGTCTACATTACATTTGCTGTCCCATGTTTTTAGTATATGTCATTGTGCATTACTATAGTCCACCTCATACCGTGACCCACACGTCATACTATCTGACAGCATAGTTTGTAATAACATATTGCAAAGCAGTGTATTGCTATGTATTATTTTTTTTAACATTAATTGTATTTAGGTGTGTAGCATATTTCCTCTGCCCATAATTAGAAGTGGTATCCTTTAACTTCAACTAACTAGTATACACACACTAACTAGTATGCACATACGTTACATATGTGCATACTAGTTGCATGCTACTGTGATTTTTCTGCAAGTTTTCCCACAAAAATCTTATATTTCTGGAAAAAAAACCCACACAGACACATGGACAGCATCCAACGACACTTTCTCTGACTGGGATGTGAACTGGAGATCCTGTCATGTTGTTGTTTTGTTAACAAGACTAGTCAGTATTACTAGGGCTCTCTGTACAAGCTTGTGACGTACTGCAGGTCAGAGTGTGAGGTCTCCTGACAATCTTGTGAAGTTTTCGGCTAGGTTGAAACTGGGCCGGAACAAAACGACCCCGCGTGTCCCTATGTGACACTTAAGGTCGCTGAGGACACTCAGTAACAACACACATACGCACTCCACTGTCCCAAATTTCACACATCATGCAAATGTAATTACCCCATACACACTCATTGTTCCAACCCACATAAAAGGTCTTTTCCTCTTGTTCTGGGCTCTTTTGCTCAGCCCATCCACCTGACATCGTCATTCAGTTGAACACTTGCCTGAAAAGAAGGATCTCTGACTTGGTCCTTTTTCCTATAGGATTTCAGCTGCAGCATTGACTCTGCATCTTGTTTCTGTGTAGGAGCCAGAGTGATCCTGGCCTGCAGAGATTTGACCCGGGCGCGCATTGCGGCAGACGATATCCGGCAGCAGAGCGGAAACGGCAACGTGGTGGTGAAGAAACTGGACCTGTCGTCGCTGAAGTCTGTCCGAGACCTGGCCCGGGACATTCAGCAGAACGAGGAGCGTCTGGACATTCTCATCAACAATGCAGGTGTGGGGCAGTCTTTGCTGAACAACACAGATGTGGTACATTACGTGCTAGCATAATTTCCAGTTGAGGTTTCCAAAGTTTCCAACCTGCTTCGCTTATTGGACAGAACTTGTGAAAATCTGTTTGACCTTATTCTGCAGGTCAGCTGATGGATATTTGTCAGTTTGTCAGGTTTTTTGTTTTTTTTTCAAATATCATCAGGTGTCATGATGACTCCCAAGTGGAAGACCGAAGATGGCTTTGAGATGCAGTTTGGTGTCAACCACCTGGGACATTTCCTCCTCACCAACTGTCTCCTCGACCTGCTGAAGAAGTCGGCTCCAAGCCGCGTGGTCATCGTCTCCAGCCTGGCTCACAAGAACGGTAAAAGGAATGTTTTGTCTGATTTTATCGTTCAGTCCATTCAATCTGTGGCTAACTCGGCCTCAAGTCAAAGCTTGAGATCCCCCCAGACTAACTGGACTCGTAAATACATGCACATTTTGTGACGTCTGTCTATGAAAGGTGCTATATAAACAAATATTAATACATAAATAGATAACTTAAAACATTAATAAATGACTTAATTCCAAACTGTATCTCGCAGGCTGTATTCGCTTTGATGACATCAACTCTGATAAGGACTACGATGGCGACAAGAGCTACTGCCAAAGCAAGCTGGCCAATGTGCTGTTTGGCAAAGAACTGGCTGCACAGCTTCAAGGTCGGTATGGAGCGCCCGGGTTAACGCAGCACTGATCAAACACATTCAGCCCAATTTTTATGAAGACGGATCTCAACGCAGCGGCTTTCCTTCATTCTTGTGACGTGTGGTTTATGTCATGCCTCCGCGCCTTTAGGCACCGGCGTGACCGTGTACAGTCTCCACCCCGGGATTGTCCGCACTGAGATCTGCCGCTTCTTGATCCCCACCTTAGCCCTGTGGAAGAAGATCTTACTCATGCCGCTTTTCGGGCTGATGAAAAGCCCCCGGGAAGGAGCTCAGACCACCATCTACTGCGCCGTGGACGAGAGCCTGGCAGACGTCAGCGGCCTCTATTACAGGCAAGTGCTCCAGTGGTGAAGCCTCTCTAATATCCTGAGGTGGTTTCTACACAGAAGTTTCCCTGCAGACGTGTGTTTATTTACACATCACCGGCCATGATGTAGGGGTCACATGACCGGTTTGCTTCAAATGAGATGGCTTGGGCATGGAGTGAGACTGAGACTTTTTCCAAATCTAATTGAAATGTCCGATAAAGCCGGAAAGGGCAAAATGTTTTGGATGTGCATCTCTCTCAAATCAGAGCCTTGCATGATGAGATTTCATGATTTCGCTAAAAGACGAGAGCTACGCACGCACTCAAAACACCCTTCAGTGGAAACATCTACAAGCCTCAATTTTACTTTATCAAAACTTCAGATACATCTCTTTTGGAAACATAGTGGCAGGAGATCTGGAATTCAGTTCTGGTTTCATAATCAATGGATTACGTGGATAACGTAGCCACCTTCAGAGAATAGCAGAGCAGGAATTTCCCCATTTTTAATTCTGCGTATTCTGCAAAGTTGTGCAAACTATGTCCAGTTGGCGCAACTTTGGTCAACTAGAGACTCTGACTTGCCCACCTCTAAACCATATGTGAGAGTGGATCGTGCCCAATGTGTGCTGGACATCCAGCAGACCCCTATAAACGTCATTAGGGTCAAAGCGGGTAAAACAACGGATAGATGGAGCCCTATGGTGGCCTAACCCCTGTGTCGTTTCTCCCGTCGTACAGCGACTGTGCCCCGCAGGTGCCGGCGCCGCAGGCCCGGGACGACGCCGCAGCTAAGAAGCTGTGGGACCTGAGCGCTTCCATGGTCGGCCTGGCTTAGAGACGGCCTCTCTGGGCCGCTCCTCCTGCTGGAGCCGGCGTTCCTGTCTACGCATGCGAACGCTGCGCTGAAGTATGTTTTACGATGCCGTTGCACTAACGAGGATGATCTCGCCTGTTTAACCCTTTGTGTTCCTCACGTTTCCTGACACATTCACTTTCGCTGCCAGTTGAATGATTTTACTCTGTTTAGCCTCAGACTCCAGTCGGCTGACTGAACATTACTCTTAGGTGTATCGCTTTAAACTTTATGTGATATTCTCTGTTGTAATCTGTGCTTTATTGTGCCAAAGCTGCCACATTTTAACAAAACAAGGCAATACTTGATTTGTCACTCCCATTTGTATGAATAACTTTGTCTTTTTTTTTTCAAGTTTCAGACACAGAAAAAAGGCTTTATTGAGTGATTTGCACTGCATATTCAGGTTTGAATTGCCACATTTATTCGTGTGATCGAACAGAAGCCGGCAACAAAAAAAATGAAACGTCTGAACGATCAGAAACACAGCCGTAAGAAAGAGCACCACAGGCACCGCCGAGCCCGGCTTCTCTTTGAAGGAGAGACGGGCGAGGGGCTGTCGGCGCTGCAGGTGGAAGAGCGAGCCCATGTGGAGGCGTTAGGGGCAGTGAGTGGTGAGAGGACTGTGGCACTTCAGAGGGGAGAGAGAGAGAGGAAGAGAGAGAAAGAGAGAGAGAGAGGCTCCTTCACCAGGTGTAGAGAGGGAGTGGATGCCTCAGGGCCCGAGAGCGTTTGGAGGCAGCCAGTCGATCCAGAAGAGTCGTTAGAGCACTGAGTGTCCTGTCGGTCTGTGGTTGTGTGTGTGTGTGTGTGTGTGTGTGTGTGTGCTGTTTTTTACATGAGGGTGGCATTTTTCTGTATCATGACAAGTTCATTTTTGCCGTTTTGCTGTTTTCGCACTTTGAGCTGAGAACTGTGTGACTTTTCTTGACTGAACTGACACAAATGAATGTACCGCGAGAAACATGAACAATGTTGAACCTACTTTCAATAAACTGATTTTTTCTCCCCTCTGGCTGTTACTCAATAACAGATGAAATAACCTGACAGTAATACCTCAAACTTGTTGCATTTGTTGAAGGATGAACTATCTACATGTAGTCATCACCAAAAGACACAAATAGGAACAGTGGGCTTATGCAACGTGGTTATAATCAGTATTATTGTATAGAAGATGTAAATCTGAGAAAAAAAAAAAAAATGATAGAAAATGAGACAAAAGTAATTAGTTTACGTAGCTCGCTCGCTTAGATGTTACATGTACATTCTTGCTAACACATACACACTCACCACCTTTCAGTAGAACGCCATGTTGCCTTTACCCATGTGACCTGTCATGATGGTGTCTCATTTAGCTTTGTATGATGGTTTTGTATCAACACGTATTGTGAAATACGCTCAGTGACTTGGAATTAATAGCAGAAATGCCAAGGCCACGGGTTTCTGGGTGTGAGGTCTGTGTGGATGCCCCGGCATGCACAGTATCAAAAGTTACTCACCTAATTTTCATTATTCCAGTTTAGCAGTTGCATTATCCTCAGTGTGCAGCTTTAGCGGATTACGTCGGTCATGCTGCATCATGCTATCATGACACCTCGCCGTGCTAATGGTTTAGCGCACTGAAGTGTCGCCTCCTCTGACGAAATGAGGTTCAACATAAAAATCTTTATTCTAGTTTCTATTCCAATTTCTCGGTGTCTCAGACCTGTCTGCAGATCGAGACATTGCAAGGAGCTACGCGGTCGTGTTTTGTCACACCACTTTTTTGTTTTGCGCCCTACAAATGTGACTTAATACCAGGTGTACTCAGCGCTGCCTGAAGGGAATCCACTGACCTTCCCACGTTTCACCGCCTGGATGTGAGTTATGACTAACGAACACAAACTCGTCCAAAAGAAAAAAATGGGACGATTTAATTATGCACAAACCACAACACGGATAAAAGTTCGACCCAAATGTTAGAGTTGATATTTGCCTAAGTTTCTTCTAGGAACCTTCCTTATAGGCGCTTCATATTTCATTAACCTGTTTTCATCATATGTTTTTCACCTTTGAAAAGCAAATAAATCGTCTTTCCAGGACACCACTTGTAGCTCGGTAACACACAACTCTTGCGTCATCTCCCAACATGGTCAGCGGGTACAAACTGAACAGCTTATTTACCCCAAAGTCTCTCAGGCTCCGCCGTCTCCAGTGTCTGTAGGTAATGTCATGCACATGCCCTTATCAGTTCTCCGTCCAACGGATACAGAATCTATAGCTGGGCTGGAAAAGTGATAAGGAGATGTGAGCGACCACAGAAGCACAGCGGCCGGTAAATCTCTACCGCACTGCGATGAAGGACTTATTGTCCAGAGTCCTGGGAGTTTTTGGTTTTTTTTGTTGTTTCTTCTCAAAAGTCTCCTTCTTCTGCTGTGCGTGCACTGCCTGGAGCTGCAGCTCCTTTCCAGTCCCGGTCCTCCTGGTCCTGAGAGAGGAATTCAGTCTGAGGTCTGTCCGTTGTCCGCCGCCATCCTTCAGCCACAGGGGACGCAAACCATCTCTGCCAACTGCTCGGATCCTCCCGCTGCCAGGAACTAGTTAAGCTTTAACCAGCCAAAGTGAGTCCCCGCAGCAGTCGCCCTTCGCTGTTTGACTGCTGACAAACTTTTGAGACACACCCCATTGATGAGTTTTATTTCACTGCAGCCCCGCCTGGCTCGCAGGGATTTCTGCCGCTGCCATTGGTCCGTACTCTGAACTCGCCATACCTGCCCCCTGGCTCTTGTGGACCCGAGCCAAATAGTTCTTCCAGTTGTCAATCACGGGCAGATCAACCAGTGGGATGAGAGAGGCCAGGCTTGGCGGGTGTGTTCCCCACAGGTGTGGCTGAGAAGCACATTCCAATATGTACATACCTGTCAGCTCCTCTGGTATTCAGCTGCTCCTAGAAAGACCTCTGTTGACCACTCGCTCTCCCCTTTCCTCCTCCTGGGGCCCACGCAGAGGGAGAAGGAAATAAGCTCCTGTTTCAGTCGCACAAATAAGCAATTTTCTTCCCCCCGCCGCCACTCCCCTGCTTTGTGCGTTTTCAATTCTGTCTCAAAAGTTGCGCCTCTTCCTTTGAACCGCCGGGACCCTGACATCACTTCAAGCCTCGTGTGTCTTTCTGTAAACGTTCACAGCAGTCGTACTTCTGTCTGTCCTTCCTTCCTTCACTCTGATATGCGGAGGCAGGCGGCAGCAGTGCAGGTGCAGGCAGTGGCATGCGCTGCCCCCCCCAGCAAAGAACCTCCGCTCATCTGTTTTCTCCCTCTGGAGATCATAAAGCCTTAACGAGAATGTGTGTGAGGTGTAGTGTTGTGTTGTTGTCTGCCCCTCTGGTATGCAGGCTCCTGTCTGTCTCTGCACAGGACACTTTCTGTACCTCCGTATCTCACCCACCTCTTTTGTGGCCTCCATCTTGCGGTGAATCTCTCTTTTCTCTCTCTCTCTTTCTCTCTCTCCCTCTCAGAGCACAGAGGCAAACGTTGTGTGCACCTCAGGCAGGTGTGGGAATGCAGTTTTTTAGTATTCACGGGCCTGGAGCAGAGCGGCCTATGCCGTGATTACCTTCAGACGAGTCTGTGCATGCGTTGCGCTGAATCAGAGCAGCAGCCATGACTAAGCTCCTCCATGTCCCCAGTCACTTAATCAGACAGAGGTGCAGTCGGAGCTCTCATCTGGTCTTTCTTGTTTTAATGGAATAGAAAAAGAAAAATGGAATAAGCCAGTGGCACGGTTTATTTTCTCGGTCAGGAAAAAGTGGTGTCATGTAAATAACCCGCTTGCTTTCAGATGAAAGAGTAGCTTCATGACTGTGAGAGTGTCAGAATATTAACTCTTATATGTGTTGTGTTCTCAAAATGTTGAAGCTGCACAGGAATGTAGGATGCGTGAGGCAGTGGTGCAGGACAGGACGTACTCAGATTTCCTTGATTTCAATAAAAGTTCTCTCAAGAAGTTAAAAGTGAGAGTTAAGCACTCAAAACAAGACTTCCGTGAAAGTACGCAAGCTAAATGTAGAAACGAAGATGTGTAAACAACAGTAAAAAAAACTATCATACCTTATGTTATCCAGTTTTGTGTGTGTGTGTGTGTGTGTGTGTGTATTATTCAACTTCATTTCAGTGAAGTTCAACTTCATTGTGTTTTTTAGGATCACTGTCCTGAGAAGAACATGTCTGTAAAAACTCAGCCTCCCCAGCTCAGGAAAGTCAGGAAAATATATGTATGTTCTCTGTTATTTCACAGTGTAACAAGGAGGTCTTTAAATAGTAAATCTAATCTCAGAAGCAGAAGGATAATCTCAACACCAAGTAAGTAAAGCTGTCAGAGAAAGTGCCGTAGAGTTAAAATAATTCAATATTTGCCATACTCCATATTCCAGAAGTACTGGAATATGCAGTTAATCGGAAAAAGCAATTGTGCATAGTTGCATGTTGACTGTGTTTTGGTGGATATCTTTCCTGGGACATAGGTTTCTCCAGTTTCGTCTTGCCATCTAAAAACATGTATCAGGAGACTCTAAATTGCACAAGGTCTGTGAGTGTGAGAGTGAATGATGTGTGTGTCCTGGTCTGGCCTGCAGACCTGTTCAGGTTGTGTTCAGTGGCTCTACCTCTGTGTGCTGTTGGATACACAGCAGGTAAGATAATGGTTGGATGGATTATTTGCATGAAACCAGGAGAAGGAGATAGTTCAATGCTGAACTTCACATGAGAACTCAACAGGGAAATAATGATATGTATTCAAACTTGAGACAATATGTTGTTGTGTGTTGTGTGTATATCACCTTTACTCAGATGAAACTTTACTGACATATTTTGTTATCTCCAGTCAATCACTTTATTTTAAGTGTATTTATTCCTATTTATTGGATATTTGTTGCGATGGAACTGAGACCTGATATCTTCAATTTGTTGTGTACAGAATACACAAGTAAAGCTTCCTCGTTCCTTGATACTTTGACTTTGTTTAATTTACTTATGCGAGACAAACAAAAAAAAGAGAACACACTAGAGTTCACTTCACCCACATGACTAACAACACAGGAAATATTTACCTGTTTGATGTAACAATAACCTGATCATTTCTGTATTTTGCCACCTTGTTCAAACCTGACAGGAGCAGTGGATTCGCTGCAGAAACGTGTTCAGAGGAAGAGGAAGGAGAAGATTTGAGTGACACAAGAGTAGCAATGGATCCCAACAAACAAAAGTTGTTGGGATCCAAACCAATCTAAACATGTATGCTTTTAGACTGTGGAGGGAATCAGACAACCTGGAGAAAGCCCATGCAGACATGGGAAGAACATGCCAAATCACAGAGCGATGACCGTCCCACCCCAACTCTCATCTGTGTTCATAATACCTGTACGTAAGGCACCTGTAGACAATTAACTCCGGTGTAAAACGCCCCGACGGTGCGAAACGGTTTGTTGGTTTGACTTCCCGACCTTTGTGGGAAGAGGAGGAGGAGAGAGCCGATCGGGATCAGGATCAGGGCCGTCTGTGAGGATTCCAGGGCCCGGGACGGGGAGGAGAGTAATCAGAGGGTTGTGAGGGCTGTTCGGGCCCTGAGGCTGCCTTCTGTCATGGCGGATAAAGACACTGTCCAACGAGCGTATAGACAACAGGGGAGGTGCTGAGTCAGCTGTCTGACCGGCTTAGCACACGCTGCGCTGCTCCAAACGCTCCGCCGCACGGTTCCCATCGGATCCTCAAGTCAGGAGCCGCGACTCCAAAGTCCTGGTTCTCCTTTTAGATTTACTTATGTTGTCTTTCGCTTGGCTTTAAAACACAGACGAGGCCCAATCTTTGAGTCGCTTTATTTCCAGCTGTGTGAAACGTAGTTGTTCAAAATGGAACGCAGGAGACGTTTCCGCCTCCAGATCTAGATTATACATGTATTTGAGTCTAAGTGATCACTTTTTAACCACTCTCTACATCCAAAATTTGAAAATGGACCTTTTCTTCAGATTTGATCATTGTGAAATCAGGTGTAAATACATTTAACACCCAACAAAGTCTTAAAGTCAAACTTACATGAGTTTAGGTTTATGTTAGCTGTCTGTGCCATGCCTCGTATGCTAACTTACTCATTTTTTCCTTCAAATTTAGCCAAAGAAGAGCATCGATTTAATATAGTGTTACAGTTTGACTCTGACATTTTACCTTGGCTTTATTTCAACTATCAAATCTTTACCTTAACTCTGCATTTCCCTCCGTTTGGTGGCATGCAGCTTTAGCACAGAGCCCTCTTCCGCATGGCTTGCCGCTGCTCTCCTGATATTTTGTGATGTCTTAGCATACCATCGGCAGAGGAAGGGCTGCAGCCATCTCTGCTGGCATTGTTGTCCATTATTTAGCTCAGTTCCTCTCATTAGCGCGAATGTCTGGCGCAAAGCAAACAGGCGTCGGCCTCTCTTTATCTAGTTCCGGAGTTTGTGGGAACGTCAGACACCAGGGCCACTCATGTGGACCAGAGGAGATCTGCTAAAACATCTTCTGTCCCTCACCGGGATTAGAGCGGACACATTCCTGGCCCCTGTGCTCTGCGGCTCCCACCACGCTGTCCACACCCACAACTTTATGCAACACTTGCAGACACAATCGCTCGGTTCAATTCAACTTTATTTAAACCACAAATGTTACTGTGTTACTCTGCGCCAAACTCTTTCCTGACTTGAAATAAACAAACCGAACCTAACATAATGTACATGTTCCGCCAAAAATGGGCACAAACACACAACTTGATTCATGCAAATGACCAGGTTTGGCTTTTATGAACTTGCATAACTGCACTCAGTACAAATCTCCCAGTATGAAAGATCACAAAACCTTGCCCCGAAAGGTTTTATTCCATGAATGGATGGAACACCAAAATGAGGCATTTCTTATGACACTATTGTTAATGGCACTTCACATTATACCTGTTCATACGATCTTTCCCTCCTCACCCTCAGCGTTCTGGCTGTATGACATGACCACGACATGTCGTCCACGTGTTGCATGCGATGGTGCCTGGCCACGGGTCAGGCGCCCCCCGCCGTGTTGAATCTTCTCCTGGACAGACTCCAGTGGAATGTCCCCGCAGGCTTTCTTCAGCATTGCAGAAGGTTTTCTACTCACACAGTGCGTGCCCCCGTCATCCACTTTCCACCACCAGAAGAGGTTCAAGAAAAAGCTTTCTTTTTGTAAATTTTGTTACAGTTGCTGTGTTATGTTTGAATCTAAAAAAATGACGAGTTTCATTGAGTTCCAGTGTACTGGCAGAAGTTAACTGGGTTAACTGGTATGTTCTGGTTCATCCATTCATCTGTGTGGTCAAAAAGTTGCAGAGTTGTTGCAGCTGGACTCATCCAAGAGGCTTCTTCAGTTTTGAACCCCAGTTGCCGTCACTCTACAACTCCGTGGGTTAATCATGAATGGGCTTGCAGAATCAAGGCTTATGTAGATCATGCATGCTGGGCCGTTTGCATGTTCTCATTGTCTGCATGCATTTTGCCACAGGTCCTCATCCCACGGTTCAAAAACATGTATTGAGGTAGATTGGAGACCAGGTGCCCCGAAGTGTGAGCATGAGAGTGAATGGTTTATATGCCCTGACTTTATCCTATGTGCACTGGAGAGGCTCCAGTAGATCCCTACAACAGTACAGTTACAGTACAAACCAGACAAGATGACGGCCCTGTGTTAACTAGTTGACAGTTCATTCAGTTCAGTTGCTAAACAGTGGAATCAATCTGTGAACTTACCACAAACTGAAGCACTGTGTTGTTGGTCACGAAACCAGTTTTATTGCAGCTAAATACAATTTAATCTCTCTCTTTGATGAGCACTGCGTTCACTTCACATCTTCCAATGAATCTCGTCTCGATGCAGGCCCACAAAGTGTTTTTAAGGCAGAGGTTTTAATTTGTCGTGACAGGAAACGTTTAGACCCAGTGAATAACATTAGTGCACACGACAGCAGATCTGCACAAAGGCACATGTGTGAATTGGATTCAGATTGCCGCTGGGTGTTTACTCTCGTCCTTCATGCCTGTGAGAAAATGTAGACGCACGCTTGAGGGCCGATAATTACGCCATGCTAATTTTAGCATCGTAGATCTCTCTCTAGGTGCTGCGTCACTAATTGTTTCTGCATCACAGTCCTGCTGTGACAGAGTGTCTGTGAAGCAATTCATG
This sequence comes from Karalla daura, assembly GCA_029224185.1. Lineage (NCBI taxonomy): Eukaryota > Metazoa > Chordata > Actinopteri > Chaetodontiformes > Leiognathidae > Karalla > Karalla daura. Next base: position 19,515,394 of record CM055190.1, read on the forward strand.
AGTTTCTTTTGACTAATCCCAGACAACACAGTTACTTGTGAAAAGCACTGTCATGTCACCGCAAGTTCTCAAGTGGATGAGGGGCCTTTCTGTGTGGAGTCTACATGTTCTCCTGAGTACACACCTGTACAGTGCAAATATATACAGCCATCGGTGGACCCCTGTGACGCCAATGGGAAATGATCAAAGTAAGACAATCAGATGGGTGGAGACCCCTGACTCATGGGATGTAGGACAAAACTGTAAATCCACCTTTGAAACCTCATGAAAAACTCCAAAAAAAGATAGAACCAAACATTAATTCAGAAAATACGCCTATATTAATCACATGCAGATCCCCTGCATCATGTGTGCTTGTGGTCTATTAGTGACAACAGCTGGTTGACTAATCCAGCCAAATATGTGGCTCGTGCACCTCTGCTTTGTGACAACCAACTGTGAGAACTACATTTGACTGGCGCAGTTTTACAGTAGGAACAAGAGCCAAATATGTGGTGTGTGTGTGTGTGTGTGTGTGTGTGTGTGTTGCGCAAGACTCTCCTGATCTGTATCATTTGCAGTGTTTTCTGTCTGTTTTGTAAAAACAGTTGCACTTATCTAATGTTGTCTTGAGAGCAGAAGTCTCACAGAGACCTGAGGTAAAGGTGTAAAACGAGGAACCATTTTGCACTGTAAGAGTGCATCTTTGGGCATCCGTGATATGTGCTTTGACATATCTATTTTGGATGTGACATTAACTATTGCAACTGTTGAGATCAGTGTGAAGAAGTTAAAAGTAGAGACATCACATGTTTTGATCCATCTCCAAGGAGGCGATGCCTTCTAGTGGCCTGAAAAGCACACTGACACATACCAGTCTGGGAAAATCTGGGAAAAGTCATGATTGCTCAATCCTGATGGCCACAACGACAGGTAGTTTGTCTTACTGTCATCCATAAATCAGTAAAATATATGCACAAACCTCTCCTGCTGAGAGTTGGGAGTTTAATAATGATTAACAAATGTGTTAAATAATGCTTAATAAATGCTCATTAAGGAGGAGTTATTATAAAGTGCTACCTAACACAGAACAAACCTTGGACAGAACCAGACGGTCATTTGCTGACTACTAGTTAATTGTGTAAATTTAGGACATATAATACAATGCATAAATAATATGAGATTGGTCGGGCTCATTCTAAAGGTCCTGGGTGCAGAGCAGCCTGCTGGAACATGACCACAGCAGCAGCAGGAGGAGGCAAGGCCAAGGTGAGGGTCCAGGATCCAGCGCAGCATCCGAGCAGCTCCAGATCCAGCACAGTATCCATGGGGTCTAGGAGAGGAGAGAGCACAAAGACTCCAGGGACGACGGGGCCCCTAGTCTGCACGGTCTGCGGAACATAATGCAGCAGAAAGAAGAGACAGTTGAAGAAAGGGTTTGGAAAGGAAAAGAAAGACACAAGTAAGGAGAGAAGAAGAGAAAGAAGAAAAAAGAGAGCAGAAGACAGGAAAGAGATTGACACAGCACTGCCACATGTCACATTCAGCTGACCCAGGGTTAAGGTCTATATCAAAGATGGTTTTAAGATTACTGAACATAAGGAGGATGTCTGACATTGGGAGATGGTTCCACAGAAAAGGCTTTGATTGAAAACTCTGACTCCAAAGCTACACTTAGAGACCCTTGAAACCACAAGTAGTCCTGCATACAAACAACGCAATATTCTATTTGGGGATTATGGCCCTAGCAGGTCTGAGTTATAAGAAGGTGCCAGACAAGGAAGAGCGTCGTATGTAAGGAGAGGGATTTTGACTTGTATCCTACATAGCCAGTGCAGGGGGAGATACGATCTCTCCTCCTAGTTTCTGTCAGAACATGAGCTGCCCTGTTCTGTAAGGCAGGTAATATAATGGGTGGATGATTAATAACAATAATATGCCTAATATTCATTGAAGTAACTGTGAACTGTGAATGAACAGTGTGCCACTGACTCACTGTGGGAGCGAGTTTGTCGGCCTCTGTGGGACCGGAGCAGATGAGCAGTAACGCTGTGGAGCTTCCAGAGCTTCTGCTGTTGTTGTGCCTCTCCACACCCCTGCTGCTCACTCAAGGGTGAAATGTGATCATGGAGGGCTGCCAGCACAGATCAGGGCCCGGCCGATGAGATGGGAAAACCCAGCCAACTGAGATCAAACAGGTCTGCACCGCCACCGCTGGGCTGTGAACACCAGGGGGCGCCACCGCCACTGTCTGCCCCGTGATGGCCCGTGGTTGTCAAGCGCAAAGGTGATTGGGTTTTCAGGTGTCAGCTGGATGAGGCGCAGTATCTGGCTTCTCTGCTGTCATGACAAAAATAATAATGAGAATACTAGACAAGTCCACCCTAAAGGAGATAAGAAGGTCTAACGAAGGTCTAGAAACCAGAGCGGGCAAGGATGTAGAGAAATAAGGTGACGTACACGGAGACTCAGGAACAACAAAACAGATCAACTGACAAGGGCAGAGCAAACAGATGAGTAGGAGTAGGATCGATCAACATCAAGTGTATATATTTAGCACACATAAAGTACACATTTACATGTGAAAGCTTACAAGTGAATGGCGCACTGACATTACACAACAGTCCTTGTTGTTCACAGAGTATAACATCCTTTTTTGTGGGATTTTAAGGACAGCAAACACAATGCGGTGTCTAATAGGAAAAATGCAGTGCAACATGTTCAGGTAGAACCATGAACAGCCACTAGGTTGCACTGCTGAAACGCTTTTCTCTTTCTGTCCTGTCTGCTCCCAGTGTTCCCTATCTATCTATGCATCTATGTATGTATCTATCTATCTATTCTATTCTGTTTTCTCATTTGCAACTGCATTTGCATTTGCAACTTTCTCACTGCAACACACTGTACATAAATTGTTTGTGATTGTTATTGTTGGCTTCTTGGCAGTAAGATATTGCTGTATTACTATTAGATAATTGCTCTCATTTAGAAAAACAAAAACACAGTGTAATTTAGATTGAGCCCCTCCTTTATTCTACTTTGTAATATTCCTCAGGCTCAAGTCCTCTCGCCCCCGGCGCCTCCTCTGTGGGCTCTCCTCCTCATGCCACACACGCTAAGCTGCAAACCTCAGTTCAACTCTGTTCACTTAGTGAACCGCTCAGCAGTGCTGACATGAACATGAGCTGAGACCCCTGGTGGCTGCACAGGGACTCCTTCCTCCGCCATAAGAGATGCATGTTAAACCGCAGAGTGAGGACAAAGAGGTGTGTGACCTGTTGCGCAGGTTCATAATGATACTACTACTTCTACTACTACCAATACTACTAATAATAATAATAATAATATGTTTTTTTTCTGTTGGGGAGAAATAGAGGTGAGATGCCTCTATCGAGGACGCGAAGACCTAAACCCGAGACCTTTGGATTAGAAATTCAGGTACTTCTGCTGTGTATCGTGAATGTGATGTCTTATTGTGTGATGTTGGCTACTGGGGGACAAATTAAGGTTCCTATCCCATCCTATCTTTTCCTTTCCTATCCCATCCCATCCTATCCTATCCTATCCTACCCTATCCTATCCTATCCTATCCTATCCTATCCTATCCTATCCTATCCTATCCTACTCCATCCCATCCTTTCCTATCCTATCTCATCCTATCCTATCCTATCCTATCCTATCCTATCCTATCCTATCCTACTCCATCCCATCCTATCCTATCCTATCTCATCCTATCCTATCTCATCCTATCCTATCTCATCCTATCCTATCCTATCCTATCCTATCCTATCCTATCCTATCCTATCCTATCCTATCCTATCCTATCCTATCCTATCTCTAGGCCTTAAGAGCCTTTCATTGGCCAAGTAGGGGTAGAGGTGAAGTGGTGTTGATCAGTTGGTTGTGATGTTGATCCTGAACAAACGAGTTCCGGGGAAAACATTTATTCGGTGGAGTCAGTTTGTACTTCTTGCAACATCTCAATCTGTCGTGGACACAGCTCAGTAAGGACGATATGTCCTGTCAAAGGCAGTTTAAGTTAAAAGGTCACGCTCTGCCAGCGAATGCTGAATTATGTCCTCCCTCAGCACAATAAAGCTCTACATGCAGTCGCCTGTTAAATTCAGTCTCAGAGCAGAAAAAAAACGACCCTGAAGGAGGAGAGTGATATGAAAGATTAATTTCAGCATGTCCCCCAGACATAATCTAATTATAGATCCAAATTAGTGACCATATGCATTGTTAGAAACCAACGAAACCACTCTTAAGCAGATGATTGATTACATTGATTACACACCTGGTGTTATTTTCACAACTGACGCTCGCTATCCACGGTGGAGCTCAACCTCAGGGCCGGGGCACAACAAGGAGGAGGGATTTTCAACAGAACGGCACAGGTCAGATTATCTGTTCCTCCAGTTGTGTGTCCACCCTCAGCTCTCTGTCTTCTCCAGTTCATCAGTGTGCTCATGCACTGTTGTGCACTGCGGGCGGCGAGTGCCAGTTCTTGCTGCAGTTTTGAAACTAAGCGAGGCATACTCTGGGAGGTTTATTAATCCCTCCCCCCCTTCTCTCTCTCTCCCCAGGGCATGGCAAAGGCAACTGTGGAGAGACACTGCCACAAATAGACTCTCTAAATACGGAGGGCTTCAGTCGAGAGAAAATGTATGATCGAATTTTGAGCCTCTCCACCAAACAGCTTCTATAAAAGGAATGAGACAGAGGAGAGGTTGAGCTATCGAGGACACTTTCTGCTCAGATATGTGTGTTTTGAGTGTTTGTGGTTGCGTGTCAGTGTGGGGAAGTGCCTGCTTGCACCTGTGTGTGTGTGTGTGTGTGTGTGCGCGTGTGGTCGATGAGCAGTCATGTGCGCTGGCGAGGCTACAGCTTTGCTCCTGGAAGTTTGCTCCAGTGGTATTTGTTTGCCCACATGTTCGACTTTGATGCTCCGTTGCATCTTTGTCAGGTCCAGCAAATAACTCAGATGTAAAGCGTTTCTGAGAATGTAAGAATATAATGTGCTTACTCCTAGGACCCATCTTTTGAAGAGCCCAACTGCTGAAAGATCGAAATGGATTGATTGACCGTGAGTCTGTGAAAAGGGCCTAAATGAACGTTCAGGTCAGGCTAAAAGTGTTTGTATGTATGCTTCTGATTTTCTGTGATTGGAACATAACAACCTCAATCTTGATACAGATCCGAGATAAATGTGAATGTAATTATCTATGCAAGCCTACCTACCAACCTACCCACTAGTCTACATTATCTGTACAAACTAACACAATACTTACAAACAAAACAGCAAAAACTTCACATCATCTCATATTCAGAGCTTGTATACAGGATGCCTTTCCTTCTTTTAATAGGCCACAAATTATCTTATGGTCATCTAAAAATCCCTTGATGTTCTTATTTGAAATGCACTTCTATCTATCTATCTATCTATCTATCTATCTATATATCTATCTATCTATCTATCTATCTATCTATCTATCTATCTATCTATCTATCTATCTATCTATCTATCTATCTATCTATCTATCTATCTATCTATCTATCTATCTACAGTAGCTATCAATGTGTCTGGGCCAGCCTGAGCAGACGGAGGTTCAGCAGCGCCCTGACATTTCAGATGTGTGGGTGAAGACCTGACTTGTGGCTCCTTGCAGGCTGCGGTGCTGCAATGCGCCACACTGCCCCACACCTGACCCTGTGCTGTGACTCTGGCTCTGACACGCAGGTGACACTGAGCACGAATGTGGAGCAGACACACAGTATCCACATCCCCACTCTCCAAACTGAACTAACAGTTTTTTCACAATCGCTTTGGCACTTTTCTGGCACTTCCTCAAAATGGAAAGTTGCACATGTTGCGTATTATATGGACCGGGAAAAAATGTTTAAGAAAGGAATAAATTTCACTTTTGATAACTTGATTCAACAACTTTGCATGTCTCAAGCATGACTCAAGCAATGAAATGAGGACTATTAGTTTTATAGAGAATGACTATTTTGCTTTAATAAGTATAGTTCATTTTCACTGATATGACAAAGCAAATGATAACACAAAAGCAGAGAATTGTATGAATGCAATGGGTCCTAAAGCATTGGCAATTTGTTCAGAGGAAAGAGAAACTGATACTATGATGTGTGCAAATGACTAAATGTTGTAGAGGTTGAACTAATAGATATGAGGACTTTATTTCTGTTGTGAGAATAGCAACAAAGCGATTGAGAAGAACAGTAACTTAAGGACCCAGTCAGAGTCTTTACGATTTGCCACAAAATCATATATTTCATCTGATCCCAATTCTGCTGCATCCACACTGACTACATTATAATAATGAACACATGCCTGTATGAGTCAGCCTTCTTCATTCCTCGACCAGGATGGCGTGTCTTCGAATATGTGCATGTTCACAAGTGCACTCGACCTTGTGGGTGTGTGTCTGTGTGTGTGTGTGTGTCACGTGTCAGAGCAGATGTTGCCTGAAGCCTCAGGTGTATCTCCACTGTTGAATCGTCCCTGGACCTTCAGTCACGTACAAAGATGTTGCAGCTCAAGGACAGTGCACGTCTGATGCCTCGCCTTTCATTAATATGCTTCACCTCCAGATCTGTTATATAGCATTTGCATGACATTAGCATATATCGTTTGAGCCATTTGGCTCTGCAGTGTGCGCGGAGCTTGTGGGACTGACACCTGTTAGACGGGGAGGCAGATGCCGCTCCGGCAGTTCACACTGTGGAGGCTTGAATGCTGCGTTTTATGTTTGGCTGCAGTTAAACTTTCCTCAGAGTTCATTCTGAAGTCATTTATCATCACTCTTATGTTTAATATTATCTTAAACATTAACCTTTGCTGTTATTTTTGCTCATCTAATTTTAAGTTTGCAAAACTAACCCTAGCTCAGATGTCAGCATAGTTTATATAAGAGGGAGGACGTGATGATGTTTTTGGACCAACTGTACATTTTCAGCCAGGAATAGATGTTGTTATTCAACAGAGCAGAGATAAATATTTTTATTTTCTGGCTTCCATTTAATATTTTGGCCAATTTTTTTATTTTTTTTAAATACGCCAACCTGCAACCAGCAGCATGGTTAGATCCTCTACTTAGTTTCACAACAAAATTCTTGTTTGCATCTAAAACTAGCACGAAACTCATAGCTGGAAGATGCATTGACTGTTATGAGCTTCTTAATTACATTTAATAAGGATCATTGTGCAAACTTTCTTCTGTCCAGCATCTTAAATAACGTCTGTGTCACGCTACAATAAATTCCCTACAAAAACGACATACTTGTGAGTCATCGTTTAACCGCCTCACGCGCTGTTTGGTCGACGTGTCGAGGGAGCAGAGCTGACGCCTGGGTGAGATCAGCGGTTGTGTTTTCAGGCTCTTCCCCTGTTCTGTCGCTGCTTGGCCCCGACGATGCTGCAGCCAGGTGGTGACCCTGCATGCAGCACCTGGCACACAACACTGTGTGCATCACTGCAGCCAAATCCCTGAGTCTGAGAGCTGCCCACACTGGCCAATCTGCCACCAGAGAGAAGGAGCAGGGGATACTGATACAAACACTCTAGCAGCAAAAACAAAGAGCTTTTTTCTTGTTTGTTGTTTTCTTCAGATCATCGGGGGTCTCGTCTGAAGGGATCAAATCCATCATTTAGTAATTCGGCGTGGCCTCACAATGATCAATACATGTTTGAAATCTGAAACATGCACGCGCTGTAAATGATGATTTGGTTGACAAATGTTATTTGAGTGTCATGGGTGATTCTCGAATCCAACAAGTCTTTACTGCAAAGTCCTGGGAAGACTGTCAGCGTCCCTAATGGGATGTGACTACTGGCATTCAGTCTGGTCAAACGTGCACAGACGCGAGAAGACTTCGAACTGGCTCTCAGATGTGGTGGCATCGATGCCTGCGTGAGACTGAAAATCTGACCTGAATAAACACGGCATTTTTTTTTTGCATTTTTTAGCTGTGAATTGCATTCAGGATTAACAATCACAAGTCACACCGATAATAGCTGCACAGTGAGAGAAGATTTGCATGCAGCAGCTGTGTTTGGTCGAGTCCAGAGCCGAGCTAAAATGAGAGAGAATATTGAAACAAAAGCTCTTAATGAAAAAACATGGGGACGTTTGTCAAACAGCCCATGGAGGTGATGTCTGTCCCATGAAAAATCAGGTGACCTAGTGTGATTGAACAGTGCTTATTCTTATTCTCTGGTTTTAACATAGAAGTTATGGGAACACTTGTTCCATCATCATATGAGTTATGCCACAGATGTTTCTTATGTCATATTCTACCTCTGTCCAGATCTATCCTTTTGTTTCGCTGCCATTTCAATATCCAAAACTGATAATATGAGAAGTTTGAGCTTTGCTAAAAGCTGATTTTGAGAGCTGTTAGACTGCTCTTTTGGGTCTTTCACAACAACCCAGAAACCTGGAACGAAAGCCGTTCAATCCTGTTGCACAATACGTCTAAAAATCACCTGCAGCCTTTGTTGCGCTCCGCCCTCCCAGCAGAGCTGCGTCGTGATTGGGCCTCGCTCTCGTTGGGCAGGTCTGAATCCCCGTCGTGACCTTTTGTCAAATGTCACCGCTGCTCCGCCTCGACGACCTTCTGCGTCGCTTTCTATTTCGTGCTATGCGTGATGGGAGGCCATAAAAATAATCTTTACCATCAGTGCCAGTCGGCCAGGAGAGTAAGCACCTCATTACCACTCCTGTCTGAGGGGCAGATTATGGGATGGAAGGAGCGCTGAGCCCGGGGCGTCACGGTCTGCTAATGGCTGCACGGGGTGGAAGTGCGGCTCAGCGCCCCTCCTTTCTCTTCACTTCCCGAAGTCACCACTCTCACCGTATCAATGACTTACAAAAAAAATCATAAAAATTTGCCAGTGACGAATTTTCAGTGAAGAGCTGATTGAATGGAGCAGTGAGGGCAGTTGAATCTCTCTCAGTTATGGCCCTGTTACCTCCCTGGATCCTTTTAATGATCCCACACAGACACAGCACCGTGATCCCACTGTGAAACACCCTGTGATGAAACAGACCATTGTGTGTGTCCTAGCCCCAATATGCTAATCCTGGATTAATTATGGGCCAACCCTTATGAGTATCTCTCTCTCTCTCTCTCTCTCTCGCTCTTAGATATGTAAATGTACCAGCAGTGGACAGTGTTGAGAGGCTTTTGTTAACTCTGCTCTCTGTGTCCTACAAAAGAAGCAGGGAACGAGGGACAGGATTTGGTGGCTGTAGATTATTTCAAATTGTATCCTTGCTGTGATAAACAAACTCGTGCTGGCTCAAGGGAGGCTGGGAAATCAGTGTAAATGTAAAGCTCCAGCCCCTCTGGGATTCAAACCTGTTTGCTGTTAGACAACAGTGCTTTCCACCATGATAGACAGATGTGCGCATAATATTATCGTTGCTTGAGATCCAATTTTGAATCCAATCAAAGATGTTGTCATGATTCATATCTATATTGCTTGCAAACTGAAAAGGCAAAAAACATAGCAGAAGTTTCTTTTTTTCTGAACTCAAGTTTTATGTTTTATGATGCCAAAATAAAACAAAATCTAAATCTAAACAAAATCAGGACTGATCTGTGAACCAAGCAAAATAAATACTATGCCAAAAAGATGTCCCATAATAAAAACCCTAAGAGTATTTGAACCTCAGACCTGTGACCAGTCACTTTCTACGTGCATCTCCCTGAACGCATGAGGTGTTTTCAACCTACTGATTGGACAGGAAGTGCATATATGGGCAGAGCAAAGGAAGTGTGCTCTTGTGGCACTTTCATCCTCACTGTCTTCGCTTGAAAGGTGAGGGACAAAACAGCGAGCAGAGGGAGAGAGGGCGGGGGAAGATGAAGGTGTTTTTAATCATTCTCATGGTGGACGCATAGAAAGACTTTCTGTGCTTTGCATGTTTATCCATGGGTGCCATGGTACATCAGTGGACGGCACTCGCCCCACATCAAGTGGGACCTTTCTGTGTGGAGTTTGTGGTTTCCGGTTTCAAAAACATGTCTCTAACACGACTCCAACCTGTGATAAATGATGTGTTTGCGTGTGTGTGAATGTGAGCCCGAGATAAACATAGCAAACATGTTTACTCATCGGCTACAAAGTGATGAGATGATTCGTGGCAGACCACACATTTAAAACACAATATAAAACCCAATTGTTAACAATATGAATTAATACTATCTAAAAAAAAGTTTTCCATATTGTCCTCTTATCATGTACATTCATTCAACATCTGCTTCACTTTTACTTTGACTGCGAGCGTCTCTCTCAAGAGTCTCTGTCCAAGGTGCTGAGATCTGCCGCCGTACGTGGGCGCGCGCGCTTCCTTCCTGCGGGGCGCGCGCGCGCCGGCGTGCACGCGGAGCTCGCGTGTGCGCGTGCGCGTGCGGGCAGTGCGCGAGGACACCTCAGTGAGTCCTCCTCATCATGAGCGGCTCGAGCTCCTGAGACGGACTCCGCGAGGGCGGCGAAACTTTGAACGTGCGGCCGCAGCGCCTTTCTCTCTTCTTCCTCCTCTCCTCCTTCCTCTTCCCCTTCGCCCCCCGCGTCTCTCGCCGCTGCTCTGCCGCAGACCTCAGCGTGGACACCGTGGACGGACGCGGCGGAGTGGGCTGCTGCCCACCAGGTCCGCCCGCGCTGTGAGAGAGGGGGGGAAGAAAAGAGAAGAAGAGGAGCAAGAGGAGGAAGAACAAGGAGGGGGAGAAGATGTGAGCGTCCCCTCGGGTTCCTCCGGCCGCCACCATGCAGAAGGGGATCCGGCTGAACGATGGCCACATCACCTATCTGGCTCTGCTGGCGAAGAAGGACGGGACCAGGCGAGGCTGCCTGAGCAAGAGGAGCTCCGACAACACAAAATGGCATTCAAAGTGGTTCGCCTTGCTGCAGAACATGCTGTTTTATTTCGAGAGCGACTCCAGCTCCCGCCCCTCCGGACTGTACCTGTTGGAGGGCTGCGTGTGCGACAGGGCTCCGTCCCCCAAGCCCACCCTGACGGCCAAGGAGTGTTTGGAGAAGCAGGTAAGACCGAGGGGAGCATCCTCTCTCCTCTTCCTCCTCCTCCCTCCTCCTCCTCCTCTTAAAACACAAACTGCACAAGCTGCGCGCAAAACGACACAGTTGCTGTTTTTGCCTCCCCGCTGTACACCGCGCCGTATCACAGCATCCTGGAGATGTTCACTTGACGCGCGCCGTTACGTAATGTCGTCATCCGAACTGATTGATTGTCTTGCATCCCGCACTGAAACATCCTCGGTGGGAGCGCGGACGCAGAGGCTTGTGGCGACAGGACAAGCGCTGGCCCACCTCCCTCCACTTCTCAAACATCACACATGACGGTAGCGGAGTGAGGAAAAGCCGCATCGCGGAAAGCAGAAACGCGGCTCTGCCCGCTCGGAGCGCACTGGTGCGAGTGCCAAGCAGAGTTTGAGCAGGGGAGGTAGCAGCGTCCCAAGCCGTCCATCCATCTCCTCATCCATCCATCATTTCACCCACTTGGTGCTGTTGCAGTGGTGGATACAGTACGCGCGCGCACACGCACTCGCACCTACAGTCAATGTAGAGTCTCCAGTCGACCTTAACACGCGGTGGACTCAAACCAGCCACCATCCTGGTGTTTGTCGTGTTTTCCGAGGACGGCTCTTCCCAGGACAGCTCACAGAACGCGAGGCGGGCAACTTCGGCAGCTTCCAAACTTTGGCCATCTTTTGGGTCAGGTTGCCATCTTGCGGAGGAGACAACCCCCCCGACCCTCCTCCTCCTCCTCCTCCTCCTCCTCCTCCTCCTCCTCCTCCTCCCCTCTTCTCCCTTGTCGTTTTGACGTATTGATTTAATTCCATGTCTTGATATTAATAGCATCCTACCTTGGCAACTGCGTCTCCCCGGTTCACAGCGGCTCGGCTCATCCCATGGCCCTCTCGTCATGGCCCGTTATTGTAAGTTTTTTGTTTCTTTTTGAAACCACAGCCATGAACGGAAGCCAAACATGTCCCAGGAACGCTTTTGCCACCCACCCTCCCCCTTTCTCCCTTTGGCTGGGCTTTAATTCCCTCAGCATTTGCTGCTGTGGATTAACCTGTGTGAGGGCTAAACAATCCACCACTGTTTTCTCTTTTCTTTTTTTTTTTTTGGCGAATACATGCCCGTTTGACACAGTCTGAACTAATCTCGGCCAAAGTGTGTCCGCCTAACAGGCAGCGAGACAGTTCGGAGGGGGGTCAGAGAGGACGCCGGGGGTGGACTGAGACCTCGCAGGGCATCGCGTGAGAGCCGGAGAAGTGGTCAAGCTGCTACGACGCCTCCTGGAAAGCTGCTCTGCCCTGCAGCAGGGCCCAGGGCGCAAGGAGACAAAGTGACCGCCCCTTTTATCGTCCGCTATGCTTGTTCGTTCGGGAAGCAAACAGGTGGTCGGTGCCTCGCGCCCATGCCAAGAACATCCTACGTCCGTCAGGCGGACGCACAAAAACGGTCGCGCGACGATAAACTCTGGGAGAAACAAAAAGCAGCGCCCGAGGCCACGGGGGCGGCTTTGACTCGACGCCAACGCAACCAAAGCCACAACGGAAAGTCAACAGGTTTCCTGCTGCCAGCTGGCTCGCACCGGCGCACTGTCACGACACCGCTTTGTCTCCTCTCGCGTGTGTTTTTCAGTCATGTTAGCCTTCAGGGGGGGAATCGTGGGGGCTCTGGATTTGGGATGGGGGGGGGGGTGACTCTAGCAGTGGGTGACAGAACTGCATCTCGCAGCGTGTAGTTTGCTCTTAGAGAAGGCGTGGATCCTCCCGTTCTGAGTCGCGCCTCTCCCTCCCCAACCTCAGACACAGTGCCGGGCTGAAACGCGATGGGCCGGTTGCGCGACAGTGTGTGTGCCTGTTTCCACTGGTTGTACCTGGTGTCCCGATCGAGCTCTTGACCTCCGCTGCCACGTCCTGTTCTTCAAACACTCTTTTCCGGCAGAGCTGTCAGCCTCAGACTCATTTATTACAGGCTGGCCGACGGAAAACAAACACTCAAGATCCAAGAGTCCTATCTGTCACCTGCAGTGTGCAACACATATTTAAACTAGGGCCATAGATATATACATCTATATATCATGAGTCGTATACATTTTTCACAGGATTTGCCATATATACATTACTATCTTGTCTACGCATGTTATCGTCAATCACAAGACAACTTGGTCTTGCTCTCCTAGCTGCCTCAGCTACAGGTGACATGGTGAACAAGTCTGTCCTCACAGCACAAGAAAACCTCCCTGTTTGGAACCCTGATTGTGGGTTTATTCAGTCTGGTTTTATAGTCGATCCCCAGCGCCCATCGTGACTCCAGTGGCTCCAAACTGAACTCATTCGGGCTCTATTGACATGCGGTTCACCAGCAGCGGTCTCGCTGAGACTCACTGGCCGCTCTGGTGCGCTCGTCTAGCTGACGATTCCTCCGCGTGCGGCCCGTTTGTTCAGAGGCCGTGCCAGGACGAGAGGTACGTTGTGCTCCGGGGGATGAAATGTGGACCGATCGACATCGACCATGACAGCTGTGCACGCAAGCTGCTCCGCAGAAATGATTTCGGCGGTGAATTAGATGAATATGAAAGCCTCCTATTAGCATAACACAGTCCTCCATTCAGCATGTGTCTCTTTATATAATATGTGTCAGGAATAAATTCCCTGTCAGGTCTCTGTTATTATTGTTATTATTATTATTATTGCTATTATTGCCAGGGTTTGAACGCCTCCTGGGGCAGTTGCACGTGCATGCGTGTAGGAGGAAATGTGAACGTGCGGGAGTCTTTTCAGGCCCGCACACGCCACCGTCCATCTACAAGAGGTGAGGCGAGGACAGTAGGAGCAATCGATGCTGCAGGTGTCTGAGGGCATGCAGATGTCCCTCTCTGGGAGGAACAAAAAACAAACAAAGGAAAAGAAAACCAGGGAGGGAGACGATGAGCGGGCTGCAGAGAGGTCACCTGAGGCGACGCCGCTGCGCTCCTCTGACATTAAACCTGTTACGTATGCAGACGGCAACAGATTCCAGCTCTCAGCTGAGTGCCCCGGCTCAGGGATGCTCTCTACTGTATCTGTGTGTGTGTGTGTGTGTGTGTGTGTGTGTGTGTGTGTCAGATCTGTAGGAGGAATGGCCACGGCGAGATCTGGATCTTATCTGCGCGCGACAGGGACAAGGGACAATGCAGCAAATAGATGCCAAGCCAACTGCCACCTTGCAGGGCTACAGGCGCTTTTTATAGACCTGACTCCTCAAAAAAGCAAAAAAAGGACCGTTCCCTCTCTCCCTCGCTCCCTCGCTCCCTCCCTCTCCGTCTGTCTCTCCTGTTCTCATTGTGTTGCGTGGCGTGTTCTACTTTTTAAATGTTCTTATTCCCCATTTAGAAGGCGAGCTACGTTTAAGCCCACAGTTACTATGGCAACGCCTATTTGCATCTGAAAAAGTGCATTTGAAGGGGCCGACGAAATGTGCACAACAACATGCCCGGGCGCCGTGCCTCGGCGTAGCGCCGGGGTGGATCCGTGCATCACGACGGTGGAGAGCGCGGTCCGGCGGTCCAGCCGCGGACTGGCGGACTGGCGGGCAGCGGCGAGGAAGCGCAGAGAGAAAGTCCAGAGTCACACTGAGGGTCTCTCTGTGTCTGCGTGGGCTCTCTCTGCTTTCCTCCACAGACCGAAAACATTGATATACTGGCCGACTGGAGACCTCTACGTGGTGACCTGTTAAAGTACAAAGCACCTAAGACGATGGATGGACGGATGGATGGATGGATGGATGGATGGATGGATGGATGGATGGATGGATGGATGGATGGATGGACGGATGGATGGATGGATGGATGGATGGATGGATGGACGGATGGATGGACGGATGGATGGACGGATGGATGGACGGATGGATGGATGGATGGATGGATGGATGGATGGATGGATGGACGGAAATCATTATCATTTGCTACAACCAGAAACGACTTGTATGGACTGAATGGATGTAGCCATGCATCAGTGTCACCTCACCGTGTTGTGTATCAATACTCCAGATACAGTTTCCAATAGTCCTGAGATGTCCAGCGAGTCCCGTCCCCCGTTTTAGGGAGGACGTGATTGCTTCATTTCATACTTTTGATGTGATCGTATTTGTTTGGTTGTACTTCATGTCTAGCAACAAGCAACAGAAACATCATATGATATGAATGATCAAATACAGCAAATATGGGTACAGGCCACTTGTTAGATGTAGATACCTCAGGATTGCAACGATCGATTCCTGTGCAGCAGAATTGCAGATATGCCAATGAGGTGTCTGTGGGAAATAATGCCCCTAAAGTAATGCTATATTCAAATATTAAGGTGAGGAAACGGTGTCAGGTGAGATTTTGAACTCGTGGAGTAGATTCACGATGGCAACACAACACGGCAGTGTGCGACAAGAGCGCATTGTGAAAGGTCCTCTCGCAGCGCACTTTTCTCTTCCAAAAAGCTGAGTCGGATGCGCTCGGAGGTAAAACCTGCCCTCAGGTCCAGTCACTGGAAGTCATCTTTATCACCCCCCCTCCTCCTCCTCCTCCTCCCTCCTTACATAAGTAAACGTGTTTAATCTTTTCTCCTTTTCTCCGCGCCTGATGAAATTCGGTATTTTTGGCCCGCAGATTTTAAACAAGGATTTACTACGGGCTACGGCGTCTCACTTACCGGGAGATTATGTCTCTGTGGCAAAAAAAACAAAACAAAAAAAACGTAGTGACGGGAGGCTAAATATAGCCGCCTAAAAGGCTCGACACACCAGCTCACAGGAAGCAGGAGATGGGAGGCGCGCTGTTGACAAAGGCCCGTTCTGCTGCTCATCAGGAAATATGGAACATTACTCCCCTTCACAAGTGATTCGCTCCTGGCATTTGGGATGGAGATATATATATATATATATATATATATATATATATGTATATATATATAAAAGAAAATCAATATACTGGATTTGTGGGGGTCTGTGCGCCGCCGTTACATAATCGGATGCATTTCCAGCACCATTACGGCGATGACCACCACTTTGTTGATTTGAGGATGTTTTGATCTGATAAGCCTATTAGGGAACAATCCCGCGTGCGTTGGCTGTAATTGCCATGACTGAGCCTTCGTGGTCACTGGAGATGATTGCTGATGGAGTTAAAAAAGGGGGAGGGGGGGGGGGGGGGGCAAAACGCCAAAGCAAAACAAAACCAAACAAAGAGCGCGGTGTCGGTCGTGAGGCCTCCACAGATGCAGAGGTGAGTTGCCAGGTTACAGGCTGAGCACACACACGCGCGGGCTCCACGCTGGATCTCTCGAGACTTCCCCTCACATGCGCACACACAGACACGCGTGTTTTGGTACACGCGACCTCATAACGTTGAATTAAAAATCCCGTTTCTCCACGGCCTTGTCGAGTAACGAGAGTCCGTATGAGGGCCACCACTTGGTCTCCGCTGCCCCGCATTCCAGTTCCCGGTCAATGAGCAGGATGAGCATTCAGATGGCGCCTGTCCGGGCCACACAGTTGACTGGACTTCTCCGATGTCTTCCCCAGTATTACTTCACCATCACGTTCAACCACGACAACCAGAAGGCGGTGGAGCTCCGCTCGGAGGACGTCAAGGACTGTGACGAGTGGGTGGCTTCCATCACGCAGGCCAGGTACTTCCCCCTCACACGTGACCCCCCCCCCCCACACACACACACACACACATACACACACACTCAGCTGAGGAGCAGGGGGACTGTCTTCTGCCATCCTTTAAGCTGCAACACATTAAACGGCGTGTCGCTTTGGCCCGGTTTGACCCCCAGTCTTCAGTCCTTCCACCACATGAGTAATGTTAACATACGGAGGCACTGGATGGGTCAGTATGTGACCCGGACCCCTGGCCCGCATGCTTCAGACGTCTTCCTGATCGAGACGAGGGGCCAATCATCAGGCTCGTGCTGTCTAGTATGTGTCGTGTCGTTCCCAGCACTGTGCGTCGGGGTCACAGTGAAGCAGGTTCACGTTCACGCCCCTGCGTGCGTGGGAACCACATGAAACCTCAAAAACTGCGTGGATGGACTCTCAGCAAAGCTGCCGGGAACACTGCTTGACTCAGTATTTCTGGATGAATAACTTCTGGCACGTTACGGACACAGCTCCCCTGTGATAACGCACACCCATGAGGGATGCCTCCATGTTTTTCTCACCCCTCTTATTTTGTTGTGACAGACTTGGTGCAGTTGAGACACGTGGTTGCCGTCACTGACCCTGAAGGGAGTCGTATAGTGCTCCTCGAACTGCGGCAACCTTGAGAATCAGTAAACTTTATTTGTCACGTGACAAACAGACAATGACCCCTGAAATGTTCAGCAGGAGCCCTTCAAAAAAGTTGTGTGATGTTTCATGGACAAACTCCACGAAATGGATTTGAACCTGGGAGGCCAAGCCTTTTGCCTTACAAGTCGTTCAAAAGACACTCATGCACGTAATGAACACTGAAATGTACTGCACCTGTGCCTGTGCATGTAATATGTTTCAACTGTATGCAATGGTTAACTTATCATACTCCACTTTCTCAGTGATCCCCAATTATTAACAGTGCTGTATCGGAGTTTACGTAGCGGCTGTTAGGTTCCAGTGGAAGATGCACATCTTCGGGGCATTTGCTGTAAATGTCAGCAGTGTGCATGTGTGTGGCAGAGAGGTCAATTGATCGGACTGGCAGGAGATTACCTTGATCGGCGTCGGGTCAAAGCCGCGCCTCTCGCCGTACACCGGTGACCTGGCCTGTAAACATGTCTGTGTTTCTGTATATACACGTCTCACGTTTTCAGGGCCTCATGTCAATGCCTTCATCCTCCCTTTCCATTTCAAATCAGGGCATTTCCACTCTCAGGAAGGTCCTGTTTGTGTCAGGTTGGACCGATAGTCCTCTTTCGGAGCTGGGAGGCTCATGCAGAAGCGTACACGTGGCTCTGCCGAGAGCGCTTGAAGACCCGGTTGCGTAACGAGCGCTCGTGCTCTGTGCGGACGTGCGGTCGGTCCGCGGTTCAAACACATGTTGATCAGAGGTTTCCCTCTGCTTTGATGAGTCTATGGAGAGCCCATGAAACATGCGATAATGAGGTCCTTATGACGCCTGTGTCTCTGTGTGTGTGTGCGTGTGCGTGTGTGTGTGTGTGCAGTTACAGGAACCTGGCTACGGAGCATGAAACCCTCATGCAGAAGTATCTCCATCTACTCCAAATAGTGGAGACGGAGAAAACGGTTGCTAAGCAACTTCGACAACAGATAGAGGACGGGGAAATCGAGATAGAGCGGCTAAAATCAGAGGTAAGCAGAGAGTGAAATGTTTTCATTTTTGCCCCCCCCCGCCCCGGCGCCCCCCGAGGACGCCCTCGCCAGAGCCACCGGGACGCCGCCGTTTTGCACCCTCAATTATTCGCCCTAAGAACTGGACGAGGCGCGTCTCCCTTTAATGTGCTAATGGTTTGCTCCGATCCGGCTCGCCGCTCTCAATATGCATGAGTCAGCCCCCTTTTGTGAGCGGCGGCGCAGCCGGCCGCGGAGCATCACAAACAGCCGGTGCACCTTTCACGGCCGAGCATGTGGTCGTGATGGATTTTTTTTTGGTCCGCTTTGTCCAACTTCCAGCCCCTCAACAAAAGTCGCCCAGCGCGGCTCGCACGCCGCCGCTCTAGCGGGAGCGCATGAGACCGCACTGACTGTCACGAAATGGGGAAACAAGAGCGCGCGGTTCATTTTCGCGTGAACTCTTTCGAAGCCATTAATGGACGCTGACAGAGTCAGACTCAAAGGTCTTTTGTAGTTGGTATTAAAAACAACACTGAAAGGCATTACCCGGTATCTGAGCGGGGCTCGTGTTGAGTTTCAGATTGCTGGTCTGCTCAAGGACAATGAGAAGATCCAGTCCAACCCAGAGGTGCCTCCCAGTGAGGACGACACAGAGATCAAGAAGATCAAAAAGGTGAGGGCTCGACTGTTTTGCTGCTTCGGCAGATGGGGGGGGGTTCCCCTGACTGAAGGCACTGCTGCGCCTGCTCTCTGCTCCCGCAGGTCCAGAGCTTCCTGCGGGGCTGGATCTGCCGCAGGAAGTGGAAGACCATCATCCAGGACTACATCCGCTCGCCTCACGCCGAGAGCATGAGGAAGAGGAACCAGGTGGTGTTCAGCATGCTGGAGGCCGAGGCCGAGTACGTCCAGCAGCTCCACATCCTGGTCAACAACTTCCTGCGGCCGCTGCGCATGGCGGCCAGCTCCAAGAAGCCGCCCATCACGCACGACGACGTCAGCAGCATCTTCCTCAACAGGTGGGCGGGCCGGCCACTCACCGTGGAACCCCGCCGGGGGGGGGGAAATGCAGCCGCTGACCTGCCTCTGTGCTCCTTTCCTTCTCCTCAGTGAGACCATCATGTTCCTCCATCAGATCTTCTACCAGGGCCTGAAGGCCAGGATAGCCAGCTGGCCCACACTGGTTCTAGGTAAGAGGAGAGGCGGAGCGTCGGAGGAACGCATCGGCGGGGGCGTCGGAACAAAACGGGTCGAGCCTGCATAGACAGACAGGCGTTTGCGTCTCTTTGCAGCCGACCTGTTTGACATCTTGCTGCCCATGCTGAACATCTACCAGGAGTTTGTGAGGAACCACCAGTACAGCCTGCAGATCCTGGCCCACTGCAAGCAGAACAGAGACTTCGACAAGCTGCTCAAGCAGTACGAGGCCAAGCCCGACTGCGAGGAGAGGACGCTGGAGACTTTCCTCACCTACCCCATGTTTCAGGTCAGAGCGCGACACCACAGTGTGGCTGGAGCCAAGTCTGACAGCAGCAAATGCAATGCGTTTACCAGTAGATCGGGATGCTTGCAGCTGCTTTCTATTGATGATTCGGACGTATAAATGCGTTTGAGTGCACAAAACACACGCTCATTTCAGTCTGATCGTCTCCTAGATCCCTCGTTACATCCTGACGTTACATGAACTGCTGGCTCACACGCCCCACGAGCACGTGGAGAGAAACAGCTTAGACTACGCCAAGTCGAAGCTGGAGGAGCTCTCCAGGTATGCCCGTCGCCCACTCCGGAGCAGGAACTCGGATCCGGCGGGATCCCTCACGGGGTTTTCAGAGGACTTCGCTCGAGGCGCCTGAAACCTGTGAGCCTGTCTTTTGTCCTCGCAGGATCATGCACGATGAGGTGAGCGAGACGGAGAACATCAGGAAGAACCTGGCCATCGAGAGGATGATCGTGGAGGGCTGCGAGGTGTTGCTGGACACCAGTCAGACGTTTGTCAGACAAGGTGAGTCCGTGTCCTCCTCTGTCGTGTTACGAAAGTCCCTGGGTCAGATTGCAACTGTTCTCTCAATGTGTGTGTGCGCGTGCCTCCACAGGTTCCCTCATCCAGGTGCCGATGAGCGAGAAAGGCAAGATCACGAGAGGCCGGCTGGGCTCGCTGACGCTGAAGAAAGAGGGCGAGAGGCAGTGTTTCCTGTTCTCCAAGCATCTCATCATCTGCACCCGAGGCTCCGGCGGAAAGCTTCACATCACCAAGGTAACGGCCCTGGCTTTCACGGAGCTTTCATTTCACCCTCCTCTCCATAGCCGCTAACATGCCGCGTGTGACCTCTAACCCCCCCCACAGAACGGAGTGGTGTCTCTCATAGACTGCACCCTGATGGAGGAGCCAGAGGGGACGGACGACGAGTGTACGTTACAAACCACAACTTGTTCCAATGTTACCCTCTTGTTTATGAATAGAGGGGTAGGGATGGGCATTGATAGGAATTTATCAGTATTCTGTATCGATTCGACTCTTTACAGATCCTCTCATCAGTTCTCAAACTCTCTTTTGCATCTCCACCTCCAAACAGGAGATAGAGCACACGTACGCTGCTTCATTGTTCAACATGTTGCAGTATTTACAGTGCTTAAATGCTTCTACTGGAAACGAGACTTCTACCGTCAACAAAATGCAAAGAAGTCCTGAGGATGACTTTGGAGATTATTCCTTCTCCACTCGAGAATCAGGTCATAGTATAACGAGAATGAAGTATTATGAGAATAAAATATTATGAGAAAAAAGTCATAGTTTTATGCAATTTGATTCACTCCCATGTGTCAGCACCTTAGAGATGCGACCAGAAAAGTTATTTTAGAAAGTCTCAAACTTTTTCAAATGACTTATCTGATCGCCGAGCTTTCTTCGAGCTCCATTGACAAATAGGCAACTTCCGATGATGATCCGCTTTAAACAGATCGGACCGTTTCCTCTGGTCCCATTTGTGAAATTGTGAAATGAATGGCGTTGAACTTTGCCCCCTCGCAGCCAAAGGCGAGCGGAGCGGCCAGGACACGGAGCACCTGGACTTCAAAGTGATGGTGGAGCCCAAAGACGTCCAGGCCTTCACCGTCATCCTCGTGGCCTCGTCCCGACAGGAGAAGTCAGCCTGGACCAGCGACATCAGCCAGGTGTGTGGGGCTTACAGCCGCTCAGACGCACACGTACGGTACAGCCTGGATGACCACAACAACAACGAGCTGCCAACAAGAAGCTGCACACTCCCCTCTGCTCCTCCCGCAGTGCATCGACAACATCCGCTGCAACGGCCTGATGATGAACGCCTTCGAGGAGAACAGCAAAGTCACCGTGCCGCAGATGATTAAGTGAGTGGCAGACAGCCGAGGTTGGTGCAGGTGAAGGGGCGACAGGGTTGCGAGGAGGAAGCTCGAAATAGCCCTCTCAAATGATTGCACTTTCAAGATTTCTGTTCGTTTATTGGCACGTCTGTGAAAGAAAAAGTGAGAGAGAGCCCGCCATGGACTCGTCTTAAAGACACAGAGTAGAGTTAAAAAATAAGTGGTCTGGATTTTGTTCAGAAATATTTCACCATTTCGCCAGAGGATTTTTTTATCTTTTGTTTCATGTGTCCGGGAATCGGTTTGTGAGTGCAAATTTCTCCTCCAACAACTAGACTCCAGGGATCTTTGGACTGGTCCTTGTGAAGGCTGAGTTATGACCAGCTCCAATATTAAGAGTGAAGCCACCAGTCTGCCCCTCTGTGTGTGCATGCACAGCCACGGTGGTTAGATATGGTCCTCTCTATAGTCTCTCGGTCTCTTTAAGAGGATGGTCACACGCGCTCTGCTCTCCGCCTCGGCCCCCGCCGCAGGTCCGACACCAGCCTGTACTGCGACGACGTGGACATCCGCTTCAGCAAGATGATGAACTCCTGCAAGGTGCTGCAGATCCGCTACGCCAGCGTGGAGCGGCTGCTGGAGAGGCTGACCGACCTGCGCTTCCTCTCCATCGACTTCCTCAACACCTTCCTGCACTCCTACCGCGTCTTCACCGGCGCCGACGTGGTGCTGGACAAGCTCATCACCATCTACAAGAAGCCCATCAGCGCCATCCCCGCACGGTGAGACTGCACCAGCTCAGCTGCACCAGCTCAGCTGCTCCAGCTCAGCTGCACCAGCTCAGCTGCTCCAGCTCAGCTGCAACCAGCTCAGCTGCACCAGCTCAGCTGCACCAGCTCAGCTGCTCCAGCTCAGCTGCACCAGCTCAGCTGCACCAGCTCAGCTGCACCAGCTCAGCTGCACCAGCTCAGCTGCTCCAGCTCAGCTGCACCAGCTCAGCTGCACCAGCTCAGCTGCAACCAGCTCAGCTGCACCAGCTCAGCTGCACCAGCTCAGCTGCTCCAGCTCAGCTGCACCAGCTCAGCTGCTCCCCTCTCATTGTGGAGGGCCCGGGTTAAAACCACGGGTTCGAAGTGATGCACATGCATGTCTATTGCCACCTTATCTGCAGGGCAACATGTCCTGGAAAAGCGGGTAGATGAGAGGGTAGGTGATTCGAGTTAGAATAAGTAGAACTTTTTATGTCATACGCTCATGGTTACCTCCACGAGATGGGTGAGGAGGTCTACCAGAAGAAGGAGACGAGGTGACGGTGGCATCGCTAATAAAGGGATTTGTTGCAGAGGGCTGACTTGACGGGGGGCACTTCCTCCTTACGATCTTGGGACGTCGCGAGCATCCTTAATGGCTGAGAGCGCGGGCGATTATGCAGGGTGATGCAGCAGTGTTGAGGAGAGAAGAGCCGGGCCGGTATCAGTGAAGATGAGTTGGGCGGATGTGCTGGTAGGCTGACGATATGTGATGGGAGTAGCACAGACGACCCTGGATCACTTCTGGATCACGTGAGTCGTGTCTGTTTCTGTGTCCGGATGACGTAAATGAAAAGACCCAAAATGCACCGGGCACCAGGCGCTGGTCTTGTAGTCTTTCACCAACATGATCGTTCAACATGATCACGTTTTCCATCAACCCCGACAACCTGACAGGCGAAGGAGTGTTCTCCGAGGAGTCGTGCGTAGAGTCCGACTCCCTGGAGGCCAGATGTGTTCGGACGTGGACAGTGAAAGGACAGATAGTGGCGTAGCCCCGCCCCCCTCTCCAGCCCCTCCCTCATCCAGCGTGCGTCAAGTCCTTCTGAACGACAGCTGCCACGCGAAGCCTCCCCCTCTGCCCTCTGGCAGCTTGTGACGTCCGATAAACAGCGGGTCCGGAGTTTGTTTTGTTTTGTTTTTGTTACCGTCTCTCTCCCCCGAGGATGCAGCAACAGTGTTGTAATGGTGCAGTGAGGAGGCGGGACCCCCCCCCCCCCCCCCCCCCCCCCCCGTGCCTGGGTTTTGTCTGTCCTCTGTCCGGGTGAGAGAGAGGGGAGCGGCCGGGGGGGTCAGGCCCACACGTCTCCTCTCCCCTCTGTCTCCTGTCCACCGCCGCGCTTAATTGGGTCCCGCGTCCACCCACCTCTCTCTCTGTGAGCCTCCCCTTCCTCCTCCTCCTCCTCCTCCTCCTCCTCTTCGTCCTCCTTCCTCTCCTTTACCCTTTTCCGCGCTCTTATTTTTCTTTCCACAAGTCTGACCGTTCCTCTTCCCGCTGCGCTGTCACCATGGCAACCCCTCACTCTGCTGCAGGACCCCACCCTCTCCCTTTCTCCTCGTCTTCTCCCTCTCTCTCTCTCCCTCTCTCTCTCTCCCTCTCTCTCTCTCTCTGACTCTCTCTCTCTCTCTCTCTCCATTTCTCCCATCATCTGCAGCGACTCTACGGTATTAAATATTGATGGTGGTGTTTTGCACCCAGACCCTGTTCTCCTCTCCTCTCCTCCCCTCTCTCCCCATCCCTTCTCCTCCTCTTACTCTCCTCTCCCACCCCAGCTACCTCCTCCTTCCTCCCCCCTCTCCTCGTGTCCTCCCGTGACTCCTTACTTACCTTTTCCCCTTTTACTTTTTCTCTCTCTTTTCCTCTTTTAACTCACTTTTCCCTGCCTCCCCCCACCTCCTCAGCCTCTCCTCCTGTCCTCCATCCTCCCTCCCTCCCTCCCCCACTCGTTTACTCCTCTCATCTCCTTTCTTATATTTTTTCTTTCTGTTTTGCAAATTTAGGCACGGAGACACAACATGGCTGCAGCTAACACCAGTCACTGCTGGAGGCTTCCCATTCGCCCACTCTCAGCCAACAGGCTTTGCTGTGGTGGAATCCATATCCACTATATTGCTCCTCTCCCACCCCCTCCCTCCCTCCCTCCCTCCCTCCCTCTCTTTCTCACGGCTTTCCTTTTTGCCTCTGCCTTTCTCTTTTCTCTTCTTTTTTCTTCTTTTCTAGCTCTGCACTTCTGCACCTCTTTCTCCCACTTTCCCTCAGCGTCTCTACCTGTCTCCCCTCTCTCTCTCTCTCTCTCTCTCTCCCTCTCTCTCTCCCTCTCTCTCCCTCGCTGTCTCTCTCCCCACCGTGTCTCTGTGGGCCTCCCCTGGGCTGGTTGCTGTTGGCAGCACCCGTGCCTCCCACACTGTCACTTGACATGCTATTTATAGGCCTTCAGAGGGGGTGGCTCTCAGTGCAAGGAGGATGCTGTCTTAAACAATGTAGCTTAAATAAAAGAGGCAGGAGCTCCCGAAGAGCCCTGTGGTTAATGTGTTCCCTCTCCGAGTCTGTGTACAGACACCGGGTGCATCATTACCACCATTTCACCGCCTCTACACTTTCTACAGTTCAGTCCACCGGGGGGGGGGGGGAATTACCCCCGACCACCCTCCATCTAAAAAACAAAAAACAAACAGAGCAAAAAGAAACACTGTCGTGTTGTGGAGCGAGAGGCGCTGCTCCTCTGAATCTAACGTGGTCTCCCTCTCCGCCTCCCCCGTCCCCCGCAGCTCCCTGGAGCTCTTCTTCGCCAGCAGCCAGAACAACAAGCTGCTGTACGGCGAGCCGCCCATGTCGCCGCGCGCCAGCCGCAAGTTCTCCTCCCCCCCCGCCCCTCTCCATCAGCAAGACGTCCTCGCCCAACCGCCGGCGCAAGCTCTCCCTCAACATCCCCATCATCACGGGCGGCAAGGCCCTGGACCTGGCCGCGCTCAGCTGCTCGCCCAACGGCTACGCCGGCATGCACTCCACCATGTCGCCCTTCAGCAAGACCACGCTGGACATCAACAAGCTCTACGTGTCCAGCACCATGGCCGGCAAGATGCCGGACGACGGCGAGGCCAAGGCCGAGGGCAAAGCCGAGGAGTCCGTCCTCAGCAAGCAAGGTCAGAGGCCCGGGATCTCTCTGAGCCGGGCCACCACGCTCGGTCAACAATGAGTAACGAGTAATGAGTCAACGTGACATTGAAAACTGTGCGAGACACCACGGCAGAATGGCGTTACTGTTGTTACGCCACTTTTGGCCTTTGTATTCAATTATACTTTGATTATCTTCAATGTGAAAGTATTTCGTATATTTTCCATACTATACATATACATATGTACATATACATATACTTTACTGCAAGGTAACTTGTTTTATAATGGGTTTAAGTATGGTGAAAATCAAGAAAATCATGGTAATATGTCAGTCACTGCCTTTTGCCTATGCAGGACTCCCTATGTTGGCACGTGATACAAAGGCAGAATATAGTAGCTGCCAAATAAGTGTCAAAAGTCAATTTTGAGCTACTTTTTTTTAGTATTTCTTCATTCTAGCAAGTCGGTGTCAATTTCTGGGAGCCCTAACTATGATACTTTAGTCTGGACAAAACAGAAACTTTGAAGTCATTTTTCTCAGTTTCACTCTCTGGCAAGTTAAGGCCGTTAGGGTCGGGTTAGGGTCAGTGGATAGCACTGTCCAATCAAAGCAAGAAGGACCTGGGTTCAGCTTTGGACCGAGGCCTTTCTCCGTCTGCTTAGGTTTTTCCCTGGGTGAGGCCAACATGCGTGGAGACCGTGTAGAGGAGCCTCTCCTCTTCCCCCTGCCGCTCTCGACATTTTCCCCGCTGCTCCACAGTCTTACATACTTTTACACGTCCCGCTCGCTCCCTCTGATGGCCGGACCCTCTTCCCCTCCGCAGATCTGTCCGTGAGAGAGGAGTGCGACGAGGACCCGAGTCAGAGCGACGAGACGGAGGCGGAAATGTCTCCTCCCAAGTCGCCCTCCACACCCAAGAACGTCAAGTCGAAAAACTCCGGTACGGTATGGCTCCCGCCCCCCTCCCGTTTCATCCGCCTCGCGTTCAAGATCCCCCCGTGATCTACGTCTGCGTCCCCAGGTTGAGCTGCGTGGAGTCCACCGGTTCTCCTCTCCTCTCAGTGGGTTTTCTCCGGCCTCCTGCCCACTGTCCAAAAGCGTGAGGCACGCAGCTTTGGGAAATCCTTTTTATCTCCGTTTTTACAAGCTCCGTGAGAAGAGGGAGGCCTCTCTCGCCTCACTACTGTAAATGTTGGAAAAAATAAGCATGAGCAATCTGTAAAATCTGTAAATGTGAGGGCATGAAGAAAAGAATTGCTTTAATAATCGTTTAGCTTTGCTCTGAGTAGACCCCTCAGAGCACGTCGTTCCACAAACCTTTAACCCTTCTTCATAATCTTAACTTGCACCACTTTAGAAGAGGTGTAAATCTACAGGATTAGACTGTAAATTGTGCGTATTTGTACGTGTGTGCCTAAGCCGGGCAGGTCCGTTTTCACCACCCAGCAGCATCACGCCCTCCGCGGACACGATGATGAGAAAAGCAACTCTCCGAGCTCGGCACCGGCCGCACGCCTCACCGCGTAGCTAACTTTCTTCCCTTCTTTTCTCAGAAAACGACAAACGTAAGTACAGCCAAATAAGGTCTGTACGCCCACGTCCTCCTGGCCCTCCCTGCATCACACAGAGTAGGGAGCATCCACCCCGTAGGTAGTCAGGCACAATTCATCCCCAGTGTGCTCTCTTCCCACGGCTATGGATACAAGGGAAGCCAGTGCCTTGCGTGAGTAGGTGGAAGGAAACCTTGTACCTTAGCAACGACGCGCATGTTCTCCTCTGCCGCCTCCAGTTGAACGGAGGAAGGCAGGGAGGAAGAGGGGGGAGTGAAGGAGGAGGCAGGCAGGCAGGCAGGGAGGGAG
Source organism: Karalla daura (assembly GCA_029224185.1). Classification (NCBI taxonomy): domain Eukaryota; kingdom Metazoa; phylum Chordata; class Actinopteri; order Chaetodontiformes; family Leiognathidae; genus Karalla; species Karalla daura. The sequence continues at coordinate 19,542,863 of CM055190.1, forward strand.
GGAGGGGGGAGGGAGAGCAGGGAGGCAGACACGGTGGAGTGTTGGCTGTCACTGCTGGAGCTGCAGGACTGGCCGTGCTGCGTCCGACTCGGCTCTCCGGCGCCCTCCGCTGGCCAGCGTCTGCCCGCTCCGTCCACCGCGCCTCGCACGCGTCAGCATCCAGCCCGCCTCAGGTCCCCTTCCCTCTCAGCACAGCCCGCTCCGCAGGTGGCCCGCCTGCTCTCTGAAAAGCAAGGGAAAGACAAATGGACGTGTGATAGATGCTCAGTTTCATCCGTTTCTGTGATCCTGTCTGCCTCCGTCTCTGCGTGGATCTGTTTTCCACTACAGACCTGTTTCATGCTCGTCTGGCAACCACACTGGCTGTCTTGCCCGCTTCTGACACAGAAGCGTGAAGCCGAGCATGTGGAGCCGAGGGACGTTTCTGTTCCCAAACTTAGCCGCATCTGGAAGGTGGCCACTTCACCAAACGTTCCCTCATTCACTGGCATACCGAACCAATGCATGTCAGTACTGTACAATTCAGTTTCATTCAACGCATTCAGAAACTCACGAGGACGTGAAGATGTTTTTGGACCTGAAATGTAACATTTGTTAAATGTGACACAACTCAAGTCAAAGTTGGTTTTCATTCTAGATCCTCCTTAAAACAGACCAGTGGGTAGAGCAGGCGTCCCATGTTCAGAAACTGCAGCCTCCATTGTCTGGGCCCTCTTTGCTGCATGTCACAAGGCCTTTTTTTATGAATAAACGTGTACATGTAGTTGTGCATCGCCCTCTCTCCCCGCAGAGTTCTCCCTGTTTTCCTTCAACAACGGGATGGTGGTGTCGTCCTGCCGGGAGCTGGACAACAACCGCAGCGCCCTGTCCGCTGCCTCGGCCTTCGCCATCGCCACGGCCGGAGCCAACGAGGGCACGCCCACCAAGGAGAAGTACCGCCGCATGTCGCTGGCCAGCACAGGTCAGCCACTGCCCAGGCCAGATGGGTGCCACTGAAAACGCTAAGATAGCCAGGCTGTGCTTTAATGGTTTGCAAAGGGCCGGGATTGTAGATCGCATTTGTAAGTCCATTTCTGCGCTTTCCTTTCGTGACCACCAGGGGGCCTCCAAACCCCCCCCCCCAAGCTCCTGTTGACATTTCTGAGAGCTTCGGTTTTGCAGTTTGACTCATCGATAACTCCATCAAACCGCACCGCAGGCTTTCCTACTGATCAGAGGAACGGAGACAAGGAGTTTGTGATCAGGAGAGCCGCCACCAACAGGGTGCTGAACGTGCTGCGTCACTGGGTGTCCAAGCACTCTCAGGTGAGTCTTTCTCTAGTCCCTCTCTCTCGCCTTTGCCTCTCCGCTTGAGCCTGTTGCCCCGGCACACAAACCCGCCGACTCCGCTCTCTGCCACCTCAGGACTTTGAGCTGAACACAGAGCTGAAGATGCGGGTGATCGGCTTCCTGGAGGAGGTGATGCACGACCCGGAGCTCCTGACACAGGAGAGGAAAGCGGCCGCCAACATCATCAGGTCGGTTTCCCGTTGGCCTCAAACAAGCCCGGCAGCCAGAGAGCTGGCCTTAATCTAAGCCCTCTCTCTTCGCTCCGAGCTCCTTGATATCTATTCGACTTTAAAACGTGAACAGTGTGAGTAAGATGCTCCGTATGGGGGTGTGAGCAAAGCGAAAAGTGGAAGAGTGACAAACGCTCAGACAAGTGCAATTGTGGACCTTCGACTAGCAGCTCTTCTCCCTCCCTGGATGCAGGACTCTGACTCAGGAGGACCCCGGAGACAACCAGGTCACCCTGGAGGAGATCACGCAGATGGTGAGGGGGGCGGGGCGGGGCGGGGCGGGGGATAGGAAAGCCTCACAACGGCCTCTCACGTCTCCAGAACTCATTTGTGCTCCAGTAGGAAAATGCATTTTGTTCTCTTTGTGTGTGTGTGTGTGTGTGTGTGTGTGTGTAAGGCCATGGAGGACAGCAAGACCGAGCCGTTCGAGAGCCACTCCGCCTTGGAGATAGCGGAGCAGCTGACGCTGCTCGACCACCTGGTCTTCAAGGTCATCCCGTACGAGTAAGCGCACGCGCGCGTGCACCACCAGCACGCACACGCACGCACGCAGGCACGCACGCGGGCCGCAGATGTCTGTGTGTGTGTGTGTGTACGTCGACAGCCACTCGACAAACGCGTTGTCCCCCTCTGCAGGGAGTTCTTCGGTCAAGGCTGGATGAAGAACGACAAGAACGAGAGGACTCCATACATCATGAAAACCACCAAGCACTTCAACGACGTGCGTGATCGCTGGACACATTTGTAAACAGAGGGGAGCCTGTCATTACTCCCCCCCCCCCCACACGTGCTTCCTATCCTTTCTTTTCCCATTCCAGATCAGCAACCGGATCGCCACAGAGATCCTGCACTGGGACGACGTGAACATGCGCGTGGCGGTGATCGAGAAGTGGGTGGCGGTGGCCGACATCTGCCGCTGCCTGCACAACTACAACGCCATGCTGGAGATCACGTCCTCGCTCAACCGCAGCTCCATCTTCCGCCTCAAGAAGACCTGGCTCAAAGTCTCCAAGCAGGTCTCTCGGCCTCACCCCGGCGTCTGTCTCGTACGCCCGCCGGGTTGACACGTGGCAATAACGAACGCTGAAATCCCCTGACCGCTCTGCTCCGATCCGTTTCCCCCCCCCCACAGACCAAGACGGTGATCGACAAGCTGCAGAAGCTGGTGTCGTCGGAGGGGAGGTTCAAAAACCTGAGAGAGGCCCTGAAGAAGTGAGTAAGCCCGGCGTCTGGTGTCCTGGCCCTGGTGTCAGACTGAGCTGGTGTTTGACGCGTGTCTGTCCCTCAGCTGTGACCCTCCCTGTGTGCCCTACCTGGGCATGTACCTGACCGACCTGGCCTTCATCGAGGAGGGGACGCCCAACTACACCGAGGACAACCTGGTCAACTTCTCCAAGATGAGAATGGTGAACAGCACCGGGGCAAAAGCTCTCTCCCCCCCTACCCCCCCCCCCCCCCCCCCCCCCCCCCCCCCCCCCCCCAGCCTCCCGTTCGACCCTGACGTGACTCCGATTCTTCTGTCCTCAGATATCTCACATCATCAGAGAGATACGCAGTTCCAGCAGACCGCCTACAAGATCGATTATCAGCCAAAGGTCGGGTTGCTTTTGTGCTTCGCTTTTGCACTTCCACCGTTTGCATGGACGGCGTGTTGCGTAATCTCCCCATCCATGCTCAGCGTTGGCCGATTGCAGTTCCCCTGCAGTGGGAGTGACGTGTTTGTGTCCAGACCAGGAGAACGTCGTGTATTTGCCCCTGTAGCAGACGCATGGTGACGGCTTGTCTCCGCCTCAGGTCGCAAAGTACCTGCTGGACAGCAGCTCGGCGCTGGACGAGGAGAGCCTGTACGAGGCGTCTCTGAGGATCGAGCCCAAGACGTCATCGTGAGGAGGGCCTCTCATCCCCTGGACTGTACAGACGCTATATAGAGAGATATATATATATATCATAATGTACATATGCTCTTCTTTGTATTAGACACCGTAGGCTGTCCCCGCTAGTATGTGCTCCCCAATGGACTCGTCGTGTATAACCGTTATTAGAGAATGAGTAGAAGCCCAGAGAGGTCTTATTTCTATAGTTGCAGAGTATTTCCATGTCGTTCATCGTCTCCAACGCCACCTTGTGACGCGTTCACTTTCGACCGCGGGTCAGACCCGACGGGCTGCCTGACGGCCGCGTCTGAGGGCGCACGTTTGACACGTGACCTGCCTGATTAGGACATCAGACGTTTCAGCGTGGATCCCTTTAGGCAGAGCGCGGCCGTCTGCTCATCCTTTAGCTGCACGGAGGCTCATTTGATCCCCGGCCCGCTCGTTTCCAGTGGCAGGCCCCGCCACGCCACGGGCACCTCACTCTCGAATGTAAATACAACGGGCTGGCGCGTGCAGGGTGGAGGCCCGGGCTGGAGAAACGCCGAGGGATTGAGCTGAAAGGCACAGGGAGGGAGAGGGAAGTGACCTTCCTCACTCCCCCGGTGGGCGCCGACATGTACACGCAGCGTAGTGTCAGAATAACCGGGCAGTGGATGTAGCAGACGTGACCGATGTCGAGCCAGTTCAGGAGACTCAGTTCCCCAGTTGTACACTCAGCCGCACGCTACGCGCCGCCGTTTTCACGGCTAGTCCTCTCCGGCCGGGCGCGTTATGGTTTTGCCTTAACGGAGGAACCGATTACATGCCACAAAAGTATGTGAACTATTCTGTTCTACGACTTGCCAACGGAGCAGAAACGATGCCAGCCGGATGCGCTCCCCCAACGTGCAGCGCGTCGCGGACGTGTCCCCGGAAATGTGTGACCCTTACGATCGCTCAGCTCGGCAGCAGCCTCTCCGCCTGCGACGCCTTCAGGCAAACGCTGAAAGCCACTTGTGAGCGTGACACATTCTGCATCCCGTCTACTCCGGCGCGCTAAGCAGGAACTATACAGTGGTGACGTTGTGCTTACTCTTGGAATATTTATAGGTCTTTTTTACAGGCTTTGTATAGAGAAACACCCAAGGCTTACGGTACTGTAAGTGGCAGGCATGTACCACTTCTGTGTGTTCCTATCAGAATCTATATCAAGAACAGTATGTGTACTGTATTTAAACCCCGCCCTTGCACATGAATCTTTACCCTCCTAACAGGCACATCAGATGTTTGCAGTGAGCAATACCCAGTGGTATGAGACCTACCTTTCAGTCTATTTCAACAGCTTGAGTAGTTATTTCCAGTTTTGTATAAAAGTGTATTCTTTCCTGATTACCTCTTGTTAATAAATCTATTCTTTCTCAGGGGGAGACCTGTTGTGAGGCTGTTTTTGTGTTTGCCCGACGCCTCAGGCCGCGCATGCTTTGGTTTTGGCTCCACTGGGGAACGATCAGAGGATCAGAGTGGTGGGGGTGGGGGCGGGGGCGGCGGGGGTGTTAAGAGGGCCTATTTATTATAGAAGGAATCCTCGTCATGTGACGCCCTCACAGCCTGCTGGAGTCCGGAGAGGCGAGAGCATGGCACTCGCTCTACTGTGGTTCATCACAGCCGCTTTAAGCTGCGCCCATCTGACGCCACTGGTTCCACTCGAAGGTAAGGCCTGGGTCGCTTTGGGTCGTATTCGCTCGGTTGCAGCATTTGAACCGTGGAGCTGTGAGAAGTGAGAAAGCGGAGCGGCAGGTGTTCCCAGCTTTGTAGCATGTGTGCGGCGAGAGCAACGGCGAGACCTTTCTTCTTCTCTATTAACCGAGTGGCCTGCTTTCAGTCTCAGAGGAATGCCACTTCAAACGGTGGACGTCGCAGGTGAGTTTGCTCCCGTCGCACATTTCACCCGGGATGCTGAGGAGGCGACACACACCCCATGACGCGCCTGTCTCCTCGGCCCGCAGCACGGCAAGGTTTACGAGCCCGAGGACTTTGACCGTCGGCTGCGCATTTTCACGGAGAACAAGAAGAGGATCGATCGCCACAATGCCGGGAATCACTCCTTTACAAGTACAGTTCCTCAGTCACTCCTGTCTAACGCTGGGAGATTTCATGATGTGTGCACCTCTCACAACGTACTTCTCTATTTTCAAATCCAGTGGGTCTGAACCAGTTTTCGGACATGACGTTTGAGGAATTCAAGAAATCTTTTCTTCTGACAAAGCCCCAGGTATGCTGCATCCTGTAAAACCCGGTGCGGCTACCTCTGCGTTTCTATCACAGCCATGTACGATTTTGGTCTCTTGCAGAACTGCTCAGCCACTGTGGGGGGTCACGTCAGCAGGACCGGTCCTTATCCTGAGTCTGTAGACTGGAGGGAGGGCGGCTTTGTGACTCCAGTGAAGGACCAGGTACAGACCACCTTGATATGGGATCAAACAGGGTCTTTTACCACCCAGGGAGACCTCTGTGAGTCAGTTAATGGCGTAGCTGATGGCGTGTTTTCGTGTTTTGAGGGTCACTGCGGCAGCTGCTGGACTTTCTCTGCCACCGGCTGCCTGGAGTCGGTGAACGCCATCGCCACCGGGAAGCTGATACCTCTGGTGAGACCGCTACCTCACGGGTGACGTGGTGTCCGTCTCTCAGCCGTCGACCAGACTGTACAGATGTTGGATTCGCACCGCAGATGTGCCGGGACACATCTTCTGCGATGTATCCCGGGATCATAACCTCACCCAGGTCACCCAGTCAGGGTGGATCGAGCTTGTATCCCAGCAGCACTAGGCCATGAGTTATCGATCTATATAGCTACATTTATAAAACGTGATTGTGTGTTTTGTTGAAGTTTTGATTTGTGTACTTTGTTTTTTCTACCAGTCTGAGCAGCAGCTGATTGACTGCGCCAAAGATTTTGACAATCACGGATGTATGGGGCAAGTAACTTCGTATCAGTGCACTGTATATTTAGACCATGCAGTATCATGGAGGATGAGTCTACATTCTGGCAGCTTAACGTGTCGTGTTTTCCTCTTTTTCAGTGGGCTGCCTAGCCAGGCGTTTGAGTACATCAAGTACAGCAGAGGTCTCATGACAGAGGAGGACTATCCATACAAAGGCTATGTAGGACTTATTCTGAAGAAACGTCTCACTGTAATTACTCTGAGGTTCTCACTGATCGCATATTCTCCCTCATGTCTCAGGACGACTGCTGCCATTTTGAACCTGCCCTTGCATCTGCCTTCGTCCTGGATGTTGTCAACATAACAAGCGTGAGGGAAATTACATTGTTCTGGATTGTTCTGGTCCTTAAATAAACGCTTGCTGCCTCAAGAAAGAGGCAGAGAAACAGCTAGAGATAAGCATGACGTTTTTGTTATAAACTTAAAAGAGCAGGACATCGAGAGCAGGACATTGAGAGTAGGACATCGAGAGCAGGACATCAAGAGCAGGACATTGAGAGCACCAGATCGATGGCATTTACTGTATAATTTCTGTGTATGTGCAGAACGATGAAAAAGCCATGGTTGACGCCGTGGCCAGACTCAACCCTGTGTCCTTTGCCTTTGAAGTTACGTCTGATTTTATGCACTACAAAGACGGCGTTTATACCAGGTGAGATGTGAACCTCATGTACCCAACTTTACTCACGGCCTCACAAGAAAACGCAAAACTGCTGTAGCAGTTACAAATATTCGGAGGACGTGTCCGTCCTGTTCATGTCTGCTCCGATCTGTGCGATAGAAACTATAATTCTGTAGAGTATTAAAACCAGGCCACTCTGTGAAAACTGGCGGCAGCTGATGGTAAGATCCCTTTGACGGTTGACTGTCATGTCTGATCAATTAGGACACGGCTTTAAATCACATTGTCAGTGCAAGAGTCAGTATTTACCCGTGACTGTTTGCTTCTTGTAAATATCACGCGTGGGTTTATACACAGTGTGTTAAACATGGCCTTTTTTGTTGTAGATTGTCAAGTCCAATCCATATGATTGTATGGACATAATTGGGCGAGGCCTATACCTTTAACAAAAGACAGGGATCGTGTCATTCAGAAGCTAGTTTCGGCGGAAGTAATCAGCACTTTCAAGGCAGCGCAGAGACAATCGAGGCAGGCGGCACGTTTGAGCTGGCTTGGAGCGTGTCCATCCCTAATGAGGAGGCTATTCATAGGCCGGCCACTAACCCGTGCTCTGGTAGCCCATCGGTTACGGTGCATGTGGCTCGCTTCATTCAGCCCCTCCCAGAACTTTGTCAGTATTAACAGAAGACGCTTGAAACTGCGGGACCCCGGTGCGACTCAACGTCAAGCTGAGCTCTTATTTTGTTTAGCTCCGTTTCTGTTTCTCGGAGTGCCACAGAAACGTCTACCTTTGTCCTCAACCGGTCTTAAAGCGTCCACTGTTGCCCGTCTAGCACGCAGTGCAAGAAGACAGCGGACGAGGTGAACCACGCCGTCCTGGCTGTGGGTTACGGCACCGAGAACAACACGGCACACTGGGTCGTGAAGAACTCCTGGGGCACAGGCTGGGGTATCGATGGGTAAGCGTCGTCTGTGTCAGCATTTCACTCCCACAACTTGTGACATGCTCCAAACCTACATGTTTCCATGCCATTCCTCCAATCCCCTTCAGGTACTTTCTGATTGAACGGGGGAAAAACATGTGCGGGCTGGCTGTGTGCGCCTCCTACCCTCTGCCTTTACTCTGACCACCAACGTGGCGCCAAAGTGCGGGACCGCAGAAACTCAGGAAGAGATCGTCCAGAGGACATCGATGGAATGAAAGCGGCGTTTTCAGGGGGTCATGTGCCTAGAAAAATGTGCTAGAAAAATAGAAAAAGTAGAGCAGATGTCCTGATAATTTTTCCACAGTTTTTCCTCATAAAGAATCTTTGTATTTTTGGACTGGATCATCATTGTTTTCTTTGCATTTATTTTAATATATATAGTGTGTTTTGTTGTGCCAGCAATGTGTACGGTATGAATCAATCATCAATCAAGTGTTACTTATTGGTATTTCTGACATGCAGAAAAACATATAAAACTATTCCAACATTGTTGACCAGATATGAGGCCAAGTGTCACTGAAGGCCACTTCGATGCTGACACTTAAACATTAAATATTTTAGAAAATACATGTTTTGCACTAAAGTTTATATTTACATTCATATTGTTTCTCATAATTACTCAGTGGTTGCACAGTTACAGTGGGAGGATAGAGTTAGCAAGAGTTAACAAGTTTCCAACTGCCGATGCAATGAAACGAGCAATGTTCACTGGATCAAAACAGGACAACACGTCCTTGAATCTGTCCAGACAAGTTCCAATCACCGCCCTCACTCTGGAAAAACAGCTCCAAGTTGTGATCGCTAGCATGTACGGATAGCTGGGGATTCCTCTTCCTCCTTTAACGCTTCCTTTCTTACATGCTCTGCCTCCTTTAACTCATCTTCCACTATTCACTGATCTGCCTCCAACTCCTCTCCCTCCAATTCCTCGGCCTCCTTAAACTCCTCTTCCTCCTCCATCGCTTGTGCCTCTTCTCCATCTGCACCAGCAGGGGGCACTGTCCCACAGGGGGATGTGGGACACAGGCACAGAGAGGCGCACACAGGAGCCTTTTCCTCATTATTTGAGAGGCTTCAACAGCTTTGTTATTCGTTTGAAGACATCAATGCTTGTAATTGACGTGCTATTGACATTACTGACACTGACGATGTATTACCACCTTTTATGTGGCCAGTATCATACATACTTATAAACAAAAGATAGGTCGCACAACTGCTTTTGCTTTATCAATATTGATTGAGAAAAGATGCTTTACTAAAATGAATTGGTGATCAACACAGGAATAAAATGAATCTGATGACAGTAGGCAGCTGAACAGACAGTTTTTTGGTCTATGTCAACGCACACTTGAGTTCAGGCTTCTTGCACCTGCAGTGAATAAATCATCGACAGCGGAGTCTGGGCCGCTCCCACTCATTCATAGGATTATACATGCTGTTACACGTATAGTGCAGTAAAGGGCTAAGTGACAGTTGTCTAATTTACAGTTCTAGGACGCAGAAAGATTGCAGATAAAAGAGAAAGATAAACATTGTTCTTCAGTCTGATAAAGCTCCAGGGTGGGGCAAGATTGGTGGGAAAGGAGAGAAAGCCCCCAAAGCTGCCACTAGACCCAACACCTGAGCATCCAGTGATGACGAAGCTGCAGCTGACGAATGTGTCTCTCCTGATCCATGTGCACATTCAAAGGTCAGCCTTTTTACAGCTTGTCGGATTGAAGAAGCCAAGCGTTTTGTTTCTCAGGTCTAACAGAGGTGCCAGTGACATGATGCTTGTGCTCTGAACTTTGAAAAGTGTATCCCCGAGGAGCCTGCTGAGGCGCTCTCCCAGTTACTTTCACTCCTGGAACAGTTGTCTAGTCTGTCTCCTCCTGAAGCATCTTTTTCTCATTTTCATGAGAGGCACTACTTTAGAGCCAGAGACGTTTCTCTCTCCTGACATCTCTATGTAGGCTCATGAAACAGAGATAGCGTCAACTATAGTGAAGTCATCTGAGGTGAGGGCAGCAGTATCTGCTTGTAACCCTGCCAGAGCTGCTCCCTCAGTTCTGCAAGTCTGTTCAGCATGTCAAAGGTTCCACCTCGTTTCAACCTCCTGGTTCAGCATTTCCTGGGGAAATTCCCATTTGGTATTTAACAAGAGTCAGCTTCTCCTTTAAAGATAAGATACATAATGCAATATATGCATCACAATTGAAAACTATGAAAAAAGTCACTTTGGCAGTTGTGCTGCTTCTCAAGTGGCCCACCAGCTTCCTTTTGTAGTTTCTTGACGTTGTTGAAGATAGTGCTGAAGATGATGAAGGAGACTCTGCTGACACTGCCTTACTTGCAAATAGGAGGTTTACTGCAGAGCAGGACAGCATCAAACAAGCACCATGGTATACTTGGCGAGGAACAGCCAAAAGTCCTTTGACTGGTAGCTCCATGCTCACACATTTTATACTCTTCACCTGAGACTAAAATACTTCTGTGTTTTAGTAAGTCTAAAGATCACTGGCCCCCAAGGCCATCTGGCTTCAGCTGACCATCACCCATGTTCTTCTGTGATAGTTCTTCCCTAAATGCACATCCTGACAAATATAAAATATATGGATATTATAAATATAATATATGGAGATGCTGACTTCACATGCACAAAGACACTTCTTCAGACATTACACTTGCTTTCATTCGGATGGTGGACAGGGCCAGGGTTAGCTCAACCTAAGTCCTGAGAAAAAATGTGAAAAAAAGATGAGTTTATTACAACAAGACAAAAGGTGAAAACACAGTTAACACTAGTGAACATAAACGAGACTCAAGAAAAGTGAGCTTACCCCGGGGAAAACACTGGGATCTTGGGAAAAATATAAAACATGAAAAGACTAAACTCTTGGGAATAGAAAAACATGAGACATGGAGAAGCAGGGGTCCTGGCAAAAAGTTCACAAAGAGCACAAGCGCACAAGAAACAAGCAAGCCAAACGCACAAAACACACTAACACAAGACAAAGGGCATATACAAGACAAGGGGCAGACGCAGACTTTATGCGATGATCAGGGGAGAACGAGACTCAGGTGTGACACAGGGGAAAGGCAAGTGACCTGACACGAAGAGGGTTTCAGACTTTCAAAATAAAACAGGAAATGACAAGACATAACCCCAGACAAGACGGACCTCAGCACGGTGTGACACATGGCCTTCACAGCCTACTCTAATGCTTCATCCATATTACCACAAATACCTTCCAAGTTGGGAGAACATAGGTTGGATTCACTTTCATCACAAACTTTGAAGCCTTTAGCTTCCTCAATGTTGAAAGGCTGTGTGTCTTCCACAATCATGGAGACCATGGCCTCTCACCGCTTTGTAAAGACACAATATTAGATGTCACTGCATTGTCATTGAGAAGGGCATTATCATGATATCATCTTAGTAGGGTTGTTTGATAAGAAACGTGAGAAACTGTAAAGCATACCCACCTCGACTGGGCCCAACTCCATTGTCATTGTTGTTCTCGTGAAAAACACGATAATGCCTCAACATAGATGACGTGCTGTTGTTGTAGCCAAGTTCCTTGGAACACAACAAACACTTCACCTAAGGATGGAAAATGGTACAACGTTAAAAGTGATACTACATGTCATTATGTACAGGCTTATTCTATGTAATAAGCTGTCACAAGAAGGCATTACTAATACCTCGTTGGGAGACGGTCAAAGGAAGGTCGGCCGACCCCGGAGCTAGCTTACCTGTCCCAGGCGACAAAAGGGTTTGTCTGCCACTTCCAGTCAAGTAAGTATGAGTGGTACCCCTGGCTTACAGCTTCCTAGGGGCTCTGCAAATTGTTCTGCTGGGTATGCGTTTTGCTTGCAAAGGATCGATTTGGTGTTTTGAGCTATACTGGATTTGCGAACTTGTTTAACCAACGAGGCACCAAAGCATGTCTGGACAAGCTAGGGTGCGTTTAAAAATTTTTGGGGACACCAGAGTGGAGACACAGCTCAACAAACAGGTGTGCAGTGAAGGTTTTACGTATAGTGATAAGTTTTCATTGCTGATGCAGGTTTGTTGATTTTTAAATGCTCCGGAAAATAGCCCGGGCTGTACAGATTGAGGTGATGCAGCACCCAGAAGTTTCTGTATATTATTTCTCCAGCTGTGGTGTCATAAATGATGGTATTATGAGGGGTATTTATTCAAGTGAGTCCAGTAGGGGACTTGTGCCCCCTACTGGACTCACTCTACTCGAGTGCGTTTCCACAACAAAACATTCCGCTTTGACAGTGCCCAGTCGTCATAGCAACACGTGCGCGTAACATCATCTTAAACTTGATACCACTGCCCGTTAAAAGTAGGGGGAAGAAAAACAATCGCTTCCGGGACCAATCAAATCCACCTACACTCTGGTCAACGTCCATTTCCATACCCCCGGAACAGTGGCGCAACCTCTCACCCCTACCTACAGCGCCCTCCTCCCATGAAATGTCCCATTTTTTTTCCCTGACACAGGTGACAAACCTAGAAATGGGCCGGATTGCATGGCGATGCAAGGTATGTACTTTTCTGTATCCAGTCCAACTTAACTGTAGGAGGACAGTTTTCTTGTTTGGTTGTTTTTGTTTGGAACTCGCGCTGATGCGCTGCAGTTTCTGATGACACCCAGCCTGACTTGGCCCGGCAGGCGAGCAGGCACTAGATAAACAGTACCGGGTTACACATTCCAGGTAATGGAAATGCACACAAGGTCGAGCTGAGTAGAGCCGAGCCGGTACCAGTAGGTAGTAGGTTGTGGTTTTGCCCTTTTTTCACTGATTTTGTCCCATGTAAGTGCTATTGAAATGTCAGAATTTCTAATCTAACACTACATCTAATATAATTCAAATAATAACAAAATAGTCTTTTTTTCTGGACGGAATGTTGGTGTGTTTGCGCATGAGTGATCATGCGTGCGTGACATCCTTTGCATGCACATTCTAGAACACATTCTAGAACACATTCTAGAATATTACACAATATTACACGTTAGGTAGAAGGTATAAAATGCTGCACCTATGCCTCAGAGTTACATTCTCTCCTGATCAACACAGATGACATTATGAACACGGTAGGTAAGATCCCAGAGATAGAAATCAGCAGTGTAGAGAGCCAGCATTAGCTTTGATAAGATCAACAACTTTCACAAAATTATCTTTTGAGATGTGCTAAATACTGACATGGTTAGAGGAGAAACTCCACAATAATGTTGCTGAAGGGACAAAACCTAGAGGACCTATTATTCTAACTGTGCTGAATGTCTTCAACTGGGTGTTTTGATCTTAGTTTTCTCTTTGTTATTTTGTCCTCAGGACTCTGCTAGGCGCCTTACTGAGAGTGGTGGCTGGAGAAGCTGCCCAAGAGCTTACCCATTCTATTCTCCAACACTACACAGCAACACTACACACCTCCTCTAATTGTGTACACGACACACTCAACACCTCATCCTGAAATAAAAGTCAGGGAGGAGAAGAAGAAGAAGTGGGTTTTGTTGAGAAGTTCTGAAGGGTCAGAGCAGATCTGTTCCTAAGTGTATGAAAGTGAGAGTAAGAGTAAGAGAGTAAGAGTATGAAAGTGGTAATGCTGACACTTACTTTTTGAATGCATTTTGTATTACATTACAACGTAACTCACTGCCTTTGTATATAGTATATAGGAAAGTTTAAAATACAGTGAAGTAACACACAAATCTGTTAAACTACACACAATTTGCCACACCCGACTGAAGGCCTGGTCTGATCTGCCTCATGTAACTTTTCTAAAGAACAAAGAACAAACAAACAGACAGAAAAATAAGAAAGAAAACTAGTCTGCCCCAAGGCCATTAGCCATCTTTTTTATGCCCACTACCAGCTGACTTGCTAGGTGGACTATACAAGAGAAAAAAATACCCAAAATTACAAACATCAATGGCAAGAAACTAGACTAGACTGTAGATATTCTGGTGTATCAAAATCCCCGTTTTGAACAGCCCATCAGGGGAGGATGTCCAAGTTTCTTTGTCCTAAGGAAGGCCACAAGGAGGAAGGTGTCCACAGGCCTCACAGATCAACATCTGGCCCCCTCTGCAGGTAAGTCTGTAAGTCCCTGCCTGTAATACATTGCACCTCCCCCTTCCCACTCGGTTCCACCTTCCACAGTCATAAAGCTAAATAGTGGTGTGAACTTGTTAAATTTAGCGAATTTTATTCTTGAAGGTGCATATAAACAGATGTAAGCGCGCGCAATTGATATCTCAAACACGGTGAAGAACGCTGCCTTTGTGAAAGTTGATATTAGTTTCCGCGGCAGCTGTTTTCTAGTCATAGGGACTTCAGATATGGTTATTTACACGTTTAAATTGAGTGTACAAGCAAAATCAGTATTGCACGTAAAAGAAAAAGAGCAAAGATGGGGGACACGTTCATGTTTTAAGGACTTTATTGTAGAACTCTGATATCCACAGAGTTCCGCTGCGGACACAGTTTCCGCCCGGACTCGTGTTGTGTGTGCCACCCCGCGCTGCACTGAGCTTCATGGGGGAGCGTCGTGTGAAGTTTGTGCTGCAGCGGTTGAATACTTTCTGTATTTACAACGCCGTTTACCCGAGTGGCAGCTCACTTATCTGACCCGGTAAAATAAACATCGCCGCACGTTTTTCACCACGCAACACTCGCATAAACCGCCTCATCTTGCAACTTGCATGCTCTCTTTTGTTCCGAATGTTCTGTCCTTTTTGATCGCTGCGTTAATCTAGTTGACAGAATAGTCCTTGATGCATTGCTGAACGCTAGATGCATTGTTGTGCACGTTCACGCACTCTGCATGCAGACCCTCAGTGTTCTCGCGTTGTTTACTTTGCAGCATGCATTGATTAAAACCAGTACCAATAACCTCGAGGCAGCATGATCCTGAGGTACAATCGGTTGCAGCCTGAAATGACAAATAAAACGGATTTAAATCCGTCTTCGTTGATTTTACGTTGTAAATCACAATTTATCACCCTGTTGTCTTTTACATTTCATGGATGTGAGTTGATGTCTGGCTTGACTTGCACTGGTTACACTGAAAATAGGAGCGTCCAAACACAAGATAGAAACACTAAATCTGAAGAAAAAGGTACTCCAAACAAGTGAAACCTGCGAACTTTTCCATGCAGCGAGATAATTTCACTTGTCAAGATTTTTTAAAATAAGGTTGTAAATCTTAAATCTTGAAATAAGACCATAGTGTAAAGTTGAACACTTGAAATAAGAAATGAGCCCTTAAGACAAGATAAATTAGTTTTGAAATGTATTTTTATCTTGCTCACAACCAAATAATTTCCAGTGAACACTGTTGAACACGTTGGATAAAAATCTGTGCTAAATGCCCACTTGAGGCAAAACAGATGAAATCTAGATAAAATTCTAGCCACATTATCTGTGCTTGTTCTTCTCGGTGCTGCTGCCTGCATGACTAATATCTGCACCTTCTGTGTCTGTATCCAGGCATGTCTCACGGCAAGTGGACCATCTCCAGCAGTGAAGATGACGACGACGAGGGTCTTCCTCCATCGGGGACTGCGACATCAAATCCCCGGCAGCCTATTGTATCCAAGCCTGTTTCTCCTCAGCGGGCCTCACCCCAGCGCCCTGCTCTGGAACCAGTAAAAGCCAAAGTGGAGGTGAAACCGGAACCAGCAAACACACCCGTGTCCTCTCTCGCCATCGGCTCCGAAGCCAGACAGTTGGCAGCGAAGAATCAGACCAATCCGGTGAAGTTCGAAACCAGTCCGTCCCTGGCTGGGAAGAGGAAGAAAGAGGTGTCCGATGGCTCCGGCTGGGCTCTCTCGGATAGTGACGATGACGATGGGGATGTGAAGAGGAGCGTGCCGACGAGGGAACCTGTGAGTCCTCCCAAAGCGAAGAAAGCCAAGGTGGAGCAGGAGCGACCTCCCAGTCCACACGGCCGGCTCTACTACATCGACGAGCCGGACGATTTCTTTGAAACCACCGTCCCTTGTCTGAACGACACCTACAGGTTTTACCTCAACAAGGTCACCGGCCTGGACAGGAGGTACAACAGCGGAGCCCTGCACATCAAAGGTGAGGAGATTCAAGAGGGTCCTATGATGCTCCAGAAATGTACATTGTGCAGATTATAACAGAATTCTGGTGAACTGTCAGGATTGTTTCAGTAAATAAGTAATACAGAATAGACACGCCTCATTCACACATCCTAACACGCATAGAACTACTCAATCAGTCTCATCAAATCAGTCAGTGGCAATGTTTGCTTACACAGGGAAGATCTCAAAAGTTTTTGTGGCATTCTCTTCACATCCTTGTCACCTTGTCTCTACCCAATGCAAATGTGAACCTTTTTGTATTTACTGTCAGAGTACTTTCACTCTTATTCTATTCTTATGCTTGTGTTTACGAACAACTGTCCGACTCATACTGAATTGCCAAGTAATTGCCAGTTAAAGATGGAGAAGTGAAAAGAAGGACAATAAAAATAATCTGCTCACGATAACAAAGTGTTGGGTTGAAATTCCACTAAAATTCAGCTGAAAAATCCAAGCAGAGTTTGAATTGTTTTATCGTCGAGTATGTGAACGCACTTGCATTCGTGGGTGTTGCAGTTCTGCTGTTTAGCTTCACAAAAAAATCAGCAGAATCAAACCAAATCTATGAAATAACCTCTTTTTTTACATTGATTCATCTAGATATTCTGTCTCCATTATTTGGGACCCTGAAAGAATCTGTGCAGGTGGGTGACTGTTATAAACAGCAAAATATTGCATTATATTTTCTTTGCCGGCATGATGACTGTCTTTCTCCACAGTTTAACTACTGCTTTGACATTGCCTGGATGGTGAAGCAGTACCCGCCAGAGTTTAGGTCAGTACATGCCTCATCTGTGCCAGCATCACATTATCATGAATGTTTTTATGTTCCAAGTGGGGAAAATAGTCTACTCGTATTACCATTATGCGACAATATCGCCCTCTAGTGTATAATGTGTTGTACAACAGCTGCAAATGTCAGAAGTTAATGCATGACGAGAGATAAATGTGTAAACTCAAGGTGTCTGAATGTGTTTAGTGGCTGTTTGCATGAGGAGTTTCAAGGAATTTGTTGTGTTTATGACCGGTTGTATTTTTGAAAAAGAATCTTAGATTTCAGTGTGGTAAAATCCTCTGCTACTGCAGTAAAACCGGCACGTCCTACTTAAAGTCCTTATCTGTAGTTTGTTTTGTTTGTTCCGCAAGGCTGGCTCAAACTAAGGTGATCAAGTGAAGAGCAAGTGCAATATAAAAATGACTCCAAAGACTGTACATATGTCTAGGTGGATGAGGGTAATTTAGCTTGGTGTTACACTGGTATGTTCTTCCCCCTCTGTTCCGGCTGTGTTTACAGGGATCGTCCAGTTCTAATCGTCCATGGAGATAAGAGGGAGGCCAAGGCCCGACTGGTGCAGCAGGCCCAGCCTTTTCCACATGTTCGATTCTGCCAGGTACACACTCACCTCCGACACTTTCCCTGAAGTGCAAAGGGGTCAGAATTTCTTCACATGCACTCTGCAATCTGTACAGTGTAAGTAGTCATTCTGGGAATTGCCTGTGTGTGATTTTTGCCCCACAGGCCAAGCTGGACATTGCTTTCGGAACTCACCACACGTAAGCGCTTCTCCTCTGGTGTTATTGTTTTACTGATGTTATCACGCGCCCTGGATGATGATGGAAACGACTCAGGAAACGTCTGTGTCTCCTGTCTCCTGTCACCGGGCAACTTGCATACCAAACGCCACACATCGCACCGTGTGCTGTTTGCTTTTTGTTATCTGAAGCAGACACTTGTGCGCCTCTGTGCAGGAAGATGATGCTGCTGTGGTACGAAGAAGGCTTCAGAGTCATCATCCTGACCTCCAACCTCATCCGAGCCGACTGGTACCAGAAGACACAAGGGTGAGTCTTCACATCGCACGCTACGGGGATGGTTCAGTGATGGAAATGCCCCCCTCTGAATGCACGCGCGCCTCCTCCCAGGATGTGGATGAGCCCCTTGTTTCCACGGTTACCAGAGGGCAGCAGCGCGAGTGCGGGTGACTCGCCGACCTTCTTTAAGAGGGACCTGCTGGAATACCTGGCATCGTACCGAGCCCCAGAGCTGGAGGAGTGGATCCAGCGCATCAAAGAGCACGACCTGTCAGAGGCCAGGTAAGGATGAGGTTCACACAGCTGCACACACACACTGCTCACGCAGGCTGGAGTGGATAGACGCTTTATTTCTCTCCACCTTAGGTACTTTTTAACAGGGTAGACGGAAACACACTATAGCAGGTCTAGAGAAGCAGGCAAAATAAAAATCAATAAAAAGAGGTAACAAGTGCTGTGGAATAACTAGAGAGGTTGTCTTCAAGTAATAAGGACTCGATTGCTTTCATCCAGTGAGCCAGTAATGAGAGTAGCCCTGAAACATTGAGCGTAGTTCCAATTATATGTATAAACTCGATCTCCGCTCTGTCTGCAGGGTCTATTTGGTGGGCTCCACTCCAGGCAGATACGTTGGTCCAGACATGGAGCGCTGGGGCCATTTGAGGCTCAGGAAGGTAAACATTTCCTATTGGTTCTAACCTATCTGCTCATTTAGATGCATTGTAATAAGCATTTTGTAGGTTGCAAACAAAGGTAGACAAAGCCCAACAAAATCCACAGAAACGTCCATAAGAAGGTTTAGTTTAGTCTAAGAAATCGAGCGGCACCGAAACATGCAAAAAAGGCAAAAGCTGGCAGAAAATTCAAGTAATGTCAGAAAATGTTAGAAAAGTGTGAAAAAACGCGGTGAAACGGCAGTGTGTGTTTGAAGTTCTACAGACTTCTCTGCTCCATGAAGTCTTAAGTTCTTGTGGCCTGAATGTTTGCCAAACATTGTTGACAATGCTGAAAAATCAGTGGGAGAAACCACTTGGTAAAAGCCCAAAAAACACAGGTCAACAAGGTTCCTTGATTCCTTTAACAAGTGTTCAATAGGAAGCAGATGACTTGGGGTAAAAATATGAAACCGTGCTTATGCAAAAAGACCTGAACAAGTCTTTTAACATGTAATACGACATTTCCCTATAGCGTCTTAACAGGGATTTCCTTATCTCTTTCCTCTTATGTTGTCAGCTGTTGTATGAACACACAGATCCTATTCCTGGGGAGGAGAAGTGGCCTGTGATTGGCCAGTTCTCCAGCATTGGCTCAATGGGACTGGACAAGACCAAATGGTTGGCAGGGGAATTTCAGCGCACCTTGACTACACTGGGGAAACCCTCCCTTCGCCCGGACCCCCCCGTGCACTTGGTACGTTCCGTCAAGCGTTGCCACTTGCTTGTGTGTTGCAGCATTCAAACGCTATGAGACAGATGATGTGAAATGATAGAATACAAATGAGCTATTCTAACACTGCTGCTGCTGCTGCTTTTGTTGCTATGCTCCCTTATGCAGCATCGCTGCAGCTCCTGAGTGGTGGACAATAGGAGTCATCTTGAGGTCACGCTTCCTCTGATACCCTGCAGGACATTTGATTTCCTAAAATCAATACGTATAGGATCTCAGGCACAATGGTCCCGGATTTTGAAATGCAGCTCTGACCCGCCCAACTGCCTCTACTGATTATTAATCGTATATAGAAATGTAGAATACAGAAGTGAACTGAATTGCTGCTGGGTTACCAGACCTCACATTGTCTGTTGAGCCAAGTCTGGTAATGATGAACCAGTATAGTTAGTGGAATCACCTTCCTGGCCAAATGACTTTTCTGTGCTTGTGCTGTTCTAACCATTTACCTGAGCTGAGGCTCAAAATAGATGTTTGGACATATTTTGTTATTATGTTATTATTAGTTATGCGATACCAGATAACATTCAACACATAGCAATCTCTTCCCCCGTTTCACTTCCCTTGCTTTGTTTCACAGGCCTAGGCCAAAAGGCTACGACTATAGCAATTGTATCTCTAGATAGCACAACTTTCTCAGGTTCCCAGCACTGCTGGGATTTTTAGCATTGGAAAAGCTGTGACGGAAATGCTTCAGGCACCGTTAACATAGTGCCAGTGCAGTAACAGTAAGGTCACCTGTTCTCTGTATTAACAATAGTCCTGTGACTGCTTCAGATTCAGACGTCTCAAAATCTCCACAAGTTGCTGATGGGTTGATCTTTTTCAGCTGTATCCATCGGTTGAAGATGTGAGGACCAGTTTAGAAGGTTATCCAGGTGAATACATTTTTCATTCTGGTAGATTGTGGCACACAAACATAAACACTTGCTACACATAGCAGGATTCTTTTTGTCCGTTTTCCCTCTGTGTGACTAATAGCCTGATCAGTCTGACGTATGTATTATTTCATGACTTCTGCGCATTTGTTTGTGCTCTGCAACTCCAGCGGGAGGCTCTCTTCCCTACAGCATCCAGACGGCTCAGAAGCAACTCTGGCTCCACTCCTACTTCCAGTGAGTTCACCTCGAAACCCTCTCGCTGTACTCGATACTAGTACGTACTTCTACGTGACGTCACCTCGGTAAAACCAGTCAGCCAGACATCCAGATATCTGGCAGTTTTTCGTCATACATTCCTAGAACCCTGTAGAACTCGACTGTACTGCAAACTGCATTTGCGCTAGGTATTCGGTCATGAATAATGGGATGCTCTTGTTTGCATGTGTGTGTGTGTGAAGCCGCTGGAAGGCGGATTCCACAGGAAGAAGTCACGCCATGCCCCACATCAAGACGTACATGAGGGCGTCGCCAGACTTCACTCGGCTCGCCTGGTTCCTCGTCACCAGGTGCGTTTGCGTGTGCGAGCGTCAGCGTCGGCCCGTTGGGGAAACGATTTGGCGTCTTAATTTCTTAGAGGGCTGTTACGGTGTTTCTATTATTGCGCGTGCCACCTGTTTCCAGTCGTTTGAAACCTTGAGGTCTGTGTGTTGCAGTGCCAACCTGTCCAAAGCGGCATGGGGCGCACTAGAGAAGAACAACACCCAGGTGATGGTCCGCTCATATGAACTGGGAGTCCTCTACGTACCCTCTGCCTTTGTAAGAATCACACACACACACACACACACACACACACACACACACACACACACACACACACACACACACACACACACATATAATCAGTTGCTCACCTGCTGATACATAAAAACATTATGCGGTTGATATTTTCTCTTCTAGAACATGAAGACCTTCACCGTGGACAACAGTCCTTTTCCTGTGTCCTCATCGTCCGGTTTCCCAGTGCCCTTTGACCTCCCTCCCACCTGCTACTCCACTAAAGGTACTAAAGTCCGTATTCATGTGTGTAAGTGTACGTCCGTGTTCGTTTATGTATAGGCCTGATTATGTAGTGACTCTGCCGAGTTAACGTACCACAGAAGCTAAGATGCAGCCGGGTCACAGGGCATCTGCCCCGCTCACTTATGAAATGCTTTGTAGGTCATTCTGTTTTCCGGCCCGGGAAATGAAGTAAGACGCTCTAATAATATTCTGGAAATAAATAAAATATTCATGCGCTGAAATGTCTTCAGCTGATAAGTACTTCTGAAGGGATATTTAATTTAGGGGACCCAATGAGCGACCGCTTGGATTTTAAGTTCTAAGGGCAGGATGTGTTTCCAGTGAGATGGATGGTGAGGAAAGCCACCAGACCAGGCTTGAACGTTGTGCAGTTTTTACGTCCCTTTCACTTACGAAGCCAAACGCTCACGTTTAATTTACTGATCTGTTTTCAGATCAGCCTTGGATCTGGAACATTCCGTACAACCAGGCCCCCGACACGCACGGCAACATCTGGGTTCCCTCCTAAACACACGCACGCACGCACGCACGCACGCACACACACACACACACACACACACACACACACACACACACACACACACACACACACACACACACTCTTGTATCTTAAAAACTGCTGTTTGTATCTGTCAGTGTTTCGTCTGTATGTCAGTTGTCGGTAACTTTTTTTATATTTTATACTGTACTGTAGACGCACATTGTTCTACTAATAAATTGACGTGATCCACCGGTGATTTTATGTGTTTTGTTTTCTTACATTTTTTAACAGCATTGCACCCAGCACTCAGCAGTGGTTGCATCTGGTAAGCCCAATAGGTCTGTTTTTTTGTGATATAAAAGTCCCATAATGACACTATCTATGCCTACAGTTCAAGTGCGTTGATCAATGATGCAAATAGTCCCGTCCTTTATCCATCCCACCCACCTGGCACACATTGCCAACAGATAAGACTGCAGAAGAATGAAGTCACTCTTTCTTGGCCTCTTATCTGTTGTGTGTCCTGGAAGGAAGGAAGAAAAGTTGCATGTAGTATAGTATCTGTCTATCTGGATAAGCGGATGCTCAGGTGCATAATGCACAGAGGTCAGCAACTTTCTGCAGAGTCGCTACAGACCTCCAAGCTTCATGGAGGAGTCTCTGGAGGAGAACTTGGAGGAGAACTGAATGCTTCAGCAAACCAAGAGATGTAAGACAATTCCATGTGCCCAATGTTGAGGTCCAGCCTGACCTACCCGGGTTGTTCGATCCAGAAGAAGGGTCAGGAGTCGGATGAGTGGATAGGTGATCTTTATTCAAAGGCCTTTGGAGACAAAGAGAGAGAGAGAGCTCTGTCTGCCAAATGCAATCTGTTTTAACCATGGACGGCATCTTACTTTATACAAAAGTAGATGTTAGCTCCTCCCTATAACTACTTAACATAAAGTTTATAATTTACATAGAGTCCTACAATCATTCTCATGTGTTCTGTGTCCTTGTTTATCTCAGGAAGTTAACCTGCTTGGTTCAGCTGGTTACTTCAAGGTCCACTCCAGTAAATGTGTACTGGATTAGGCTTTGCATCCTGTCGCCTCACTGGTTTTATTTTATGGTGGCCTGTCACCCTGTTTGATCGTATCTTTCTGGTCAATTTGTAACTGTGTCCTCTTGATGACATTAAGTTTACAGCTGTGTGGCCATTGTTTAAGTCATGGAGCCCTCTTCCTGGGGAGACTTCTTCCTCCCTCCTTAGATTAAAGTTGAGTTTCTTCCCATGACATCAAGACCCTGGTTAATAATCAAGTATATGTACATCTCACACCAACTTAATGGTTTGGGGATGGGCCTTTCCTGCGCAAAGCAAAGTCCTCAAAGACGTGGATGAGAGGAATCTGGCGTGGATGAACTTGACCGGCCTGCACATGACGCGTCATGACCTCAACCTGATAAAACACCTGTGGGATAAATTAGAGTGGAGACCGAGAGCCAGGCCTTCCCATCCAACATCTCTGTGTGACCTCACAAATTAACTTCTGGAAGAATGGTCAGAAATTCCCATAAACACATTCCAAGACCTTGCGGAAATATGTTATAGCTGCAAGGGGTGGACTGACATTACAGTGTATCAAACCTTATGGATTAAGAATGGCATGTCCCTTAAGGCGTTATGTATGTGAGTCAAGGCAGGGGAGCGAATACTTCAGGCAATATAGTGTGTATTATGCAACTGCAACCAAGTGCAGATACATTGCACTCTGTTGCACCTGCAACCAGACGCAGGCATGCTTCGATCTGTTGCAGCTGCAGCCAAATCCGGATAGATCGTGCTGTGTTGCAGATGCAGCCAAGTGCACGTATATTTTCTTGGATTGCAGCTGCAGCCAGGTGCACACACATTGCACTAGGTTGCAGCTGCAACCAGGTATGTTTTACTCTGTTGCAGCTGCAGCTGCAGCCATGCCCAGGTACACCGTATCGGAGTCCGGCTACAGCCAGGTAACTCTCATAACGTGGCTCCCCTGACAGCTCAGTACAGTAAGTTCTGTAAACTGCGACTCCCGTCGTTCCTTGCGTGCCCGTGTCAACATGGCGCCTGTCTGCCGGACAAAAGGCGAATGTGTCTGACGGAGGATTGAAACCCAATTAGAAACAGAGGAGACATTTTGGGAAAACTGTCAGTGTCCGTGTGTCCTGGCGTCCCACAAGGGAACAGTTACATGCTAAAGCGGAACCTCGGCGGAGGCTCGTAGACTGGAATATTAAGGTAAGTTTGAGTCCTGCAGCTTCAACTCCCGCTTGCCTTAAAACGATCCCGATCGCCCCGATTCGTTTCCTTTTCTCTGTGTGCTGATAACTGAAAACTCCTTAAAAATTCGCCTGCTCAGGAGCGTCGTGGTCCACTGTTACTACACACGCCACCAGCGGACACCAGCCGTCGTACCTGATTAATAAGTAGCCAGTCTTCAATTCGGCTGGGAATATAGTGCACTAATCAGCACTTAATGTCAACTTTTACAGTTTGCTCTATTACTGGCTATCGCGATGCACACTGATAGTTGCGGTGCATAAGTGCTAAAACATGCTATTTTCCCGTGCTTTGGAGGGGACGTAATCCACAAAATATACGCCGAATTTAAGAGTCGGTCTTTTATATACACATACCACGTTTAGTAATCTTCTATCGGACATCCTTATCTCCCGGGAAGCAGAAATATGTTAAACCCACTATTCCCTAAATGGGATTCGACGAAGGAGCGGGTGCTTCCAAGAGAACCCTACAAACCTGGGCTACACTGACGGCTCTGGCTGCTACTACGATGTCGTCCCCGACCAGTTGCTCGGATGGGTGCAAATGCTCTACCAAAGTTTCCCCACCGTAATAATTGCATGACTTTTAGGGAGTATGTGGTGAGCCGGATCACGTCTGCAGCAAAGGCGAAGCTGTCTGCCACGTCTGGTCAGGAGGCAGGTCACTGGGTTCAGAAGTATTGTTCACTTTGTCCCAAAACGCGTTTGGTAAGAGATAAGCCTGCAGAGTGCAAGTCTGTGCTGATTTATTTACATTTTTTTTTCATGGCCAAACACACAAGTAAGAGACGAATGCAGGGAGACCCCAGCTCGTTTTTGCATGGTGTAGTTTGCACACTGTGCCCAGGGGTGGCTTTCCTCCTTGGACTCCTGAGAAGTTGTCTGTTGCATGCAGGGGTCAGAGACTGGGGGGTCAATGTCTTACTCAAGAAATCTTACTCAAGACTGACCCGATCGCAGGGACGCATTACAAACCCTGCTTCTGCCTGATCTTTGTGTTGTGAGTGTTGTGCATTTTCACTCCTATATGTTGTCTCCCTGTTGTTGCTTTTTGGCAGATGGAGCCGAGCTGTGCCAGTCAGCACTATTTGATTACTGGTCCCTCTTTCCCTGCTTCTTTCCAAGCCTCACATAATCTCTCTCTCTCTCTCTCTCTCTCTCTCTCTCTCTCTCTCTCTCACTCACACACACACACACACACACACACAATCCCTGTTTCTGACATCTACTGTTTTGCCGTCAGTTCAATACAGCCCAAACTCCTCTGCTAATGTAATTTACCAGTAAAGCTTCCAAAGCTGCCAATTTAAGTATCACAAGTTACAAGTCCTCCAAAATCAATGCACAGCTCATGATTGTTATTCTGTCTATTGTACCTGTTATGTCTTTCTATTAAAGTGGGTGTGGTTAATGGTAAGTTAATGTGCTGTAGCTTGGTCCACATTCCAGTTGTGGGAAATTAAAAATCTTAAACTGATGTGGCAATTGCACTGTGGCGAATCCGGGACATGAAGTGGATTTCCTGCTCTGATTTGGCTTGCTTTGAAGAAAAGACGCACATCATATGGGATGTGCCAGTTTTCTCTGGCATATCGATTAATTGCTCATTCTTCTCTCGGGGGTTGGAAGAAGGAGAAATTGTGTTTTGGCTCGTAGTCGTATGTTGCCGTTGTGCACGTACAAGTACCTCTGTGTCGTTACAATTGGTGCACCTCTTAAAAGAAAGGTTGGTTTCCTGCCAAAGTGGCTGCCAGTAAATTAGCTTAGCTGATAGATTAGCCTGTTATTTTTTATCAGTCGGTTGAGTTCATTATTTATTCAGGCATAACTGACACACCTGCTGTGGTGGTCACAGTTCACACTACTCTGAGGAATGCGCTGTTCCACAGAGGATCCACTATAGGTGTATGGGAGAGTATTGGAGGAGCATTGTGGGGGTTGTGCCTGCTGGTATTTGTCGAATGATAGCATTAAAGCTAACCTGAAAAGCTTGCAAAATGAATAAAAAGTGTTACCGTGTTGGTCACTTTTTAATTGGGCAATAAATTGTCTCTTGGATAGATACTCTTTGGTCATGGAAACGTTGGACACACCACACTAGTTTGTCGCATTTGTCCTCACAGTAGCAATAATCGGGATGCAGTTTTAGAGCTAAATGTGTCCATCCATCTGCCAGCTTACCTGCTTTGTGCCAGCAAACAGAGGATAAAAGCAGGGAATACATCCTGGACAGGTCTCCAGTCCATCACAAATGCCATTCGATCCCACACGCACATCTAGCGACAATTTCATCCTAAACAAGCATGTTTTAGAGTTGTTGAAGGAAACCAGAGTGCCCAGAGAAGACCTGCTTAGATATGTGGAGAACAGGCGAAGGCCCTTGGCCACTGGAGGCCTTCTAGTTGTGAGGCGACTGTGCTATACATCCTCTACCTTGTCGCCCCTTGTCAGTTTTTTTGACCCAAAATAATCCACTTTAACAAAAAGCTACACTTGTGTAATCAAGTGTAATCACTTAATTGTTCAATAGATGTCTTATTTTCTTTCCAAGTTTGATCAGTCATGAACTGACAATAATAGCTGAGGATTCTGTGGTCCTGTCTGGATCGTGTGTGTGTATCGGACTAACTTTATACGGTGTGACTCATCCTCTGCAGCAGCGAGAGAAAGTATGGAACTTGGCAGCCTCGGATGTAAATTTCTCTTGGAATGTTTCCCAAGACGCACACGCACGCACACACACACACACACAGGCACACACACACACACACACAGGCACACACACACTCACAGGCACAGGCACAGAGAAACACTCGCCGTTCTTCCCTACATAAGTGTTGACATGTCTGCTGACTTTGATTCTCGTCTCTGCCCTGTTTTTTTCCGCTGCATCAAAAAAAAAAAAAGGCAAGCATCATCTCATTTCTCCGTTTGTTACCCTCGCTGGCTCTGTCCGTCTCTCTCACCTCGGCATATGTCGTCCCGACCGACGGCCGTTAAGATAGTGGAGACTTGGATGAGAAACAGCAATTTTCTTGAGGCTTTGTTGAAGCTGCATTTACATACAGCATACCATATATTATTGTTGTCCAATTGGATTATATTATCACTTAGAGCTCCGGAGGTATCCGGCATAATAAAATGTGTTATTAAGTGTGGAGGAATGCTTTTCATATCTGGTTAGCAGCTGCAGAGCTCTGATGTCTTTCAGTGCGTGCGCGCTATAAATCTGCAGCCGGGGAGCTAACAGATGTGACTGTACATTCATTTTGTTCTCTGTTTGTCTCATCGGTGGGGTTTTTTTTTCCAATTATGTGAAGGTCAGTGAAGAGGAATAGGTCACTAATAAGCTCAAATGTAGATTTAGAAGTAGAAAATCCATATTTATATTGCATCTGGTCCCTTTTTTGACTGATTCTATGAAGATTATTTGATGTATATGAATCCTTTATGTGTACCTCTACACTCATCTCTCGCTAGTCTGTGATTTTGCATGTGATGGCAAATGCGTTTGGCATGTGAAAGTTTTTCACATGCAAAGTTTTTCAGTTGCATTCTTCAAATTTGATTGTTTACATCTGGCATTATTTTCTTGCTGGCAATTTACTTATCTGTAGTCTTATGTTATCTGTGTGCTGCAACATTTGTTTGGGCCGCTGGTGCCAGCAAACGTTGAGCAAAACATTGTGAAATGGCAGGATGTGTATCCAGCGCTGCAAAGTTTGAGAGAAAAATTCCTGTCTTTATGGTCCCGTTTTCTCGCCCCTCCAAAGGTAGACATTTGCAGTAAACATCCTCATTCCTCTTCTTCATGCAGGGTTATGGTAACAGTACAATACAAGTCACAGCTGTAAGCTTGTCACACATGCTTATCCTATACAGGTTACAACCCAGCTCTTGTCAGTAAAAATCTTCCTCTTGACCCCTTTACATAAACCCTCTACTCCAAATGCTGGTCCCCAGGCTCGTAATCAGTTTGGACTGCACTTTGTTTCCACTGCCAAAGAACTGGCTCTGGCCCTCAAAAACTGGTTCCAGAGTGGCATCCCTTCTTTGCTGGGCCAGGATTTAGTACCGGTTACGTCGGGGGCTTGGGGTGGGGTGATCGAGACCAACGAAAACAACAAATCCCCTAATTTTTTTTGGTTGCTATGTGAGAAAAAAGCAGATGTGATTGGGAAAAAAAAGCAGATAAAGGAGCTGAAGACAGACTGAAGGGACCAAAATAACACACTGATCGAAACAGCAACAGGCGGCTGAGGAGAAATCCACATTTTGATGTCCCGGGGACAGACCGGTGGTGAGACAACTGACACATTATGATGTAATGATATAGAAAGCGAGTCGTGGCAAAGCAGCTGGTTCTCAACTGGCTTTGAACGTGCACTAGCACCAGCCTGAAACCAGCATTACATGTGTTTCAGTGGAAAAGGTGAATGCGTGACCTAATGTTGAGGAAAGGCTGGGGAGAGCATACTGTTCTCGCTCTCCCATAATCTTTTGGATACATAAATCTGCCACGGGCGAGACAGGTAGGAAACAAGACAGCAATACGTTCTCAAGGTTGGAGATGGAACTGGCGCTACAGGCAGAGATGCCCGATATCCTGTCTCATGTCTCGCCGCGTGACCTGCGTGGGTTATAAACCTTCGCTCCCCGAGCTGAATGTGAGGCACTGTCTCTGTTCCTCTCTGATCCAAAGCGTTGCCAATAAAGTCTTCTCGACCGAACTCATCGCTGGTACCAGAGACTTCATCACTTGTGCGACCCACCTGGTGATCAAAGAATCTCCACAGCGCAAACAAAAGACGCACTTGTTGAAACATTCCTGCCGAATGCAGTACGACGTTGGAGCGGTGCTGCTTTAAATTTGTCAATAATATCTGGGTTTAATCAGCCCAACAAAAAGAGTTTCTCTGCGTAAAAGCGCTCTGGAGTGGTATGCGCTGGGCTGTGCAGCTGCCGAGCCTTCTGAAGCACCGCGATTCATCCTTTTGAGAGGAGATCAAGTCTAATTTGATCAGGGACATAACCTACAAGAAGTATTTTAGAAGTGTAGTAGACCTAACTCAATTTACGCTGGAGTAGTCTGAACTTTGAGAACGCTGTGTGTAATGTGGTTGTATTTCCCACCATAATTGAAGAGGACGAGGAGAAAAATCTCACCAGCCGGTGGTATAAAGTATCACCACTTTAGGCTTAGACAATGGAGAAAATGTGTTAAGTGTTTAAGTGGAACTAGAATGAAGGAAAAGAAAAAACCTTTTGACCTCAGGTTTTTCGAGTAACGGTCGAGTCCAAACCTAGCCAGAGATGCATCACACTCTCATTCATATATAAATTTGCAATATTAAAATGCAACTAATAAACAGGTGCATCTGAACACAGACATGTGTTCAGATGCAGAATGTGATGGAAAATACCAGTGTAACACAAACCATACCGCTTTCCCATCTCTTCGAGAGTTGGCACATGACCTCCGTGCAAGTATGCAAGTAAATAAAGACGCAGGGCTGCGAAGCAGTGTCAAGTGTCTTAAACGTCTGATCTCACCACAGATTTCTTTCTCCAATGTATGATGTCGGACGTCTACACGCTCCATTGCTGCATCGCTCCAGTAGGTGATGCACATCTGGGAACAAGAAGACACACCTAAACATAGGATTATCAAAGGGCTTCTCATTCATCTCTGATGAAACCAGCTTTTCATAGCTTCTATGTCAGCACCAGAGGGACAGGATAAATGCTCCATTCAACAGCTGTGGCTCCCCTTTAATGCTGTTCTCTCCCCCCCAGGATGTTCCAGCAGTGTGAGGAGCCTCGTTTCACCATCGAGCAGATCGACCTCCTCCAGAGGTTAAGGAGGACGGGCATCACGCAGGTGGAGGTCCTGCACGCCTTGGACACCCTGGACCACCTGGACCGCAAACATGGACACGCGTTGACCCACAAAGCCGCCTACATGCCTCCGTCGTCCAGCACCGTCGCCGCCTCCTCCTCCATGACCTCCACCGCCACGCAGACCAGCTTCCCCGACAACCGGCTGTCGCTGTCGCCCCCAGACAACTTCCACTCCACCTCGCCGCCGCTGCCCATCCCGGTGGCCTCGCCCGTCACCATGTCGGCGGTGGCGCAGAACGGGCTGGTGGCCGCCGTCGCCAACGGGAAGCTGTCGCCACCGCGGTTCCCTCTCGGCGTGGTCAGTGGCAGCGTGACGGCGCCGGGATACGGCTTCGAGGCCAACGAGGAAGACATGGATGTGGACGACAAGGTGGAGGACCTGATGAGGTGAGAGCAGGCCCGACTGAACCAGACTAGACCAGCCCGGGCTTAACAAAGGCTTGTTTATAGGTTATGTCTATATATTTATATATATTTATGTGTGTGTGTGTGTGTGTGTGTATACATACTCTGACCTGAATGTCACAATCAATAAAGATGAACAAATTTGAAACATATCTAATTTCACGTTCACATACACAGCAAATGAAAATGGCTTATTTCACATTCCTGGATTGTTGAGGAAAAACTAATGGAAAAGTCTGTTGCTTATCTAAACTATCCACTGTGGCACCATGATTTTTACTAAAGGAGAGATCCTGCTCTTTGCATGTCTGGTTAACTCTCCAACACTGAGTACTCGGACCAGACGTTTCTGCGCTCCTCACTCCTCTGCCCTCGGATGCCGCCTGGCAGAGATCTGCTCTATTATACACGCACCAGCCTCCAGTCATCACACTCGTTCTAATTTTGCAATTAAGGGTGTAAAATGCTTATTTTTTTTTCAACTCACCGGCAACACTATCAATCAGTGCGCCGGTGAGCAGGTACCAACAGAGCGTCTGATGTTTGACAAGCGCACACTGAATATGAATGTGACGCCAGACGTCACGTCTACTAGACACACATTTACTGTATATGCACACACACACACGCACACACACACCAGTGCCTCTCATCTGCAGTCGGAGCCAGACGGCAGCAATCAGAGTGGTATTGATTTGAGAGTGTGTGAAAAATCAAACCAGAGGCAGTGCAGCCGACGTTACAGCTGCATGCAGCCCGCTGTGCGCGCACACCCTCCGCCTCGACAGCCGCCTCTATTTATATTGATGTGCGTGTACGTCGAGCGGGGTGTGAAACTGGGGGGAGAAAAGGCTGCTGGAGCCCCGAACGTCACCCCATAAGGTGGCATTTCTCTTTAATTCGGTGTGAATGACATTCAGGTTTGATATAAGTTGATGAGCTGAGTTCGTTGGTAGGTATGTCATCTGACAGTAAATCAAAAGACAAAAGACGGGGCTCCGTGAAATCCCGCATGTGCGGGATGCCGGACACAACGTACTGACATGCTGATGTTGACGATTGTGCCTTTTGGTTGCCCGGTCGTTTATCTAATCCTGCGCCGAACGTTTAGTGTCCGACTCCATTTGTGGTAAACATTAGCCTCTCCGCCCCTGTGCTGGCAGGAGGGACAGCGCTGTGATCAAAGAGGAGATTAAGTCCTTCCTGGCAAACCGGCGGATCTCCCAGGCCGTGGTCGCTCAGGTAACGGGTGAGTATCGGCTTCGTCTGTCGCTTCGCTGACTTCGCTGAGCAGAGAGAGAGAGAGTGAGAGAGAGAGAGAGAGAGGACATGCCAGCTGGGATCAAGCCCACTAATGAAACGGATCTCATTCCGTCCCTTCTTCATCTTCCTCTTCTTCGTCTTCCTCCTCATACAGGGATCAGCCAGAGTCGGATCTCGCACTGGCTCCTGCAGCAGGGATCGGACCTCAGCGAGCAGAAGAAACGGGCCTTCTTTCGATGGTACCAGCTGGAGAAGACCAACCCGGGTAAACGGCGCCTCGCCCTCCAAACCTCAGGCCTTGCTCACCCGCGCACCGCGGAATAACGGGGATAACGCGCTTTCCGACAACCAGTCAGCCGCCGGAACGCGTGACTGGCAGCGCTGACTGCGGTAATGCCAACACCGTCTGGGCAGAAAGCAGGTCATCCACACAAAACGTGTTGTGAAGAGCTAGTTATTTATTAAAGGCATGGCTTACACGGCGCAGCCAGTATATCCAGCGCAGACTGCCTGAGTGTCGGTGGGCCGGGGCCCCCAGATTAACAGACCCGACATTGGACTCAGTGGTTCATGATTCCAGACGCTTTCATCCAAAGTGACTTACAGTGTCGGGCAGTCGGGGTGAGGTGCCTTTCTCAAGGGCATAAAGCTGTGATGTGCGTATTCCAGGTCCTTTACCACTCGACCGTGGCCGCCACCTTTGACGGCTTTATTTGATAACCATCTCAACACTACAATGCCCACTAGAAAAACAGTGAAAACACACGACTATTACCTCCACTACTGCTCCACCAGCTGTGTGGAACCTCCGATCAAGGTTGCCACGGCGACGAAGCTTTCAATCAAGGTTGCCACGGTGACAGCAGCAGAGTGAGAGCCGAGTGGTTCTGCGTTTCACTGGACAGTGATTGATCGAAAACTATAAAACCTGTCAAAAATATCAGGAATTGCCCAGAACGAAGAAGAAACACAGGCTATAACAGTTGGAAGAGCGGTGCTCTGCACTCTGCACTATTTAGGAAAATTAGATATACGAGACGCATTTATTAGATTGTGCTTGGGCGTAAGCAATGGCATGTTTGAGGTTTTAAATGTGCATCTTGAGCTCTTTTGTCAGACCAGCACTGATTAGTGGCCACATGGCACTGGTAGTAGTGCCAGTTGTAGTAGTAGTAGTGGTTTTTCACAGTTTTTTATCACATAGCACAGCACTGCATCGTTTCAATGTCAGGCTGTAGTATCCTTCTCACCAGATGAATGTGTCTGCACACAAAAGGCACATAGCAAGCACGTGGCAGTCTTCAAATTCCTTTCTTTTGTGGTCAGGAGCATCTGCATTCAGCGGCACGCTGATGTGAACCTAAACCTTGTGCCCTCAGGTGCCACCCTGGCCATGCGGGCCACCCCCCTGGCTCTGGACGACATGATGGACTGGCACCAGGCCCCGCCTCAGTTTGGCTCCGCCCCCACAGGCTTCCGTCTGCGGCGCGGCAGCAGGTTCACGTGGAGGAAGGAGTGTCTGGCTGTGATGGAGAGGTGAGGAGGAGGAGGAAGAGGAAGGTTTGAAAAACGAACGCGTGTAAATATGACGCAGTGTGACTGACTCGTTTGCGTGTGCGTGCGTGTGTGCGCGCAGCTACTTCAGTGACAACCAGTACCCGGACGAGGCCAAGAGAGAGGAGATCGCCACGGCCTGCAACGCTGTCATCCAGAAGCCAGGTTGGTTAGGAGCCGGGGATGAATGATGCGCCTATAATGGTGTGACGGCTGATCACTTTCACTCGATTTACGAAATTGTTTTACTCTTTCACTGCGCCGTCTGCGGCCGCTGAATCGCTGCTCAGTCCTCTGACTGATAGCGGGTTCATAGCGAGTGGGCACATGGTCCAGACGTAACATAGTTAGTGAGGGGGAATCAGATCCTGACACATGAAAAACTCTGCTGTCCCCTCTCCCCAGAGAAACACTGTGTTCCTGTTAAGACTGTAATCCATTTCCATTCGGCCTCAGTGAGACTCTGCTTTAACTCAGCGGCCGTCCGGGCTTTTTTGTATATCACTCATTTCGCAGCTACGGAAACGAGGCCCCTGTAAGAGTCTCGTCACAGCAAAACGCTGCTTAAAATTGCAGTATGATGAAGCCTCACTTGTGTGTGTGTGGGTGTGTGTGTGTGTGTGTTGCAGGAAAGAAGCTGACCGATCTGGAGAGAGTCACATCTCTGAAAGTCTACAACTGGTTCGCCAACCGCCGCAAAGACATAAAGCGCCGCGCCAACATTGGTAATGTCTACCTCCGTGCTTACGTGTCAGTGTGTGCACAGTGTGCATGACGTGCGACGCTGCATGGGGAAACCGAGATGTTTCCCCACGCGAGGAGGTCGGGACGTTGCAGATGTTTAGAGCTCAGAGCTCGTCCTTCTCGAAAACACAGAATCCACATAAATCCAAATCTAAAAGCTTTCAGTGCACAGCAAACATCTTTGCCCGTCCAACACTTACATGCCATCCCGGCTCCAGACAAACACAGCTGTTTGATTTCACACACACACACCTGGGCACAGACACGCATTCCTGTCTCCATTCCAGGAAATACCTCGCTGTTACGGCGGTTCCGCAGCGGCAGCAGGATTGTGTGTTGTGCTGATCCACAAAAAAAAAGAGAGACAAGCATCCCAACTATTTGGTTTCTAGTGTCGGTCAGAGCGCCTTCCTGTGTGAGATCGATACGCTATGAGAGGCTCTGTGTTTTTGAAGAAGCAGCCATCTTGGAGAGCCATGGCATCGAGGTTCAGAGTCCAGGGGGTCAGTCCAACAGCGACGAGGTGGACGGCAACGACTTCCCGGACCAGGTAAACGCCAAACGGGGTCCCGTCCGACCGTCCGGTCCCGCTCTGGCGGCACCGACGGAGCGCTGGCATTTCCTAATTATAAAAGGGCTGTAAAACGCAGGAGATTGCAGGAAATTGCCGAAATGTGATTTAGGTAATGTGATTTATGGAAGTCAGGGTCTCCCTACATTAAACACATTTTCTCATATTACCTAAACTGAACCGGGGAGAGAGTCACACACTAGTAAATCTCAACAAGTGCGTGTCTGTGTGTGTGTGTGTGTGTGTGTGTGTGTGCGTGTGTGTGTGTGTGTGTGTGGAGGAGCACTGTCCATACACGAGGTGAATCGAACCACCAACCTGGTGTGTTAGAGCAGCACATGGAGCCCGTCCGCCTACAAAAGATGACAGACCCTGCCATCCTCGTTCACGGGATACGATTTTCTGCAGCCGAACGTGTTCAATTGGTTCCAGTGAAAATGGAATTAGAGGAAGGAGGAAACGAGTGGTTGTGAATGCGTGGCGCGCTGACGGCTCGGCGGGGCACGGTTGGCTTTTGGCGGTGAGACGCGGGGACGGCGCGGCGAGCGCGTCACTGCATAATCTGTGTGCTGCTCTGTCACAGGGTTGTGAGGTGTCCTTGTTTGACAAGCGAGCGTCGGCCAGGCAGTTTGGCTTCAGCCGAGCTGACCTGTCCTCCCCGACCCAGGTACACACACACATGCACAGGCACGCACACGCACACACACACGCACACACACACGCACAGGCACCACTGCCTCGGGCCTGTGCTCAGATAACCACGTTAGGGGACATGACAACAGTCGAGTTTCCACTGCATCGTTTTTTAACAAAATAAAAGCGATATTCTTAAAATTTCGATGGCGCTTTTGCAGGTGTTTCCATCGAGGGGCGTTTTGCACGAGCCATAACTCTTGTTATCCTGCGAGGCTTCACTTTGAATTCACCTTTAATCAAATGTAGGAAAACTGAAGTCCTGCTCCACATTGTATTGGAGCTTATTAGACGTGAACTGGTCATGTGACCCCCCGATTATGGTGGCGGCCAAATGCCTTGCTTAAATGTTTACGTCACACTTTTGCACTCCTGTTTATATATTTTGGTTTTGTGCATTTCTGGGGTAATGGAGACCCTCCCCCTGAGATTGTCGAAATATCCTAGTATGAAATAAAACAAAAAGTTCAGGGTTTTAGAATTGGCCGCAATCAATCCATGAGTTAAAAATGAATCAGCTCCTCCCCGCAGGAAATTGGATTTAGTTTGGAATGACATGAAGAGGAGTCGCATTAAACACAGCTCAGGGAAAGTCCTGGCAGTCACACGGCAGAAAGATTGTTTTCAATCTCCCTTTTATGATTCGTCAAATATGAATAATCGTATCATTCACTCTGAAAATGATTCCCAGTTGCCCTGACTTGTCAGACAGTCAGTGAGTATGATATTTTCGGTTTTGAACCCTTCAAATGACCAGTCATGGTAATATCAGACCATTACAATCTTAAGGTCTGAGCACTAATAGGCAAATCAGGGCTCTTAAATAATGTAAAGAATCTTCGAATTTTAACGGCACTTTTGTGAATTTGCTCTTAAATCTTGAATTGCTCATAGTCCGTGGTGGATGTGTTGTTGTGTGTGTGTGTTTGAAGGGAAAGGGAGGGAAAGGTCAAGACGGAACAAAAAAAATCTGCTAATACTTGCCTTTGCTTCTCCCGGTCAGGTGCCCACGCTGCTCCCCAGCTGGTTTTCAGCTCTGGGCCGAGCGGGCGTGACCGGACAGAGGGCGGCGTCTCTGATCGGCCGCTCCCTGGTGTCGGGGGCGGGGCCTCAGGCCGAGGGCTCCAGGTTGTCGGGCGTGTCCTGGTCCCCCCCCTCCCCCTCCCTGCAGGAGGAGCCCACCATCCACAGCGCTCTGTCCGAAGCCCAGGACCCGATGGGCTTGGAGAAGGCGGCCGTCAACCACGGCGGCGGCAGCCCCGCCCCGGCCAACCAGGCGGAGGCGGCGAGGTGCGGCGCGGCCGGCGACATCAAGACGGAGACGCTGGAGGACGACTGAGGCGGCGAGCCGGAGTGGCAATGAGCGGAACAGCATAAGAGGTGTGCTAATATGCAAGCAGATTTTATAGGAATGTAACAAGTGAAAAAGTAAAGACCAAAAGTCGTGTAAACTCCAACCCTGAGATACCTCCCAACCCTACCTCCAACCACCAACCTCCTCTGCTACACTCTTATAGGTAATAATACTATATTATTATGACGAAAATTAGACACTTTTATTTGTTAAACTGCTCCCCAGCAGGCTATGGGACGGACCCCTAAATGAAAACAAATCCCACAAAGTGACAGAAAGTAGGAATTATTTAATCGTGACGTATCAAGTGGACGCACACATGAAAGGAAAAGCAATTAGAAATCTGCTCTGTTTTCACTTTGTGGACTTGGTTTGATTTGGGTGTTTCAAGTCCTCCATAGAGACTGTCTAACAGGACATGATGCGTTGTGCACATTCCTTTGGAAACTGTGTTTTTTTTTCTTCTTTTTTTTTGTTTTTCACAGCAGGACAACACTGTATTCAATACGGGGTTCAAATAGTTTCAGGGTCTTGCACTGTGATCACAACACAACTGAACCGCCTCAAAAGACGAATACATGAATTTAAAAGTTATACTGTTTTTTTCAAGTGGGTGTTTTAAAAAAAAAATGATGTAGCACGTTTTTACTGCAGTCGATCATCTTTCAGAAACGTTTCACTGTTATTTCCTTTTCAGTGA
Source organism: Karalla daura (assembly GCA_029224185.1). NCBI lineage: Eukaryota > Metazoa > Chordata > Actinopteri > Chaetodontiformes > Leiognathidae > Karalla > Karalla daura. The sequence goes on from CM055190.1 coordinate 19,580,185, forward strand.
GAGGAACGGCAGGACATAAGCTTAGTCTCATCAAGGTCACGGCTCGGAGGTCGTTTTCCTCCGAGCCAAGGATGATTCGAAAGTGTTCATCAGAGAGAGAGAGAGAGAGAGAGAAAAAGGAAGCATGCACATCCCTTTCTTTTTTGGTATAATAAGCTCAACATATGGAACCAAAGAGACGCCCTGATCTGTAACTTAATGACCTTTGACTGACTTACATCAGTTTCAGTAACTCTATTTAGATGTGAGTGTCATACTGAGGCAAGTACTGTTGCTACTTCACCAGTTACAATGTGCTTAAAATGTGACAAAATGACAAACACGGAGGCTACTAGAATGCTTAATGCGGCCAATCAGATTTTTTTTGGAATTGAATTCAGGCCACAGCTCCAACATGTTGATTTTGTTGATATTCATATGCAGTAATATAGGTCGTGGCCCTTGATGGGGTCACTATCGTACAGTTTTTACCAGGAAGTGTTTTAAGAGGTTACAGAAAACACACGCAAATCAAGCATGAACTCATGGTTAGTTTGGGGACGGACGCAGGTCATATTTTAGTTTATTTTTACCTTGAAAAGTCAGAATCAAACACTAAGGCGTGCACTGTGAATGTAGTAAAAGGCTTGCAGACATCGAAACAAGTGATGTTGGTCCACGGACATTTTTTGACTCCACTCGAAACGAATGTTTAAGCAGAACTCATTTTGAGGCCTTGTTGAGGAAAATCTATGAAAATCCAGACCCTTTGGACTTGAAACCTCATCAACAGGTGGTTTTCTAGATTAAATCGACGACGGCCACAAACTCATAGCATCAGCGAGACTTTTAAAGCCTCAAGGACCCAGGGCCTCTCTTTTCTTCCATGTTAATAGTCGTTAAAAAAAAAAGTCGGCGAGTCGACATGTTTGTATAGAAATCCCTGCGTCCAGGTGACTGAGTGTTATTCATTTCTGCCCCGGTACCCGGCCGGTATCGGGCACAATGAACGAATCACTGTGAGATGATCTATAATCAATACAGATCAGTCAGTTGGAGGTAATCACCGGTGTAACAAAAGTGTTACGAGATACTACAGATTATAATTTAAAGTGAGTACTACATAATCCACGTGTATGTGCGCATCCACGCTCGTGCATATACACGGTATATTATATAAACTGGGGGTGTGTATACCTAATCCATTGCTATCTACAGTATATAGATATATTAGCTTCAAATGAGAGGAACTATCAGTCCCAGTCTTTCTTGTTGGTGGAAGGTGAGTGAAGCGTTAGCCAAAGTATTAAGTTGGTGTATTTTTGAGTGTATGACGGGTGGAAATATGTATTAGAAATATGCTAATCAGAGATGCATCAGATGTGTCAAAGTAATGCAAGTGGAATGCATTTTCCTTTTTTTTGTGTGTGTTTTTTGTTTCGTTTTGTTTTTTTTTGGTACATCTGTGTTTGTGCGTGACAAGCCCGGTGTTGAAAACACACGCTGTCGCGTGTCATATCACGGTGCTCAGAGTCCCTGCTGTCGAAACACTTCACTGATCAGTGTGACTGACAGACCCGAGAGGCAGCAGGAAGAGGGGCAAAAAGAAACAGTTTCCACATTTCCAGAGCGAGTGAGATTCTCTCTATAAACACGCAGCCAATAGTCCTTCTTCTTCTTCTTCTTCTCCTCCTCCTCCTCCTTCCAGCCATTGTAGAAGTCCCACCCTCGCCTGCACAGGGAGTTCTTTAAAGTCAGGTATCAGACCTTTCTCCAGGATGCTTGACAAGTCCATTAGTCCAGGTCCAATGAAGAAAACGCATTCATTCAGACTCTTTTCAAGGAGACCTAGAATGAAAAACCTCCTGAGTTAAACGAAAAAATGAAAGTGAATGAATGAAACAACGCCTTCACCCTGGCTTTGTTGAGTAAACGAAATGTTGTCACATCCTCATGCGTCGCAGCTAAAAGTTGCTGAGGTGTTTTGTAGCGTGGAAGGTAAAGTTACGTGATCAGTCATGTAACTGGCGGGCAGGACAGCCAATATTATGGACCATAATATTTCCAAACATGGTGTTGCAAAAGGGTTGAAATATAGCATCTGAGGCATTTCTGATGAAACCAATGCCCCATAGCTTCTAGAAGCTATCAAGTTTCAGGAAACTTGGCATTAAAGGCTAATTAAGGTGCTCATTCGCAGGTTTATCAGGGAATTTGTTGGCCTAAATGTTTTCCAGACCACTTTGCTGTAAAGTTGGAACAGCAGTATTCACACATTCATTAATGAGCCTTTTAATGAAAAGTCAAAAAGCGTTTGCTTTAAAGACTGCAAAACAACGAACCGTTTGCTGCTAAATATGACCGCTTTGCATACATGATCAATTCGATTTTAGTGTCATAAAATGAATTGTGGCAGTTTAAGCCTGATCAGGTGCATACTATATTTCAACAACACCGTCCCTCCACCCAGTAATGCTCCTTTACTGGCTCACTAGTTCTGTGAATCAGTCCATATCTTTAAGTTTAAGTGCCTTATGTTTTTTTTGCAGTGCGATCAGGTCGGTTTCTACAATGGCTGAGCGTCCGTCACTGTATTGTATTACAACACGACGGAGCTGAAAAGACAATGACTTCATTCAGCTCGGTTGTTACTCATCATTCATCACCAGGTGCTTTTTACAGGCTAAGCTACTAGTTCAGAGTGAAAAAAAATAAACTCGACACAAATACCTCACGTTACCCTCCCTCAGCTATAAGCTACACACCCCGACAGGTTTCCTCCTCGGCTGCTTTCAATGTGAATCCCAGTTTCGAGCGGGGTTGCCAGATCGCGCGCTTTTCCGCCCATTTGAGCTACCGTTCACAACGTCATCTCGGGGAAAAAATGCATTGGGTGGGTGTATGAAAATTGGGCCTCTCGTGCCTACATTTGGTGTAGTTTTTTTAATATTGCGAAAACAGTTAATAGACTACTCTGTAACACGTAGTCTACATAGAGGGGCTGCGAGGCAGGAGCTCCACCTGCGCCCCCACCCAAGTGGCACCCGAGTGACGAGAGGCGTTCAGGGACCATTGGAAACTACCGAGAGGCGTTCAGGTACCATCGGAAACTAGAGAATCCGGCGATTATCCGCGGTTTTTAAAGTTAATGGGTCAGGAGAAATTGTTAATTATCAACTATTTGGATAATTACAAAGCTTGTCTGGTAACTTCAAGACTGAGTGGGTTTTAAGTTGTTTCTGGGCTGGAAACTGTCGATCCGATCTGGCAACACTGTTCAGAGGAGACGAGCAGCAAAACTGTGAGCAGGATGTTTTCGCTGGTTGATCTGGAGGACAACATAAATGTCCTTCCTTTTAAGAAAAAAAAGGGAAATTCCTTCTTGAACTCGAGCCAATAAGCAGTTTGAAAGTAAAGGGAAATTCCACTGCAAACAAGAATTTTATTCATTCATTCATTCATTCATTCATAAGCTGAGGCCTCCACCAGAGTCCACGTAAGACTAGAATCTGTTTTCCCTCCTCCTGGTGGAGCGGTGCCACAGCTCCTCAGTGCTGGTTTCAGACTCAATGTCTGACAGAGTTGAACTTTGTGCCGGTGTTTGTCTTTAACTGTTAAGGCAGCAGAGCTGTCCCAGTTTTTTTTTTTTTTGCTTAAAGCATTTCTAAAACTGAGGCGTCGTTAGTCTTGTAGCCTTCTGTCATCAGTCTGAATTATTTTACAGCGTAATATCAAAATGAACCCCGTTGAGGGGTAAGAGAGTGTTTTTTTTATTACCTTCTTTTGAGTCTGCTAAGCAGAGGCCTTTTCTGAAGTGAATCTGTGGATTCATCGACGACGACTTGCTTTTGAGATTATTTCAGGGTGTTCAGTCACTTCAGTTGTTGCCTTCACGGTCATTTTAGGAAGCCGCACTTTGGAGTTCTGAAGCAGCAAATTGATATGAAGTGAAAAAAAAAGTAATTCAATCCAGCTAAAAGTGATTAAGATCTACATTTACTCCAAAGTGATTTCCCATAAGGAGAGAGTGAGAAACAAAAAATTGGATCGACTGAAAGGAAACTGAAAATGGCAAGTGTGAGGTTGCTGTTTTGGTTTAGCTGTGAAAAATTCTGCTTTTCCTGCCTTCTTACAGTACAGATACATCATTACTGAGCTTCCTTCAGGTGGTTGTGACTGGATTTTAGAAGTTCAGCAGCACGCAACCATGAGAAACGAGCAGCAATAACTTCACAGAATAAAACCAGAGCAAGTGACTTCACAGCCACGGTAGCCTCACCATATGTCATGTTGCAACCTAAACTGACTTCATTCATTGGTTTTTGCTCATTTCAAGATGCTTCCAGGTTTTGACCATATGTTGTATCAGTGCTTTTTTTTAAAATTCACAAATCTATGAGTGCCAGAAAGTGTGTATTCCTATGATTATAATCAACTTGAAAGAATCCATAGTTACGACAAACTGTCCAAGAAAAGACCTAGAAAACCTTTTAGTCTGTGTCGTAGTCAGCAGTCAGTGTGTGGAACACGCCTTGAGTTCTCGGTGCCGTCGTGTTTTAAAGGAGGAGCCTCCTTCGCTGGTTCTTCACAGGAGCAAAACATCAGATGTCTCAGATCAGATCAGATCCTGTTCCACGCACCTAGATGAAGAGGATCTGATCTGAGATCTGCGGTGTGAACAAAGATGTACATTCAACACATGAAACGCAGTTTGTTTCTATTCCAAAATGCTGTTTTGTGTTTCAAACCAAGACGGGAGAAGTTGACATTCACACATGTAAAATGACGTAGATGTTCCATCCTCAGTGTCCTCCTTCAATCAGCCAATGACTGTAAATACCACTCAAAAGAAAAGGTTGAGATGTTCTATTCAGTCATGTAAAAACTTCTTTTCTAAAACTTCTTATGGTTAAGATTTCATTTTGGCAATAAACTCCTATAATTCTTCCTAGGATGGCAAATATCAAACCTCAGCAGGATGTTTGTTGTGTCAGTTTGAATTGATTTTTATGCCCTCGCGTTCTTCTCTATTTCAAGATTTAGTGCCTTTTTTGGACAGTAGACTGTTCTGTAATTGCTGTGTAGGAGATCTACATATGCCTTTTGTTACTTTTTCATCTGTTGGATAAACCTTATTTGTTATTTTTAAGGTGTGTTTTTATTAATATTCTATTTACAAGGGAATAAAAGCTGATCAGAGTCCACGTTGGTATGTCCTGGTTTCTTTGTCATTAAAGCACAAAACAAGGTTGACCTGCATGACATTTTTAAAGCAAAGACACTCCAACAAATCTTTTTTTTCTAAATGAATGGCTGGAGATTTGAGTTGATCTGTAGTCCACACTGGTTCCAGGTCCAAGCTTTTTTTCTTTTTTTAATTAAAATGGCTTGAGTTTCCCTTTAAGCAGTGAAGCCCAAAAACTTTTCTCAAATATATAATGTCTCCACAGCTAGATGATCAGAAAAACAGCCATTGGAGATTTAACAGTCGAAAACTTGGCCGCTTTGATTCCTGGGGACAGCTGGTTTCAGATTTTGGGGGGAAAAGCTCTGAGAGACAAATACAGCTCATGTGTGAAATGACCGAAACTGTTTTCAGACTTTAAAAAGGGTTATTGAGGCCATGTGGGCCCCTGTCATTCATTAAAAACAATGAGGAAATTCCTTTGAAAACTGTTAAAACTCATAAATCAGCGTAAATTAGACACAGTAATCTGGAGTCTTTGATATAGAACCACAGAGGGGAAAAAGTGCAGCTGATCTCGAAAGGAGGAATCGTGGAGCACAATCACAACTCACCATATTTATTCAATGAGTCTTTCAGATGAAGCAGCGGCGACCTTAAAGGAGGCAACACAGTAGATCAGTGGTTAGCACTGTCGCCTCGGTTCAGCCCCTGGTTCAACACGTAGGGTTAGGATTAGGGTTAGTCTAGGTCAATTGGAGACTCTAGACAGCCCCAAGGTGTAATCTGCGTATAAACAGGATGAGCGTGAGGAGGATGAGAGGTCCAGGTGAAGTGGGTCTGACTCCTATAAAGCCCATGTTTAAGACCTCACCACCTTCAAGTATTTATGAGCAGAACTCAATCCGTTCTGTCCAGTGATTATTACTCGGTTTAACAGAAAAGAAGAAGAAAAAAAAAAAAAAAGCAAATACTCTGTTAATCTTCCTCTTTTTATTGTCTTTTCAGATTACGGTTCAGATGATAAAAAAAAAAAGAAAATTATAAATGTATTATAATACATGTTTATTCTTTGGATTGCAGCATAGAATTACATAAAACAATTAAATTAATCAAAACCCAAACTTGTGCTCAGATTTCTCTTTTTATAAGTCTTAATATGCGCATATATACACATACATACATACATACATACAGAGAGAGAACAAGCACTCCGCGGTGCAGTCGCACATACAAAATGACACGTCAGGACGAACCCGCTACACGGCGTCGACAGTAGCAACAAACACAACCGATGATGATGATGATCTCGTCAGGATGATACAGTAATACTGCTGACCAGGCCCCAGGCCGCGTTCAGGCCCCGGGCCGCGCTCAGGCCCACCGCTGAACGTTTCGTGTCGGCATGAATTCGTGACCAGGACTGTGGAGGGGCTTTTGACTTCTTTTCTTCTTTGTTTTGTTTGTTTAGTGCAGGAGCAAGAAGGCTCTAGTAAAACTCCCTGACGTAGCAAGCACCGAGCCCTCTCCCGAGGCTCCTGCATTATCACGCAGCTCCGTTAAGAGCTGGTACCTGGGAACCTCGACATGTGACCCACTGCCCTAGTTGCTCATTTTATCTCATATTTCTATTTCATTTTCATTGATCTTTAAAAACGCACCGAGAGAAGAGAAGCAGTGTCTTGAAATTCTCCTGGAAAAAAGAAGCCGCGACCCGGCTGTAGGAAACGAAGGGCCGCCGCCGCCGCCGGAAGCTGCGACAGGGCTGCGCTGCATCATCCCGCGTATTGCTTTATTCCGTGTGTGTGTGTATGTGTGTGTGTGTGTGTGTGTGGGGTTTATTGTCATGTTCGGACACACACACGGAAACGAGTTGGAGGTGGACGCAGCCACGTCACTCAGTCGGTCGGTCGGTCAGCGAGCGAGAAGAAAGGCCTCAGGGAGGAAGAAGTTGGCAGAACGCTCTGGACAGGCGAGATAGAGGTAGTAAAGAAAGCTCAAAACGCTCACGGCCCGAGGCGGGAGACTGTCTTCTTAGCGCCCGGTTGGTACAAAAGCTCCGGATTACTTCTGTGCGGGTCTAGATTTTTTCTTTTTTTCTTAATTGAGACAGCACAACCAACACGTCCCGTGTTGAGGATCTCTCCGGAAGCAGAAGCTGTCGCATGCTGCTGTGAGGGCAGTGGTTAGTCGTAAGTTCACCAGTTTCTCCTCCTCCTCCTCCTCCTCCTCCTCCTCCTCCTCCTCCCGGCTCGTGTAGAAAAGTCCCTGCACGGAGGAGAGGCCGTGACCGCGGCGGCCACCGGGGGGCGACACAGCGGCCTTCCATCCACTAAGGCAGGGGGTTGAGCCAGCGACAAGCCTCGACCGAAACGACCTCCTGCCGAACAACGGGGCTTAGGCGGGGAGCCCGTTTTCATGACAGAAAATCGTCTGGATGTTTCTTGGAATGATTTCTCTTCAACGGCTCGAGGATGAAGCGTTTCGGCGTGTTGGGTTGGGGCGCCGGGGGCCGAGCTGGTCGAAACCGGGCTGGCTCCAGGTCAAAGGTCACCACGAGGCGCGTGGGGCGACGGGAGGCGAATGCAGCGAAGATATAGCAAGAAAAATAAAAGCGGAGGTGATAGAAAGCTTCAGACGTCATGGAGGGGGTGGGGGGTGGCACCCATAACAATCAGTAAGCAGTCTGAATATGACGGGACACGTGTGAGCTTAACAGCTCATGACAGTCACACTGATCACGCCGTGGCCCAAGTTACAATATCAAACCCATTCTGAACAAAACGCTCCGTCCCTAGAGCTAGTTTATCTTCTTCTTTTTATAAAACAGTTCTTCTGTTGAAATCGCAGGTCTTCTCCCATCTAATGTCAGCGTCGTCTACTCATCTAAAGTGAGGCTTTTTTTTTTTTTTTAGCATGGAGAGCGACGGAGGAGGAGGAGAAATGTGCCGAGGAGAAAAGAGGAAAAAAAAAAAAGACAGGTCGCTCATTACCGCTCGACTCCGCTGTCGTGTGCAATAGCAGCTCCCGATTTGAGCAACTTTCATCTTTTTGACTTGAAATGTGGCCGTGAGGGGAACACAGCAGAAACAAGGTTCCTCCCGAAGACCCGTGAAAAAGTCTCGACAGCTGCAGTACAAATGAAATGAATGACAGGAAAACGAGAACACTGAATGGTTTTAAAAGGGAGAAAAAAACAAAACAAAAAAGAAAAGGTTGCATTTTCTTCCCGTTTGTTTTGTTTCCCTCTGTGCAAACAAACTGAAGCGTTGATATGAGATCAATCTGTGTGTGTGTGTGCATGTACGTGTGTGTGTGTGTGTGTGCGTGGAAGAAAACACGGCCATTTCTGAGGCACAACAACAACAACAACAACAACATCAACAACAATAATAATAGAGGGAACATCCAAGACACCTGAAGTGATCTCACCACCTTCAGGAGACCAGGAGAAGAGAAGCGACGTGTGAGGTCGAATCCCATCCCAAGCAATCACACACACACACGCACACACACACACACACACACACACGCACACACGCACACGATACCTTAACTCCCTTCCTTCATTACCACAAAACCGTTCGGAACCACAACATTGACCCGACCGCGTTCCCGCTCCACATCCGCTTCACAACAACTAAAACACCTGCAGTGACCAATCGGAGGCTCCGCCCGGGCTTTTAAGGCCAAATAATAATAACAACAATAAATACACAGATAATCGTCACTAGGCTAAAGTGAAGCATCGTCTCCTCTTCTCGGCCTCTTCCTTTCACAAAACGGAGTGATTCCTCTCACCCAGAAAGTATCCCAACTGTTTCCTCCCACATCGTCTTCAAGGCCCGACAAAAGTGCCTCCTTTTGTTTGTTTTTTTTAAGGAAATGTACTGATTCATATTAAAATATAGATATATATATGTATTTCAACAAACCAAAGCACTCGTTTTAGTTTCTCCATCTGGGGGGGGGGGGAGGAAAAGAAAAAAGAAAAAAAACCCTAATAACTTCAAATCTAGTACACGATAAGAGATAACGATAGATAAATCAATGGATCGATTTACAGGTAAATGTACAATGCTAATAGCAGCAATTTCAATGGAATCATCTGTGCAATATTTATTAAAATAAGAAGGCTTTTTTTGTATCGATTCTCACGTGATAAATTCATGTGTACAAGCATTTAAATATAAATAAGTGGGCGCCTCTCGAACTAAGCGGACGCGTGATAAGAACAATGGAAAAATATATCGTAGTTATCCACAAGGACATACGGGTCGGGACGCATCTCGTCTGAGCTCTACATCATGGGCTCCTAGGCAAAGAGGGATACGTTTCAGGTCAGCTGGGAGGACGTCGGTGACGAGCAGACGCAGGTTCATCATCATCCTCCTCCTCCTCCTCCTCACTAACGGGACACGAGCTCGGCCTGGGCGAAGGCCGTGTCCGAAATCACTCCCTCATCCACCGCCGACTCAACTACTCTGTCGATCGGTTGACGGAGTAAAAACTGGGAATGCTGTTCACGTGAGGTCTTTCGGCGCTTTTATTTTGTTAACTTCCTGTCAAAAAGGACAAAAGAAAGCTGAATATTTTAGGAGCTGTGAGATCGGAGAATTTTGACTTTATTTTTGACTCATTGTTTCCTTGAATCGTTCTAACAATTTGTTTTAAAAGCTAAAATTATCTGATCGATAATGGAACTGGCAGTCAGTTAATTTGCCAGTCTGCTGACCATCTAGCTCTTCCCGCTCTATTCTACACAGAGGCTTATACAGAGTTAGAGCTAACTGTATTGATCCCTTTGGGAGGAATCCCTCAGGTAGGTAGGGTGACGGTGAACTGGTGAATACTGGCATTTTTGTGATGAATCCATATTGTGCCCAGAGCACTGTCCCACATCAGCGTCTTCTCCAACATTTATTCCATTCATTTTTCAGCCTTTGCCCCGTCTACACTGCTCGGTTAGTGACCGTCGGCTGTGCTCCAACTACGAGTGTGGTACAGTAACTATCCCTCGGCAAGCGGCGAGTGATTTCGGGATACAGTCGCCGTGCAGAAGGACTCCGAGGGGCGGCGGGAAGCGAACGCTTTGCTCTGACCTCGGTCTGCCTCATCAGAGGCTACTCCAGCGAGTAGCCCGGGCGGTGGAGGGCGAGGGACCCCGACCCTTCAAAGTGCTCTGAAAACGTTTCTGGATTGCTCCTCACGTGACGTAATCGCGCTTAATTTCTCAGAGGAGAGGGAGAGAGAGAGCTGCAGAGAGCGTCTCTGCCCTGCTTGTGACAAGTGAACTGAGCACGTGTGAAATTCCCCATTTAACTCATCCTGGAAAAGCACGTTCCCGGCTACGCTCTCCCTGGATTTATGCTGCGTGTAAACTCTGACGCTCTCCCATTAAATCATACGTGAAGAAGAGGAAATGGGAGAGCAGGGTCATTGTAAAATGTCGGGAGTCCCACTAGGATGCGACGTTCAATAATAAACAAAAAAAAAAAAAAACGGATTTAAAATAAATCCTTCTCCGGCCGAGCCGGGAATGTCGAATCAATCTCTCGAACATCCTCTCCCGGTCGCGCCTTTCAAGAAACGATTAAAAACCACTCTTAAGAACAGATAAAATGCATAGAAGCAAAATGACTCTCCTCTCCAGTGTGAGACACGCACACTTCCCTCGTCCTCGCCTCTGTACACGCACACACACACACGTGCCCGTTTCCCTTCACGACGACGCCAGGCCGCTGCAAAACAGCGCCCCCTGGCGTCCGGCAGCCAGCACACCTCACGCACATACGGGTTCACGCTCCAGCTCCAGGTCGTCACGTCCTGGTCGCCTCTCTCACATCGTCTCGAGGCGTCTCGACGCACCACGACCACAACGTACTCGTCCCGCTCACGTACAGATGCTTCCTCGTCTCCAGTGCAAAATAATAAAAGAAAAAAAAAGACTTTTAAAGCCTCCCAGCACAAACCAGGTTCTCCCATAGTGGCTTTGTCCGACCAGGATACGTCTTTTCACGTCTCTGTGCACGCGGGGGGCGACACTGTACAACATTGACACACACACACACGCACGCGCGCACACACGCACCCATGCTCCTCCTTGCTCTCTCCCCTCCCTGAGATCACCTCACGCCCAGCTCAAGGCATTACCAGAGACGCGAACGCAGACGAGACGTTAAATATACAGACGCACGAATGCAAACCAAGCTGTGGTGAAAGGCACATTCTGGGAGGATTCATCCTTGAAAGGAAAAAGAGAGAGGAAGGGTCCAGGAGGAGGAGGAGGAGTTTGGGGGGGGGGGCCTGGGTCTCGGGTCGACATGTCCGCAGACCTGCAGGGGTTCAGTGGAGCCGCAGCAGGGGATTCTCGGCTAGAGTCTCTGGACCTTCCCGTTAGAAAGAATCGTATCCAGGGATGCAAACGAACCACAGCTGATAAAAGAACAAAAAAAAACACCGCATGACTGGCATAATTTCAACTTTACGTCACTCAGGACCCAAATGAAGTAAGGACAACAGGAAGGAGAGGAAAGCGTGAAAGCGAAGAGACGACGACGCGAGCATTCCTCTGAACGTCAGGACGACAATAACCGATAATTACGGACGACGGAGAGAAGGAAAGGGGTGGGGGGAGTTTTTTTTGCACTCTAAAACGCGTAAAACGGAAAACACATCCACGGATAACACGGGCACTCCTGCCTAAAACGTGACCCCCGTTTGCATCCCTGTATATCCGCTCAAGAGGGCAGATCCTCCAGTCTGCGGTGCCCGAAGCACCCTCCCAACAGTCTTCCAAGCGATATCCGTCCTTCCACAGGCTTCTGCAAACTCTGCATACATCTTTCACCCACTCCGGCCTCTCTTCACTGATATTACTCTGTTTAGTTTTGTTTTTTGTTCTTATAAATCCATCACTTGTGACTGGACGTAGTCAAAGCAGTCTCCGACTGTGTGTAGGCAGTAAATCAAGTCGGTTCTGTTGTGGGGGCCTTTTGCATAGCTGCGAGGAGAGGAAAAGAGGAGGAGGAGGAGGAGGTGGGAGAGGAGGAGGAGCTCCACCCTCTCGCCAGTCCGCCTCCATGTTTTTTCTCGGGAGCAGCCTCTCAGCTGCTCCAGGACTTGCGGTTTTCCCCGCGGCGGGGCACGATGGCTTCTCCGCGCAGGACGGGGACGTGGGCCGAGGCGGGGAAGTCTCCGCTGCGGCGTCCGCTCCGCTCCCTGCAGGACAGCCGGTTTGGGCGAACCAGCACCCCGTAACCAGGTTTACAGTGGAAATAGCGCTGACCCCCCACCGAGCCGTCGTTCTTACCTGGAGAGCAGTGGAGAGAAAAACAAGAAGCAAAACAATGGCATCAACAAGTCTCGAATCATGATTTTCATTCAATTCTTGAGTTTGTTACCAAAAAGAAAGGAATCGAAACTAGAAAATCTGAGAGTGAAAAAAAGAGCAAAAGCTGTATGGATTCCCGAAAACATGGTTGCCATGGTGACGGCAGCAAAGAGACAGTATAAACTATACAAAACCGATCAGAAAGTTGAACACCGTGTTCACAGAGGGGACCTGTGTCTCCAGTTTGCATGGCGTCTCAGGGTGAAGGTATTTCTGAGCTGTACGTATTGGAAAAGTCTGACAATCTGTCAGTTTTTTTCTCCTATTTGTCAGTTATAGCAGTCAGCTACAGTTATAGCTTTATGGGATTTATGGGAAGTATGTTTTGAAACATTTATATTCTATAGAAATAATAAATAGAAATACCAAACAGCACAGAGTCTGATCTAGTTTGCTGTATGATTTGCCTGGCTGCTCTCAGAGGTTATCTTGGTATTCACGTTAAAAACATTATTATAATAAGCACGAGAGGCAGAATAGACGCAGGCAGAGGCTATGAGTGGTCTGCACTGCATTACGAATTGAAGGACGTCGAGCTCATTTGGCTGGAGTGTTTATCGAGAAAAAGAAACCAAGGACGTAGCTCATATTTCTGCATGTGCAGCAGCCGGTCCCTCTGCACGTACCTACGGGCGTGTCCAGCTCCACCCCCACCCACACCCCCTCGGCGAACTGCGTCACTCCCACGTAGCGCACCGTCCCGGCCTTGTTGCTCCCCACGGTCACGTAGGCGCCGTCCGTCAGCCAGTCAGGCAGCACGTCCTCGTGGCCGCGCTCCTCCTCGTCCACAAAGATCTCCAGTCTCTCAAAGCCCTCGCCTCCTCCTCCTCCTCCTCCTCCTCCTCCTCCTCCGCCTCCGCCTCCTCCTCCTGAGTTGAGCTGCTTGCTGTGTTCAGACAGGGAGTTTTCGGCCGAGACGTCGTTGTGATTGGCCGAGCCGTCGGGGGCGGCCACGCCGGCCGTCTTGAACTGGGGAGGAGAGGTCACAACATCGCTCCTGTCAGCGCCCTGCTGCTGCTGCTGCTGCTGCTGCTGCTGCTGCTGGGGGGTGGCGGGCAACGTGGTCTCGGCGGCCAGGAGGGAGGAGGACGAGGACGAGGGTTGGAGGACGTCGGACAGGGTTACCGTGGAGACGCTACTGGAGAAGTAGCCGCTGGACGACTGGCTGAGGGGGCTGAGGGGGGTGGTGTCATGCGGGTCATGCACGGGAAGAGGAGGGACGTCCGGGAACTCTGCCCGTCTGTCTTTGGACGCGGGCCGGAGAATAGCGGCCTATAGGGAGACCGGCGGTTGCCGCAGGAGCGGTGGGATGGAGACGAGAGCATGCAGACAAGGCAAAACAACAATCAGCAACAGTCATCGACTCCGGAAAAAGAACAACCTGACTGACATAAACAGTAGGGCGCTGCCTCATGCTGGGGGAGGGGGGGACATCGCCGGCTCCATCTGCATCCTCGACTGAACCACAATAGCACGGCTACACTCTCACCTACTGTGTTAAAGGAGACCTGGAATGGCTGAGGAAAAGGGAGTGTTCATCCTACGCGATAGAAGCTGTTCTCATGAGAAATAATGCTATTTTACAAGCCCTATTAAAGGCCTTTTAAGGTGAGGGAATATTTCTGCTCGGATCTGGCGTCCTTCCATGTTTATCTGGCAACCACACAAAGGCATTACCCTGACTGAAACGATGACGTGATGACAGAGGATGGTATTCATCCTTGTTCTCTGTTTTCATCTCAGATGCCTCAGATTGCTGTTTTACAAGCCTCTGAGAATCCTACTAATCTCCATTTATGCGTATCTTGCAGATTTGCACCCTTTCATGTTTATCTGGCAACCACATGAAGGCTCTGGGCCGACTGGAGGAGCTCAGCGATAGTTGGAGAGGTACAGTCACGGAGCATGTACACATCCAGACATTTATATGTTTGAGCCAGACACTGAGAAACTACATTTGGAATTTCAATTTACAGTAGTTTTCCCCATTCCTGGTCTCCTCTGATACGTGAAAAGGACGATCTGCAAAAACAAGGGGAGAGAAAACGGGTCAACTCGTAGTGGGAAGCGGGACAGGGGAGGCGCTCTCACCGTCTCAGCTTTGCCTCGGCCGTCGTCTCCTCCCGAGGTCACGATGCGAGGGACGTGCTGCTGAGGGACAACAAACAAAGTCACCACAAGGAGGCAGGAACGGTCGCCCCAGAGCTGCATGTCCCCTCGCTTATCGTACACTTCATGAACGTTTTGTGGACTGACTGTTTCCACTGTTTTCGCTGTCTCTGCTGACCTGCTGATTGTGCGGCGAAGGCCTCAGCTCCTTCTTCTCGTCTCGTGCTGGAAACAGAGACTTGAGCAGTTTGGGCATCTGAGGAACCAGCGCCTTAACTGAAAGATAAGAGGCAGCAAGTCCTGAACGACCTGGGGGGGGGGGGTGGAGAAGTGAGAGAGGAGGAGGAGGAGGAGGAGGAGGAGGAGGAGGAGGAGGAGGAGAAGGGCGTGGCAGGAGAGAGGAAGGAGGCAAGGAAGGAAAAGTGAGCAGGTGTGGGAGGCAGAAGAGTTGGAAGAGATTAAGAAGAAGTTGAAAGCGTGTCCAGAAAATTGCAAAAAACCCCAACACAGTGATAGACAGAAGGAGCTGATCAGCTATAAGACACACCAACATACACATGATTGACTGCACCATAGTAATGTGATGATCTAACCACTGGATTGTGACAAGGAAATGAATAAGCACATTTATTCATTTTGCGAATGGAATTGATCTAAAGCAGAACACAGTGACATACATTCAAAGAATCACAGACAGAGAAATTATCCAGCTTCAGCTCAAAGGCCTTGTTAATGATTGCTTAAGAGACGCGATACAGACAGCGATGTGACTGACAGCACCACAGGTAGGCAGCAAGAATCATGTAACACAGCAAACTGGGAATGACGCAAATCAGTGGAGAACCAGGACTGAAATGTTGAGACAGATTGAACGGTGAAGTGCTGCGGGTTAGCAATCACAGACAGGAAGAGGAGAGGAAGTGAAGCAGAGAAGAGAAGCAGATGGATGGATGACAGACAGATAGAGATCAACAGGAAGATAGACAGATAGTGATAAAGATCTAGAATATATGATATAGATGATGCTATAGATGATAGAGAGAGAGATAGAGAGATAGAGAGATAGAGAGATAGAGAGATAGATAGATAGATAGATAGATAGATAGATAGATAGATAGATAGATAGATAGATAGATAGATAGATAGATAGATAGATAGATAGATAGATAGATAGATTGATAGAAACTACATTGATCCCCTCAGGGAAATTCAACAAGTTTAAAGAAACGGAGAGAAACTGCAGTGAATAATCGAGAAGTGAGCGGGGAAGGTGTGGAGGGAAAGCAACAGAGTGGTCAGACATGTTGGAGAAGAGAGAGAGGAGAGGAGGAGAGGAGGAGAGGACGTTTACCCTGCTCTGGCTCCTGGTGCTGCGGTGGCGTCGTGCTGAAGGGAGTCGGCGAGGACGACGGGGAGGGGTTGTAGGTGGAGGGGGAGGAGGCCGGCCGGGGGAGGGTACGGTGGAACTGAGAGGGCATGAAGATGTCCTGCTGGCTCTCCCACCGACCCTTAGGCACACACACACACACACACACAAGCAGCACAGGTGAGACTTCGGTCACTCCAGTTTTCACGTTTTTTACTCCCAAGACTTGTCATCTAGTTCCAAGAAACGGCGTGGGATTCTCATTTTGAGCAGGGGAACAGTTACCTTGTTGTCTAGTAGACAGGCCGTGGATAAGTCTTGTCTACTCCCAGACAGCTGAAATAAATCAACAGACAGAGAGCGTAAACACAGAAATCGTGCTTATATAGCAGTCGTATGATATGAGTGCTGTTGTATTTGCGTTGGTACCCTGTGGACAGAGGGAGAACTCAGACTCCGTCTGTTGCTTCTTCCTCTGTTTGTCAGTTGCTCTTTCACCGCGACCTCCTACAAACACACGGACCATATGTTGAACATAAGAGACAGAAGCATCAACCCAAGTGCCCGCTGGCTGGCTGACAAACGAGCGGGCCTACCTGTCTGAGTCGGTCCAGGGTGAGGATGTTCTCCAGACTGAGGACACTTCGGAGGTATTTCTCTATGGCGGCCTCGTCGTCGCCCGACTGGCTGTTGTGTGCGCTGGCGGCGAGCCGGGCCAGCATCTCCCTGTCCTCCGAGCCCGGGGCGTCCTGCTAACAAACCGCAGCATCACAGGTCAGACGCTCAAGAGCCTTCCTGCTGTAGGGACTAGGGATGTGCATGGAGAGCAGGCCATTACAGAGAAGCAGCTCCCAGTGGTTCCTTGATTGTATGCATGTATGTGTGTGTGTGTGTGTGTTGTATATATGTATGTGTATGTATGTATGTATACACACACACACACACACACACACACACACACACACACACCACACACAGGTGCAATTCATTTGTAGTAATGTCACATGTTTAAGCTGGCGTCAAGGTGTCATCCGTTTTTAAAGTGACAGGCACCTTTGAACTCTGCCGCCCTGTCTACCTCGTTAATGGGAGCCCTATTCGACTGAGTACACTTTCACTATAGCGAAAGTCAGCTGAGGTTTAGTTGCAAGTCCAATAGAAATGAGCTCTGTAAATCCTGCAAAAACATCCAGTGAAGCAGTATGCGTGTGCTGTATTTTTGCGTCCGGAGGTCAGTATACCAAAGAGAGTTTCTGTAATATAACCCATCTGTATCTCTTTCATGCCCTCATCCACTGAGAGCCGATACGCTATGTCGAATCGGTCATCCCCCATCCCCATCCCTGGTGGCGACCTCCGGCAGCGCTCCTTACCCCGGGGATGTTGGACACCACCTCGAAGGTGACCCCGCAGCCGGGGATGGTGCTGCGCGTGGACATCCTCCTGAGAAAGTGGTGGGCGAAGCCCTGGCGCCCGGGGTTGACGCTGACGCAGATCCTCTTCCTCAGGACCAGCTGCATGTCGGCCGGGTGGCTCAGCTGCACCACCACGCGCACCGTCAGGTAGACGCGCTGCTCGGGCCACGCGCCGCCGCGGCTCAGCTGCGGGCACTCGTGCACGGTGGAGTCCCAGGACGCCTCGGCCTTCACCTGCGGGGCGGGACGGCCCGGACGTGTGACACCACTCCAGGACAAAAGCGAAACAGAAATGGACCTCGCTCAGGCCGGTCCCACCCCGCCCCACCCACCTCTCCGTCGTAGTGTTTGACAATCTGCAGGTCGAAGAAGTCGTCCTCGTCCTCTCCGCTCAGGGTGGCGTCCCAGCCCCCGGCTTCTGGCACCTCAAACTGGTCCTGGGAGCTGAGGTCGTCGGCTGGGAAAGCAAAGCGTTACGGATCAGACTGGCGGTAAAAGGGGCCGAGGCGCACGTGCGTCATACGCGGAGGGGGGGGGGGGGTGACGTACGTTTCAGGTTGAGGAAGATGACGGGGGTGTGCGTCTCCATTCCCGGCAGAGGGACCCTGTCGGCAAACAGCGGGGAGACACAGTGAGCAACGTGCACGGAGCCGGTTTTTCACAAAATAAATGCGACCCGTTTAAAATTAGCACCACAGCTACTTTCATGTAATTCCACTTGAGGGTGTTTTTCACATCAGCTTTTTCACATTCACATTTTTGTTAGATTTAGAGAAAGTCGGTACCATCGTGTATCTTGTACGAAGTGAACTGGTCATGTGACCCTCTATGTTTTGCTCTTTAGTTTTGGATGGTAAACTTCCGTACGGACACTTTGTGAGAGTGTCGAACTGTGTTAGTGATTTTCTTTTAATTCATGCCTTTCCATCGGCTTTAATTGCTACATTTAGCGCTGGTGCATTATAATGCATTATAACAGCAGATCAAATGACACGCGAGGGGCCGCACCATTCAGCGGGCGCTCCGGGGATGCCGCTGCCAGCAGAGGGCACCATCACCGCGTTCCTCTCCTCTGTCAGAGTCAGACGCCACTCCAGCAGCTGGGCCTCCCTCTCCATGTCATCCTCGGTCTTCTCTGCAAGCCCCCCACACACACACACACGCACACGTTGAACATATCGTGCATGGCCTCCCTGACGGATGTCATCAGGCTGTGAACCACTTCCTGTGTCATAGGGTGACCCGGGAAGTGAAGACATTACCTGCACGCGTGAGCCTTACCTGCTTTGCTGACCACGGTCTGCAGGTGCTGGTCCAGGTATTCCTGTCTCTTGGTGAGCGCAGCCAGCCACTGAGCCCGCATGCGTTCCAGGTCTCTCTCCTACGCAGCGGAAAAGCATTTCGTTAAGCGAGTGCTCGCTTCCCAAGCCGGCGAAAGCGGCGCCGTGGGAGGAGAGCGGTGCCGTGCCTGGTAGCTGTCCATCTCGTCGCCCTCCTGGTTGGCCGTGACGTTCCTGATCTCCACGCAGCCCACCGACACGGCCAGCAGGATCTCCGCGATCAGCGGCATGGTGCCCGAGTCCTGCACCGAGCGCACGTCCACCTGGATCCTCCGGGACTGGCCCTGGGGGGCGGAGAGAGCGCAAAGAGAGGCGTCGGTTTACCGGGGGGGGGGGGGGGGGGGGGGGGGGGGGTTCATGCCCGAGAAACGAGGCCCGGGCTTTCAGCCTCGTTGGAGAGCCCATCCCCACCTGCCGGAGCTGGAATATTCCCCCGGTCCGCACGTCTTTGGCGGGGACCACTTCCACCGGGACGAAGTCTCCGTTCTCGTTTATCTCGAGGATTTGAATCCACAGCTCCAGACGACGCGTTACCTCGCTCCACCTGGAAAGAAAAAACAGGAATATGACCGCCGGTCATTTTCAGAGATCACTTTATACTTTCAGGGAGCGATATTCTACAACACAGAGAACTTGTCAGCTTCAAAAGGCGATAATCCTATTGATAATGGCGGAGGATGAGACAATCTTGATTCCAAAGCTGTAGAGTACCGAGCATGCGATTAAACACAAGGCCAGAAAAAGAGGCCAAGGAGTCACGGGCGACTCTGTGTGACCTACCTGTCTCGTAGTGTGCGCGTCTTGGCCTGGATTATGCTCAGGTCCCACAAGGCTGGGTTCCTGCCCGCATCGGCCTGCCTGTGCCCATACACCTCGATGGCCACTGCTCCTTCGGTCAAGTACTCGATGAAATCCTCCGTTACGGACACTGCCAGCTCCTATGAAAACGAGGAGTGCATCGCTGTTATAATATGATAGATAATAATGTGATCCAGTCGGAGTTTGTCCAGGTGCTCAATCGCTGCCTCCTCTCTCTCTCTCTCTGTCTTTCTCTCTCTCAGGCTTTGTCACCTTGCAGCTGTCGAACACCACCATGCAGTGAGGGTCCTTGGTGCTGGGTGAAGAGGACGACGTGTCCACCTCGGGAGCCACTATGATGGGCTCGGGCTGGTCCCAGAACGCGTACTGACAGAAGACAAAGTTGGAGAGGTACTGGGGAAGACCTGTGGCCTGCAGGATCTTGATCTGTGGAGATGCAAAGGTCACAAATCAAAACATTTCCACACACCTACAGCCTCGACCAAACCTTAACCTCGAGAGAGTCCAGATTTACTGACTTCAAGTAAAAAAATAAAACAAGTTTTGCACTTCAGACTGAATCCTCGTGTCCACTTGCGTCTTACCATGCAGACCAACTTGCGATCCTGGATTTCGGAGTCTTGGCTGTTGTCGAACTCCTCCCCTCCGGCCATGTTGTCCTCCAGCCCCCCTCCGACCCTCACCACCTCCACATGCAGACGGCCTGTCACCTGACACCGGCGACACGGCGGAGAGAAAGCAGAGAAGAGCCAGGTCACAGGTCGAGCCGCGCGTTCCCATCCCCTTGCACGCGCGAGAGGCTGGAGGACCAGACGCAGGGATGCGATTTTCTTTCCCCCCCACCTCTCCCTTCTGGTTGATGATGGGAACGGCATACTGCAGCTTGACGTCGTAGAAGAGGCAGGAGAGGAAGACGTTGGCCACGCCGATCAGGCTGTGGTTCTCCTGCTCGTCGAAGAACGGGTCTGCCCGGCGGAAGTACGTGCGCATCACCTGCACGGGGAAAGCACGGGAGAGGACGCTTGTTTTCACGCCAACGAGCAGGTTTCAGGGAGCTTTGTGCCCTATACATAGTACAGTGCAAAGTGGGGGGGGGGGTTCATGGAAAGCAGGGATGTAACTGATGTATACAGTGATGTCATGATGGGGCTCTCGGGTGGAGGGAAAGTGGCTGGTTCTGGAGCGAAGTCAGGCCCGAGCCGGCACGGGCCCCGCTCGGGTGTTACTGGGAGCCGCGGGGCCCACTCACCGGGTCGTCCTGCTGATGGACGTGGTAGTCCTGCCACTCCTGGTACAGCTCCCTCATGTCGACCAGGCGGTTTTCCATTTTCTCCAGGCTCCAGATCTGCTTCCCCCTGCACCGACGGCGAACCTGAATGGCTGGTTCACTGAGCACTGCATCCCTCTACGCACACACACACACGCACACACAGGGATATATTTAGAGACGCAGAGCTCTAAATATAGACAACAGGAAAGCTGTGCCCGCGTCGGCACATTTGCGCGTGCGGCGGAGGGTGGGGGTGGAGGGGGAGACCTTGCGGTTGGCGTTGAGGTTGTCAGACGGTATCTGCAGAGTGACTTTGTACTCGGTGTGCCGCTCCAGCTCCTCGGAGATGAAGCAGGCCTCCTGCACCAGGAGGTTTGCCCTCACGATCTGCTCTCTGAGCCGCCGGAGACTCCGCACCAGCACCGCCTCCCTGATGGAGAGAGGGGGCGGGAAGAGAGGGGAGAGCGCGTATATACAGCTGGGTGAGCGAGACGGTCTGGCTAGATCCAACACTCGCATTGGTTTGTCCCACTTTCGTTTTCTGTCTAGATTCCACTCTTAACCAACATGTCAACGCCTGAAATGTAACAAATGAATGAGGACATCACGCTGCTATGTTTCTACCCATGGGTTTTAAACATGCGAGGCTCCCTTTGACGCAGTGTGTAAGTCACTAGGGTGCAGCGTTTCTATTCTGGGTGCACAGACAGTCAGACAGGGACGCCTACCTGTCCTCGCTCCACTGTCTGAGTCTGCTCTGAGCGCTGCTGGAGTGACTCATGCCTCCCATGCTCAGCCTCTCCAGGCTGCGGTAGTGCGACTGCTGGCCCTGCTGGCCCTGCTGGCCGGGCGCCGGCCCCGCGGACGGGCCGCCCGCCGACAGGCGGTCCAGGTTGAGCTTCTTGCGGAGCTGCTGCAGCTCCTGCTCGTACATCTGCCTCTGCCGCTCCAGGGCCGTGCGCTTCTCCTCCTCGTGCTGGCGCTCCAGCGACTGCAGGACGGCCTGCATGGGGTCTGACGGGGCAGAGCACAGAGAGGGGGGGGTCGGAGGTGATGCGCGCTGACCGACGCTCTGCCCCGCCTGTGCGGACGGTCTGCGGCGGTCTCCCCGACTCACCATTGTTGCCCAGGGCCTTCATCATGACCTCGGTCTGGGCGAACTCGTAGGAGAAGCTGACCTCGCTGGACACCTCGCTGGCCGTGTCGCCGTCGGCGTCCAGCTGCTCGCTGCTGCTGCTGTTCTTCACGCCGCCCTCGCCCTCCTCGTCCTCCGCGCCCCGAGAGCGCCGCTTCGGCAGGTTGATCCTGCGGGGAGAACGCCGGGTTACGCAACTACCATAACTATCGGCCTCGACGTCAAAGCCTTGAACCAGTGGCTGCATTCGAGGCTCTATGCTCTAAGTGGTCCAGACTGTCTGTAGGTGCCTTTCCATGACCCCTCACTAACACATTTTTACACTCATTAGGGGTTTTTATAGAAGTTCTGAGATCTTACTACAAGACCTAATGAGAGTTACAACTCATGCACGGAACAATCTTCAATGGAAACACCCATAAGCAGTAGTTATACTTTTGTAAGTTTGTATATTTTAGAAATATCCCTTTTAATCGCAGAGTTGCTGCCCTCTCGGCCACGTTCCCCCTGTGAGGGAGATCTTTGATTTCCCCGGGACTAACTTGGTCAAATAAGGGCTAAACGGAGGAAATAGACTTGACTCAATCACGAGCGATTGGCTCATATTTGATCATTCCTACGAGGGGACAAGTGCGGCCTCGCGCGTGAGCTTTACAAAAATAGGGAAAACACGAACTCAAAAGGCACAGGTCCGTCTTCACTGAGGGTGAACGGAAGAGAGAGGAAATGCGATGATACAGCACGTCACATCGACGTTCGGAGTCCGCGCACAGCTACCTGAAGAAGTGGTTGTTTCCCCAGAGGATGCGGTCTCCGTGG